>JBBPBO010000005.1:64746115-65319941 GCA_037974295.1 Cicer cuneatum
CAAGTAAAATATCTACTCTCAATATATATATATATATATTTCATTTGTTTCAAATGAGTGTTCTTTAAAAATTTTACACACATGTTAAAAATGTATTAATTAGAAGAAAAAAAATAAAAGTCATTTGCTAGACTGTTTATCTTAATTATTAGTGGATTTTTTACCATTATTAATACAACGTATAATAATATTTTCAAAGTTGTGTATATAGTAATCATTAAAGGAGAATATAGAAAAATATAATTAAAGTAACATTAAAAATTAAGAGATAATTTTTTTTTTTGTTAAAGTGAAATTTATTTTGAAATCAAAGAAGTAATATTTTGAAAATTGTATATATAATAATAATTAAAAGATAATATAGAAAAAATTAATTTAAAATAATATTAAAAATTATAAATAATATTTATTTTTAGACATTCAGAGTAAATATATAATTTTAAAAAAATTAAATTTCCAAAATTCATAGAAGTAAGAGAATTTTTCGAAATTTAAAGAACAATCGTAATTATGTGCTTGTGGATATTATCGTTGTGCTCGATTGGTGAAGGCAAACTTATGGCCTATCGTTTGCTCTTCAAAGGGTGCCTGACATGCATCTAGAACCTATTGATTTTGAGTTTGACTCTAAATATGTGGTTGATCAGTTTTGGGGCAACAAATAAGATGATTGTACAAACTGTGATGCAAACTTATTACATGATTGTACACAACACTTCTCTGCTTACTTCCAAAACTCTCGTATTCACTTCATTATTAGGAAATAAATCAACCAAACAACTAATTCTTTAGCTAGGGTAGCCTATAGCCCAATTTTTAGTTAGCGTCTATTTATTTATTTATTAACATTTTTTTATGAAACAAATTATTATTAATAAATGTTATAAACATTAGTTATATATTATTTATCAATTATGTGATCACATCGATAATAGAATTTAATTTTATTATAAAATTAAGTAAATCTTGGTAGATAATGTTTATTATAAATTAAATTTAAATTTATCACAATATTTTATTTGAATTTAACACCATTTTTTATACATGTATAATTATCATAATCGAAGTTGATAGACTGTGATTATAATTCTCTTATTGCAACAAGAACAAAATCGTATTTATTTGTTTCAAAATATAATATTGTTCGAAGTAGTTTTGGGCGGTAGCCCATTCAATAAAATAAAAATAATTTTTATAATGTGAAATTACCGAGTTACCCCTGCATAAAATAGAAAATTACAATCCACCCACACAATTAGACAAATCCTACTTTTTTTTTTCACTCAACTTCTTTCTCTTCGATCTCTCGATCTCTAAATAAATTATATTAAAATAAATAAATATTAATAATATATAATTATTGATGTGACTCATATAAAAATATAAAATACATTGTAGATATCTTATACCCTAATATATCTCTAATCAAACTACTAGGTTTATTCATATATGTATCTAGCATAAGGAAAAGGATTAGCGAATGCTTGCTTGTTTGTGAGTATGCTAAGAAATGCAAATCCTGAAGCCATGTTTGGAGATCATGGTATAAAAAACAAAGAGCAATCGGTTCTCCTTTCGTTTTCTGGTTGGGTTTCTAAGGAGCAATTGGATGCTTTTTAGCGCCTAGTACAGAACAAAACGCGCCCCACTTTTAAGAAAATGTGACTCCCAAAAAATTTCAATTTTCTTTTTCGCTAAAAAAATAGTAGGAGTACTATCATAAGTCTAAATTCACAAATCCCAATAAAGTTATCTTTAAATTTTTTGAAAAAAGGGTCGTAGTGTAGGTCCCTTGTAGGGAGACCCTACTCACGCCTTTATAATTTGTTGGATTTTTTTGGCTTCTCAAGCACGTATAGATATACATTAATAGCATGATATGATGTCTATGCCCACGTTGCATAAACATTTGTTGAGGTAGTAACTACTATTGATACCACTGCTCTTATTTATCTTTGGCTGGTACAGTGAGTTTTCTCAAAGTTCTATTTATTCATGATTGAATTTATATTAAAAACAAAAGTAAAAAATATATTAAAGTTACATCAATGATTACTGTTTTCGTCCTAAAATAATAGTTAGAATTAATTATTTCATACAAATTAAAAAACAATAAATAAATAAAAAAGAAAGAAAATTTTAACCAAATTATTTATATCAAATGTTAATTTATTTTCATTATCATAGATACAAATTAGAGAATAATAATTTAATAGTGATATACACAATATTAATTAGAAATATAATTAAAATAAAATAATTAAAATTAATTTGAAAATCAAAGTAACAATTATTTTAGTACAAATATTTTTTACAAATGTGACAAGTATTTTGGGACAGAGGGAGTATCAGATTTCCACAAGATTTACTATAACTCCCTTCCTCTTTTCTATAATGTGTGAATTATTTGATAATTTTACACATATTTAAAAAATGTATAAATAAAATAGAAAAAAAAATATTATTTTTACTAAATTATCTTTGTCAAATATTGATACATTATCAATATCATAAATATATAATAGAAAATATAATATAAAAATGATACAAATAATATTAATTAAAATATATAATAAAATAAATGCATTTAAAATTGAAAGAGTCTTTCATTTTTAGACATTTAATTTTTGCAAATTGACCACTAATTGTGGGACTCAAGGAGTATGTAGCAACAATAACAGGATTTCTAGTTAGTGTTTCACAATGAGTATTATTTTAACTTATTATATTAAGATATAACTATAAATAAAGGAAAAAAATTAGTCATTATTTCAAATTATTTTTTTTAATTATTGATGTATTTCTATTATCATAAATGTAAAATGAAATTAATAATTTCGAAGTAGTGCACATAATAATAATTGAAAAATACATTTAAAGAAAAAAATTAATTCAGATTTAATTGCAATTTTGATTCGCTATTTTCATCTATTCTTAAAATTGATCTCCTCATTTTAAAATCTTTCAACTTTGGTCTGTTCATCAAATTTCTAGATGCAAAAAATTATTGATATAACATGTTTTAATTAATATGTGATTACAAGACATATTAATTAATAAATTATTATAGTAGTATATACTACATATAATGAAAAAGTTAGGAAGGGCTCCATCGAAGAACCATCCAATGATCAAGTGTTTGTTTCGTTGTGACTCAGTGATTGTGAATTGTAAGTTTTTGTAATTTTTTGTTGAACACACATTGTTTTTATATATAGTGTAAAAGCTAAAGAGTTTAATTTTGTTTCTTATATTTGTAACAAAATTTCATATGATTTTTGAAAATTCAAATTTTATTTCAGAATTTAATATATTTTTTTCAAAAATTATTTCAAGATTTAGTTTCTCAAAATTAAATAAGCATTCATTTCTCAAAAAATTAAACAAGCATTAATTTCTCAAAAAAATCAAATAAGCATCATTTATAACATTGACACTAAATGTCTTAATAAGATTTATTTATTTTTTAACATAATGCAATAAGTATAAAATATAAACTAAATTCTTTTTGAAAATATATATTAAAAATATTCTGATAGTAATTTTGTTTTGTTTTGATTTTTTACAGAAGTAAAAGATTATATTCTCATTTTTTTTTCTTTTAGACAATCATACAATTAATAAGTAATTATTATATTTTATTTGAGTGATAAAATGTAATTTTTTTCAGTTGTACATATGAATAAACGGAGTTTAAAATAAATTTGAGTAAAAAAATTTGAAATATTTTTAATAAAAGTTTTTCTAAATAGTAGTTTCAGTTTCCTATTTAAACAGTTTTGATATTTCGTTCGAATTTTTTAAATTAAAAGTTATAATATGACATATTTTAAACAATATAAAATATTATATGATATCATCATATTGAATAATTATAAGTGTTTGTTTTTTTTTTGGTTCAGTGTAATCAAGTGTAAATTGTAAGTTTTTGGAGTTTTTTATTGGACACACATTGTTTCTATATATAAGGTAAAAGCCAAAAGGTTTAATTTTTTTTTTCTCTATATTTGTAACAAGATTTCATATGATCCATGAAAATTCGTATCAAGATTTAATTTTTTTTAAAGGCTATTTCAAGATTTAGTTAAATAAGAATTAATTGCTCAACAAGATTAAACAAACATTAATTTCTAAAAAAAATCAAATAAGCATCCATTGTGACATTGATACTTAATGTCTTAATGAAGTTTTGTTTTTGAAACATCCAAATAGATTTAACACTTGCACAACAAAGAGAGTTAAATAAAAGCACAATTGAAAAGTCGTGTTATGTAACTCCATAAAAAATTAGCAATTTGACATATAAATAACTGCTTGCTTTGTTATTACATTAAGCTCTAAGATTTACCTTGTTCATTGTGACAGCTAGAAGAGGGCATTGCCTTTATCAATATTTATATTTTTTTAGGTTAAATAGCACATGTAGTCCTTTAACTTAATTTCAGTTAATATTTTAGTCCTTTATCTTTTTTTTTTTCCGATTTAGTCATTTATTTTAATTTTAAGTAACAATTTGATCCTTTATGTTTTAAAATGTCAACAATGTTATCCTTTTTTTTTTACAAAAATTCAAAAAATTTATCAAAATTTTCAACCAAAACCCATAAAATTATTTGTATTCTTCAATATAATACAAATTTCATCAAATTCGAAACTCAAATCTTCAAATAAACTCATATTTCCATTTCTAACAATATCAAATAAAGAATGAAATTTGATGAAATTTTTGTATGGATTTATTTGAATATTTGAGTTACGAATTTGATAAAATTTGTATTATATTAAAGAATATAATTAATTTTATGGGTTTTTGGTGAAATTTTTGATGAGTTTTTTGGATTTTTGTAAAAAAAAAAAAAGGATAATATTGTTGACGTTTTAAAACATAAAGGATCAAATTGTTACTTAAAATTAAAATAAAGGACCAAATCGGGAAAAAAAAGATAAGAGACTAAAACATTAACTGAAATTAAGTTAAGGGACCACAGATGTTATTTAACCATTTTTTTATTAGTTTCACAATGTTTATGATCTAGTCTTTACACTATTTAAAAAAAATAAAAACTTTTTTTAAAAGAATATCATCATTAGAACTTAAAATTGAGAAATTGTTGTATATCCATTGGATTTCGATAAATGAGTCAAAATCAAATCTTTTCCACAAACAGAAAGAATAAAAGCCACTAAACAACTTCTATCGTAAAAAAACTATCAATTACAAAATAAAACACAAATAAAGTCATGTTTTGAAGAAAAACATATTTCCTTCTCACTTTATATTATTTGACATTGACACAATGAACAAGAATAAGAAGATAAAGAATCGATGCATCTTTGAATCCACGAAATAATACAATTTTCATGGAAAAATGTGAGCACCTTGTGTGATTAATTTCTGACTTTGAACTAGTGTAAAATTTCTCCAAACAAATTGAACATTTTTCTTTAGAGTCATAACAAAGATGATCAATTTATAATATCCTCAACAAATCCTCAATTTGCTACGCCCAATGTCTCATGGTAACGCAGAGGGACAAATTCATCTCTCATACATCGTTGTTTGCAACCATTTCTCTAGCACATTATTCAACTTTAGGTATATTTGAATCTAATATGTAACTAGGAAGAAAATAAAAGATGTTGTATAATGCAATGTTAGGATCTCCTTTTCCGTAGAATTACATACGATTTCAAGATGAGCAATAAGTGTGTCCAAGATTAATGTAGAAGCTATTGGTCAAATAAGAAAATATGTTGAAACATAGCAAGAAATGAATCATGAACGAGACTCACATGAAGAGTGTAGAAGAAGGACTTCATGGAAAAACGATCGAGTGATCAAGTGTTTGTTTCTTTGTGACTTAAAGTGATCATGTGTGAATTGCAAGTTTGTGGTTTTTTGTTGGATACACATTGTTTCTATATATAGTGTAAAAGCTAAATGGTTTAGTTTAGTTTTCTCTATTTGTAACAAGATTTCATATGATCTTTGAAAATTTGTATCTTATTTTACAATTTAATTTTTTTTGAAAGATTATTTCAAGATTTAATTAAATAAGGATTAATTGATCAACAAGATTAAACAGACATTAATTTCTCAAAAAAATCATCCATTATGACATTGGCACTTAATATCTTATTGAGATTTATTTATTTATTAACATAATGCAACAAGTATAAAATACAAACTAAATTATTTTTGAAAATATATATTAAAAATATTGCGGTAGAAAATTTTATTTTTGTTTTTTTACAAAAGTAAAAAAATTATATTCTTTTAGATAATCATACAATTAATAAGTAATTATTATATTTGATTTGAGTACAAAAGTGCAAATTTCTTTAATTGTATCTGAGTAAATGAAGTTTGAAATTAATTTGAGTAAAAAAGAATTGAAATATTTTCAATAAAAGTTATGTTAAATAGTAATTTCGGTCTCCTATTTTAAATTCCAACATTTTTGCTACCCCTCTCGAATTATTTGAACTAAAAATTGTGATATTACATATTTTAAACTATTTAAAATATGATATATTGATATTAAATAATTATAAGTGTCGGTTTTTGTGGCTCATAGTGATCAAGTGTGAATTGTAAGTTTTTATGGTTTGTTGTTAGGCACACATTGTATCTATATATAGTGTAAAAGCTAATGGGTTTTGTTTTGTTTTCTATATTTGTAACAAGATTTCATATGATTTACGAAAATTTGGATCTTATTTCAAGATTTAATTGTTTTTAAAGATTATTTCAAGATTTAGTTAAATAAGCATTAATTGCATTGCTCAACAAGATTAAACAAGAATTAATTTCTCAAAAAAATCAAATAAGCATCCATTATGACACTGGCATTTATTTTTTTAATGAAATTTTATTTTTTGAACACCCAAATAGATTTAACACTTGCACAACAAAGAGACTTAAACAAAAGTACAAATTGAACAGCTGTGCCATGTAACTCCAACAAAAATTAGTAATTTAAGATATAAATAACTGATTGCTTTGTTATTACATTAAGTTCTAAGATTTACCTTGTTCATTGTGACGGCTAGATCAAGGCATTTTATTAGTTTTACAATATTTATGATATAGTCTTTACACTATTTTAAAACAAATCGAAACTTGTTTCTTTAAAGAATATCATTAGAACTAAAAAGTGAAAAATTGTTGTATATCCATTGCATTTCGATAAATGAGTCAAAATCATATCTTTTTCACAAACAGAAAGAATAAAAGTCACTACACAGCTTTTATGGTAAAAAACTACCCGATTACAAAATCAAATAAAAATAAAGTCATGCTATAAGGAAAAACATATTTCCTTCTCGCTTTATATTATTTGACTTCGATAGGGGTGTATATGGGCATGGGTCGACCCGCCAATCCGATCATCCAACTCAACCCGATTCTTACCCGTACCCGATCACTTTCGGGTCTGACCCGAGCCAACCCGTTGAAATCCGCTTATATTTGGTTCGGGTAATGGATTCAATAGTTTGAACCCGTTGACCCGACCCAGTAACTAGTTATAATTTTTTTTAAAAATTTTGTTTGGCAGTCCAATAAGGTTTCATTACTCTTCTTATTCATATTTTTAGCAGTCGTCATCCACCTTCTTCTTCTGTTCCATATCTGCATAAATTGATTGAACACTATATTGTTTTGTATCCGATTACTACTGAAGCTAGTGATTCTAGTACCTCGAATCTCAACATGCACTCCCCAGTCTAACATTGAAAAGGGGATGACGATGATTGAGAAAATTTGTTTAGATTTAACATGAAGAAAAAACAAGGTGAGTTGGATAGGTATTAAGAGGATGGTGTTGAAAAGGACTCCCCTACATTTGACATTCTTAAATGGTGGAAAGGAAAAACAAATAAATATCATGTTCTTTCTCGCATAGCAAGAGAAATTTTGGTTATTCCAGTGTCTATTGTATCATCTGAGTCGGCGTTTAGTACAGGAGATCGAATCCTCGATTCATTTTGTAGTTCATTAAATGTCACTACTGTTGAAGCTTTGATTTGTACCCAAAATTGGATCAAATCTCCTAAAAAAATTGATTTAGCAGCTGAGTTGATTGAAATACAAACGATTGAGTCAAGTACGAACGTTTTATTTTAAATTTCAAATTGATTTTCTTTTCTTTTTGTTTATTCTTTTAATCGTTTGGTGTGCTAATGAGATTGTGTATTGTATTTAAAATTTTAGAGTTGTCTGAATTAGTTTCAATTGATGTTGGGGTGACTACTGTTGAACTTAACACAATCACTACTACATCTTAAGGTATTTGTTATTGCTTTGTTTCATGCATATTTTACTTATTTATTATTTCTCCTTCTTTATCTCTTTACTTTTATTATTGATATTTGTTTTTGCAGATTCCCAATTGTTCTCTTCCATAATTTGAGGAACTTGTTAAGTGCTTGGACTTGAAGTTGACATTGCTTAGAATTGATGAATTTTAATATTTTATTGATTTACTGTCGTTGAATTTATTTATGTATTTGAAGATTGTTGGATTTTTTTTTTGTGTGAGAGGTTGTTAGCTTTATTTAAAGAATTGAATGATGTGATTGAAATTTTATTGTTTTTGAGACATTCAAGTATTAAATATATTTTCATTCAATATATTTTTCCGTAAAATCAAAAATAGGTTATTAATTATGTATAACCCGCCAACCCAACCCAACCCAACGCGTTCTTAATCGGTTCGGGTCGGGTTAAATGAAAAAAATACAGTTTAGAACTTAAACCAACCCGAAGATAATCGATTGGGTCAGGTATCAGATTTTGTCAAAACCGGCTCAACCCAACCCGCGTACATCCCTAGACTTCAACACAATGGACAAGAATAAGAAGATGAAGAATTGCCGCATCTATGAATCCATGGGACAATACAATCTTTATGAACAAATGTGACCACTTTGTTTGAACAATTTCTGACTTTGAACTAGTGTAAAATTTCTCCAAACAAATTGCACATTTTTGTTTAGAGTCATAACAAGAATGATCAATTTCTAATATCTCCAACAAATCCTCAATTTGCTCCGCCCATTGTCTCATGGTAACGCGAAGCGAGAAATTCATCTCCAATACATCGTTGTTCGCAATCATTTGTCTAGCACATTGTTCAACTTTAGGTATAGTTGAATCTAATATGTAAGTAGGCATGAAAGAAAAGATGTGGTATAAAGCAATGTTAGGATCCCTTTCCGTACGATTACATACAATTTCTAGAGGAGCAACAAGTGTGTCCTTGTTTGTAATTGTGGACAGGGAGACATAACATTGAGTTTTATAATCGTGTTGGTGTAATCAAGATTAATGTAGAAGCTATTGGACAAACAAGGAATGTGTTGAAACATAGCAAGCATTGAATCTTGAACGGGACTCACCTGAAGAGTGTAGAAGAAGAACAATTGAATGTTTGTTTCTTTGTAACTCGGAGTGATCAAGTGGGAACTGCAAGTTTTTGTGGTTTTTTGTTGGGCAACATTGTTTCTATATACAATGTAAAAGATAAAAGATTTAATTTTATATTCATATGATGTTTGAAAATTGGTATCTTATTTCAAGATTTATTTTTTTTTTTGAAAGATTATTTCAAGATTTAGTTAAATCAGCATTAATTCCTCAACAAGAATAAACAAGCATTAATTTCTAAAAAAAATAAAAAATCATCTCACATTGTGACATTGGCACTTAATGAGATTTATTTAATTTTTAACATAATTCAATGAGTATAAAATATAAACTATATTATTTTTGAAAATATATATTAAAAATATTTCGGTAATAAAAGATATTTTTTTTTTACAAAAGCTATTTTATATTAGAAAATCATTCATTTAATAAATAATTATTATAATTTATTTTATTAGAAAAATGTAATTTTTTTTTTCTTGAAGATGAGTAAACGTAGTTTAAAATAAATTTAAGTAAAACAAAATTAAAATATTTCAATAATAGTTATTCTAAATAGTAGTTTCGATCTCCTATTTTAAATTTTACCAATTTTGTTATCCTCTCGAATTATTTGAATTAAAAATTGTGATATGACATATTTTAAACAATTTAACATATGATATGATGATATTGAATAATTATAAGTGTTTGTTTTTTGTGGCTCATAGTGATCAAGTGTGAGTTGTAAATTTTTGTGGTTTTTTGTTGGACACATTGTTTCCATTTCATAGTGTAAAACATAAAGGGTTTAATTTTGTTTTCTATATTTGTAACAAGATTTCAAATGATTTTTAAAAATTCGTATTTTATTTGAAGATTTTTTTTTGAAAGATTATTTCAAGATTTAGTTAAATAAGCATTAATTGAAGAAAACTAAATTAAACAAGCATGAATTTCTTAGAAAAATCAAATAAGCATCCATTATGACATTGGCACTTCATGTCTTAATGAAATTTTATTTTTTGAACATCCAAATAGATTTAACAATTGCAGAATAAAAAGACTTAAACAAAAGCACAATTGAACAACCGTGCAATGTAACTCCAGCCAAAATTAGTAATTTGACATATTAGGAACTGCTTGCTTTGTTCTTATATTAAGCTCTAAGATTTACTGTTCATTGTGATGACTAGAAAATTGCATTCCCTTTATCAATATTTTTTATTTTTATTAGTTTCGCAATGTTTATGATTTAGTCTTTACACTATTGTAAAAAAATTAATTTTTTTTAAAGAATATCATCATTAGAACTTAAAAGTGAGAAATTGTTGTATATCCATAGAATTTCCACAAATGAGTCAAAAACAAATATTTTTCAAAAACAGAAATAATAAAAGCCATTAAACAACTCATATGGTTAAAAACTACCTGATTACAAAATCAAATACAAAATAAAGTCATGCTCTGAAGAAAAACATTTTTCTTTATCGATTTATATTATTTGACCTCGACACAGTGGACAAGATTAAGAAGATGAAGAATTGACACATGTTTGAATCCGCGATACAATACAATCTTTATGGAAAAAACGTGAGCACTTTGTATGAACAATTTCTGATTTTGAACTAGTGCAAAATTCCTCCAAACAAATTTAACATTTTTCTTTAAAGACATAACAAGGATGGTGAATTTCTAATGTCTCCAACCAATCCTCAATTTGCTCCGCCCATTGTCTCGTGGTAACATGAAGCGACAAATTTATCTCCAATACATTGTTGTACGTAACCATTTGTCTAACACATTGTTCAACATTAGGTATAATTGAATCTAATATGTAAGTAAACAGGAATGAAAAGATGTAGTATAAAGCAATGTTAGGATCCCTTTCCGTACAATTACATACGATTTCAAGAGGAGCAAAAAGTGTGTCCTTGATTGTAATATCGATTGATTATGTCAAGTCATTAGTGAATTTGACCGATCATATCACAAAGCCCCTATGAGAAAATTAATTTGTTACACATCAAGGGGAATGAGACTAAATTCAATAGAAATTAACAAGTGATAGAAACCGAATCTATGTGATTGAAGATCGCATGGACAAGGTTCATATAGGTAAGAACCAGTTACTTGTTAATTCTGCTAGCACAAAAAATTAATTGATTTTATCTTGATCCCTTCCTATGGTATGAATGAAAAAGTACTAGACACAACATTATCGAGAGAATAAGCTTATAAAGCTTTTAATGATTTCATATCCTTACGAATGGCTTAAAAATTGCATCATATACTTGATGAAAACACCTATACGAGTATCAAATGAGTCGCTTGCATGAGATCTTGGTAAAACAAGAGCACTCATGAAAAATTGGGCACACGCATGACCTATTAGCACAAAACAACGTTAATAACAAAAATTGTGGGGGTGTAATGTGATTGATAGACCTCTAACATATATCAAGTGTTATTAGTTCATATAATTGCTATACCAATTTCACTATGTTAAGTACTATCAATCTAGTACTGATTCATATAACTTGCTAAACCAATTTGATGCATCACATCCCTGGTTTTAACGCCATGAAATTATTTTATTCTCTTGTCTTTTGTACTTTAAAAATATGTGGAAGATTGCTGTGGTTTTTAATATTTCAAAAGTATCAAGTTGAGCTCCTTGAAGTCTTTAAATAATAATGTTGGATACTAACCATAAATAGGCGTCACAAGCTTTTGCTCCAATATGTTATTATTTTTTAAGATATTTTTTGTAACACCTCATATTTTATAATGTATTTTTTACAAAATTATTTTATATGCTTCAGTATTTGTTGTGATATTGGTTGCATGCTTTTGATTAATAATAATTAGAGGTGTCCATGGTGTAAAAACTGAATTGAATTGGACCACATTAATGGTTTGGTTCAAGTTTTGAAAATCACTTTCAAATCAAGTTAATTTCAATTATGAAACTAATTTATAAATATAAATCAGCTTAATATTTTGAACAAGTTTATAGTTAAAATAAGTTTCAAACTAGATTTTCAAAGAAAAAAAAATTGAAAATTCTTTTGACAAAAATATTTCAAAAAAAAAAAATTACAGGAAAGTAATTTCAAAATTCTTTTGAGAAAATTTTTTTCTCGAGAAAAATAGATGTAAAACATTTCTTGATAAAAAAAAAGTTTCGATTTTTATTTTTCAAAATTTTTCTAAGAAAAAAATGATTAAAAGTTTTTTTGATTTTATTTTAAAAAAAAGTTTTGATATTTTCTAGATCATTTATTTGAGAAAAACAAATTTAAAAATTTTTTCCAAAAAAAATATTAATTGAAGTTAAAAAAATTTTGAAATTGTTAAACTGCTTTTTGAATTACATTTGATTAATTGACTTGTTTTAAATATATAGTTTAATTTATAATTATTTAATTAATTTAGCTTTTTTTAATGTAGGGCAATTTAATTTATCAATATAATTCGATTATTCATATATTCTGTGCACCTTAATTATAATAAAAGTGTATATGTATTTATATTCAACTACTTTAAGTATTTTCTTATTTTAATTATTTATTTTATAAATAATTTATTTTATTGAGAATATATTAATAATATTTCCTTATTAATAATTTTTTCCTCGTTAAAGAGAAACAAATATCGCTTCTATCACTGTACATTCATCTCCCCCCTTCTCTAGTTTATACATATACATGGATGTTCTATTGATTTCATCCTTCTTTTTAGGATATACTTTATCCTGATGGTTCATATGTAAATGCCTTAAGCTATCAATTCAAATTTATAGCCTGAGTTTTAGATCTCGTAGAAGCTAGTTTGACTGTAGTCAAGTCACCTTTCTCGTTTCGGAAGTTTGCACTCTTATTTAAATACATCAATCATTTACCTTGAAATGAAACAAGTTTGGATTTTAGAATAAAGGGGATTATAGCATTCATACGAGATGGGTAAAGGATTTGAACAAAGGAATGATGTGAGCATTCCCATCGTTTTCTAGTGGAAATAGGTAGACATTATATTGCGGTTGTTTTTGAGTTTCGAAAATTGTTTAAAAAGTTATTTTTAGTTATCAATCATATTATTAAGTTGAGTTGCGAACTAAATTAATCTTCTTAAGACGTTTTGCGATATTGCAGAAATTGTGCAAGACAGACTATCAACCACGAAGTCTTCTATCAAGATAAAAATTGTATCGGAGTTCTACTATACTATAGAAAACTGTTCCAGAATTATATTATCTAAATATGGCGATTAAAATCACTCGTAATATGATACTATGACCACTCAAAATTGTGAAACATAAACAAATATTGAGATGAAACAGAAAAGAGAGAAAACTCGGAATTTTCGAAGTTTTTAGGTGTGATTTTCAATTGAGGAATTTTGTAACTGACGGGAGAAAAAATGCAGTCCAATTGACCAGATCCACAGAAACTGCCGCACGAAAAATAAATATGGTTTGTATGAGTCAACAAAACTGTCGCGCGAAAATATGAGAGGAGTTGAATGAATCACTTGTTGACTGTTGACTTGGTGGAAAACAGAAACGTGTGTGAAACGTGTCAAATAATATCAGAGAGAAAAACACACGCATTTAAAATATTTTTATTTTATTTTTTGGATAGTAAAAATAATACACCACTTAGCTCAAGCCCAAGCCGAGTCGGCCAGAAGGTGGCATCGCACCTGTGTGGTGATCGATTTGAGTGTGTTCTTTCTCCTTCATAAAATTGGGTACCCCTAGGGACACAACTCAAGTGGCATACCTCCAACTTATAAACACTACTAGTGTGTGATATCTCTCATATGTGAGATTTCGTTGGCAATTCGCACTAACTAGCTCTATGGTTTTCAACATCATTTCAAACAATCCCCGACTTGAATTAAAAAAAGTGTTTATGAAATAGCGTTAAACGCTTCTATAAGATTATGCGTAAACAGATGTGTCTTCTGACTTGAACATTTGCATAGTAAGTGAGATTCAAATTCAACAAGAGTTACTCATAGTCTTGAACTCAATCTCAGACATCAAACCCACACACAACCTTTTCATGGGTATTCTGAAAAACCCGTGCATTAATGACCCTTCACGTCTATCCCATTATAGTGAACCATCTAGGAGTTCTTCCTTGAAATGTCATATGAAGCGGTCTCACTTCCACATTCGCATAAGTGAGTCTATCAAGAGTACTCTTGTAGCTAGGTACTCCACTCTACATAGAGTATAGATCTTATTAATAATTATTATTACCTCATCCTTTCATCGCTTTAGGGATCATGCTTATTTGATTTATAATAGCATGTTCATCTAATATCACTCTACAACTTGTTATTACCCAATGAACCTAATTGTTGGGATCTCTAGTCTTTTAGGTTGGGTTACCATCATGTGTGATCATTGATCTAAAGGAAATAGTTCCATCCTTTTGGATGTATTTAGGACTTTCTCTTTTGCAAATCCTTTTGTCAAAGGATCGACTAACTTTTCATTAGTGCGTACATGATCCGCTTTAATAGTTCCTTAAGAAATCAACTCTCTAACTGTGTTATGCTTACGACATATCTGTCGTCTCTTATCGTTGTAATAACAATTCTCAATCTTTGTAATTGTCGTGGTACTATTGCAAAGGATTAACACAGCTGACATTGGTTTTTCCCATAAAGGGATCTCAGCTAACATTTCAAAATCCACAGTGGAATGAGCCAATGTCGTCTATTTCTTTGATTTCCATGATATAGCTCCACCAGTTATGCTAAGTATATAGCCATTGGTTGCTTTGGAGTACCTGATAAAGTGTTTAAATTAGCATAATTGTATCTTTCAAGGACGGTAGGAAATCTTTGACAATGTAATTTGAGACTCATGGTTCTTTTAATATATCTCATGACTCTCTAGGTAACATGTCAATGCTCTATACTAAGTCTACTGGTAAAGCTGCACAATATTTCCATGATGTAGGCAATGTCAGATCTAGTATAGTCAGTGGTATACCTGAGGCTGCCAATGATGCTCGTGTATTCAATTTATCTAACAACTTTACCAATGTTTTTGAAAAGTTTCACACTTGGATCATGTGGTGTGCAAGCAGGTTTACATTCAAAGTATTTGTATTTCTTTAAGATCTTTTCAACATAGTGAGGCTGATCCAAAGAAACTCCGTTTTCTGATCTAGTAATCTTGATTCCAAGGATTACACTCGTTTCTCCTAGGTCTTTATATCAAAGTTATTACACAACAATGATTTCACAATATTTACAACATGAATGTTTGAACCAAATAAGAGTAGGTTGTCTACATAGAGACATATGATAGTGCAAATGCCATTGTTAGATTTGTAATAAATACATTTGTCACTTTCATTCACTTTAAACTCATTCGATATATTCAAGTTATCAAAATTTTCATGCCATTTCTTTGGAGCTTGTTTAAGACCATACAGAGATTCATCTAATTTACAAACCTTGTTTTCTTGTCCATGAATCACAAAACCTACAAGTTGTTCCATATAGATTTCTTCTTCCAAATAACCATTTATAAAATCAATTTTGACATCCATTTGGTGTACCACCAAGTTATCAATAGCAACAAGTGAAATGAGTACCCTAATGGATGTAATTCTTGTGACTGGTGAAAAAGTGTCGAAGAAATCTATATTTTGTCTCTTCGTCCAAAACCTTTAGCTACAAGGAGAGCCTTGTATTTATCAAAAGATCTATCAGGTTTTATTTTCTCTTTCAAGATCCATTTACAACCTATTGGTTTGCAACCAGGAGGCAAGTCTACTAAATGCCAGGTCCATTTAGTCTCTAGAGAATTCATCTCATCGTTTATAGCTTCTTGCCATAAATTTGCATCCAAAGACGAAAAATTTCTTAAAGATTTGCAGGATCTTCTTCTAAGCTATACGTCGTATAATCGGGTCCATAATCTTTAGCAACTTTGGCTCTCTTACTTCTTCGAGGTTTTTCTCGCCTTGTTTGTTGCTTTCAGTGCTCCTAATCACAAGAACGTGACTTGTTTCGCTGCCCTCACTATTTTCTGGACTGAAAGGGAATCTAGTTTCATAAAAGTCAACATCATTTGACTCTATGATCATTTTAGAATTTAGGTCATAAAGCATATACGCTTTGTTGGTTACTGCATAACCAATGAATGCACATTCATAGGCTCTACTAGAGAGTTTAACTCGGTTGGAATCGGGGATTTTGGCATAAGCGAGACAACCCCAAGTTCGAAAATAAGACAACTTTGGTTGTATTTTCTTCAAAAGCTCATAAGGAGATTTCTTTAAGATTTTGGAACTCAATTAAAAATATAGCAAACACTCGATAAAATTTCCCCCTACCAATGAGATGCAACACTAGAGTTAAATATTATAACAACAACTATTTCAGTAAGAGTTATATTTTTTCGTTCAGTTTTAACATTGATTTCAGGTGAATATGATGCAGTTGTTTCACGTTTAATTCTTTGCAATTTATAAAAATCATTAAATAGACTATAATCTTATTATATTCCTTTATCACTGTGAAACCTCTTAATCTTTTTACTAAATTAATTTTTAATTTCAGTTACAAAGATCTTAAACATGTCAAGCACTTCACTTTTATTTTTCATTTGATATACCAAAGTGTAGTCATAACAATCGTCAATAAAAGTGATAAAATAATATTTTCTTTTAGTTGTTAAAGTCCCATCAAGTTCATATATATCACAGTATATTAAATCTAAAGACTCAAATTCTTTGATTACTAATTTTTGTGATCCACTAACAATGTTGATTTCAGTTATCATAGCAATGACTTGCTCTTTAGTCAGGTTAGGCTGCTGAGCAGAGCTTGGCATGTTCCTTGTGTGCCATATGTTTCTTGTGTTTGAATTATTTTGATTTGCCTTTTTTTTTTTTAAGTTTATATGATTTTTTTTAAAGTTTCACGGCTATGATTTATTTGATTTGCCTTTTTGTTTTTTAAGTTTCACGGCTTGCATTGGAAGCAAATATGTTTTCTTTTTAAGTTTTACAACTATGATTCTTTTGATAGGCTCACATCTTGTGAATTTGACACTTAACATCCCTTACTAATGAAATTTTCTTGGATCAAGAATAAGAGTTATATAACATATTAATATTACAAGGAACTATTTCTAATATATAACTAATAAGATCACAGAACTATGGATCAACGATGGATGTCTTCTAATCGACTATCAAAAGAATGTGAAGATGAAGTTGAAGAGTTTGTAAGGTTTGTTGCTGCTCATGCAGAAGACCCTAGTAAAATCATATGCCCTTACTTAGGTTGTTGTTATGGAAAAGATGTTAGTGTCAATGAGTTTCACGATCATTTAGTCTGCTCTAGAATTGATCAAAGTTATACATGTTGGACAATGCATGGGTAAATATATCAAATGATTTCCACACAGGTACAAATGAGTGAGATCGAGTTGACGAAATTGTAAAAAGAATTTTAAGATGACTCTTAACATCCCTTACTAATAAAATTTTATTGGATCAAGAATAAGAGTTATATAACATATTAATATTACAAGGAACTATTTCTAATATATAACTAATAAGATCACAAAACTATGGATCGACGATGGATGTCTGCTAATCGACTATCAAAAGAATATGAACATGAAGTTGAAGAGTTTGTTAGGTTTGTTGCTGCTCATGCAGAAGACCCTAGTAAAATCATATGCCCTTACTTAGGTTGTTGTTATGGAAAAGATGTTAGCGTCAGTAAGTTTCAGGATCATTTAGTTTGCTTTATAATTGATCAAATTTATACATGTTGGACAATGCATGGGGAAATACATCAAATGATTTCCACATCGGTACAAATGATTGAGATCGAGTTGACGAAATTGTAAAAAGAATTTTAAGATGATCTTCGTGATTGTCTTGAAATGTTTGAGAGGCTAGTAAGTTATGTAGAGAAATCGTTGTATGATGGATGTACTAAATTCACAAGATTTTTGTGCCGTCTTGAAATTGTATAACCCAAAAGCAAGAAATGGATGGTCTGATAAGTGTTTTACAAACTTACTAACATCGTTCAAATATATTTTGCCTAAAAATAGTGTGCTCCTTAGTCAAACTTATGAAGCCAAACGAATTTTATGTTTTACTGGCATGAGTTATGAAAGGATACATGCTTGTTCTAATGACTGTATTTTGTTTTGTAATGAATATGCATCATCAAATATGTGTCCCAAATGTGGTGTGTTGTGATATAAGAAGAAGGCAACAACATTAGCCAAAGTTTTATGGTATTTTCTAATAATACGAAGATTTAGGCGCATGTATCGTAATGTGGAAGATGCAAAACATTTAAGATGACATGTAGATGAAAGGGTTATTGATAGAATGCATCGACATCCTGCAGATTCTCCTCACTGGATAAAATTTGATAATGATTACCCTAATTTTGACCAAGAAACCTATGTCTTGCATTATCTACTGACGAAATAAACCTACATGATATCCAAAGTAGTTCTCATAGTACTTATTCGGTGATTATGTTAATTTATAACACACGTCCCTAGTTATGTATGAAGCGCAAGTTTATCATGCTGTCTATGCTAATTTTTTGGGCCTAAGCAACAGGGAAATGATATAGACATATATGTGGCTCCATTAATTGAATACTTAAAGATTATGTGGGAGACAGGTGTAAGAGGTATTTGATGGGTATATAATAGAATTCTTCAAATTGAGAGCAATCGTATTTGGAACGATTAATGATTTCCCTACTTATGGTAATCTATCAGACTATAGTATAAAAGGAAAATGTGCATGCCCCATATGTGAAGATAATACAAATTGGATGCAATTGGAGCATTGTAAGAAAAATGTTTTTCTTGGACATCATAGATTCTTAAACCCCAAATATCATTATCGAAAGTAGAGGAACGTATTTAATGGTAAATATGAAGAAGATAAAGCTCTTTTGTTGTTGACAAGTGATCAATTATATGAAAAGACAAAGCTTTTGACAAATAAATTTTGAGAGCTTTTTGCTTGGTAACTTTTCACAAGAGGCTGGAAAAAAATATTACATTTCTTTGAATTGCCATATTGGAAGTCGTTGTATGTAAAACATTTCCTTGATGTGATGCACATTGAAAAAAATATTTGTGATAGTGTCGTTGGTATGTTACTCATGGTTTCAGGAAAGGTGCGATGGACCATAACTAAACGTTCGAGAGGGGTACTCTTCAAACATTTGGAGTTTGGTATATGTTCCATTTTGCCTAAAAATGTGTGATGGACCTTAATTAAACTATGTTTCTTCTTCAAAGCTATTTGTAGCAAATTTATTGACTATATGAAGCTATCGACACAAAAGAAGGAAATTGGTTTCACATTATGTGAACTCGAGATATATTTTTCATCCTCATTTTTTGACATAATGGCTCATCTTGTCAAAGAAACACAATATTGTGAACCAACTTATATGAGGTGGATGTACCCAATAGAGCGTTACATGAAGATATTAAAAGAGTATGTGAAGAATCGTAGTGGTCACAGGGCTGTATTGTTGAACGATATATAATTGAAGAAGCTGTTGAGTTATGTACTAACTACCTCTCCAATGTTTAATCTATAGGCCTTCCCAAACCATGTCACTTAGGAAGAACAACGGGGGAAATGTTTGGTCAGAATGATGTAGTGACCATGTCGAACGTCAAATCTGAGCAAGCATATTTGTATGTTCTACACAACGTCAATAAGGTTGAGCCATATGTTGAAATGCACAAGAAAAAACTTAAAGGTTTTAACCCTAATAGGAATAAAAATTGGATAACAAGATAACACAATTGAACATTTACATCTAAGTTAAAAGATCGCATTTTTTTAGAATTAGCTGAAAATCATAATTTGATTTCAGAAACATTGAGATGGCTAGCAGCTGGTCCAAGTGTATATGTTCTTTTTTTATTTTGGTTATGTAATTAATAAGTAGAAATTTTATACAAGAGAACATGATCATCAAAGTACTATGCAAAATAGCAGCGTCACCCTCATAGCTCAATTTGTGAATGTCTCAAGTGCCAAACATAGAAATTCCTCAGTTGTCAATATGTCATATTTTGGAGTTATTGAACATAATTAATAATCATTTAAAGTTAATTTTATTTTGATAAAGCTTTAAAAACTTATCACGCTCGTACTACGGTGACCAAGTCAAAATATAATAATATCACACACAAAAAAATAAAGGTATTTTTAATGTTATCTTCAAATAATTATGAAGTTTAAAAGTTATTGATGTACATGTTTATTTTCAGTGTCCTTGCTAAGATAACAATTATGATTGTAATATTATATCATGCGATTTATGAAAGAGATCACAATTGCAAATCAAAACATTATTCCAGTTAATATACATGAACTTAATTTTATTATTATTTATAATTATAACCATTCAATATACTTATGTTCTAACTCAATTTTATGTTTTCTTTTTCATTTTAAGTACTTTCCTAACTATAACTGTGTTATCTACTCTAAAGATAAGTTAACTGAGGTGAATGAAGATTAGGCTAGTTATATGGTCTGTAACGTTTTGTTGAGATTTTATTTTTTCTTGAATGCTTGAGTCTTAGGTTTTGATTTAAGTTTGTTGTTAACATGACCCCATCACATGTTTTTTTGTTGTTGTAGTGTTTCTAGTCGTATATGGGTCATTCTACTTTGAAATTTTAGGCTTCAACTGATTATTAAGTATTTGTATTTGTTTTTACTCTTTACCCCTTAGCCGTCATTCTTGGCTACCCTAGAATCTTGTATGCTCTATTGTTGGATTTTTAGGTTTTTGATCTCATGTATGGTGCTGCATGTTTGTTGATTTATTTATGGTTTAAATTTGTACCCTGTCTATATGTGCCTATATGTACTTGGAGATAGTTTGTAGCTCTGTCTACTATTTAAAATCATTTATGTTATATAGCTTTTAAGTCTACTACATGTGCTTGACATGGCTTTGTCATGCCTTGTCATTGGATTGATGATGGATTATAACTTCTGAAGTTTCTATTATTATGCCTTTTCTGAATTTATCTAAATATGAAAATTATGTCTTTATATTTAACCAATCTATTTTATATGTGTTGTGATTTGTCTTCGTAAACATGTACAATTATATCCTATATACAAATGACAATTTTTTTTCTTTTATGCAGGAAAGACGATAAAAACTATGTGAAGAGAATCATGATCGAAGTTAATCAAGAAAAAAGAGTTGATCAAATATTAATGTCATTTTGATGCGCACATATATGTTTGGTTGGGTGCAAAGTGTTATGAAATTTACTCAGTGTTTAGGTGCATAGGTCATGGGCAGATGTATTGATTCAATTGCTTTGTTTTAAAATTGATAGATAATTGGTTATGGATGAAATATTTGTATACTTTGAAAAACTTGTCTTTTAATGGTTTTAGTTTGTGATGTTTACACCATGAAATTGAATTAATTTTTTTGTCTTAGATCGTAAACTGTTATCATAAAAGGGAAAATTAAAATTATAATAGCGTTTATTATAATAGAATCCCTATCAAAGGATTCTTTGAAATTTCATTTAATATTGAAGTATAATAGCACATCTTAGAAAAACACTATCTAACGTCTACTTATAATAGCATTTATAACCGCTATCAAAAACCAATATAAGTACTATAAATTGCATTGTTTGACATAGCAGGGGATAGAGAAAAAATAATATTAAATAAAAAACAGTACTCTCAATGTCTTACGATAATTAAGTATCATTTCATATTTATTAAGAAAAATATATAAAAGAAAAATAATTTTACTTAATTACCCTTTTTCAATGATAGATGTAGCATTAATTAAATGATACAATTAAAAAATATTAAAAATTAAATAGATAATTAATTTTAAGATAATTTTTTTTTTTAGACTAATTATCTTGGAACAGAGGAAAATATAATGAAACGGTATTAGTATATGAATGTCAAACAATCATTTCTCATTAATTAATTGTAACATAGAGTTCTCGTGTGCGATGAATGAAATCTTTCCTTAATTTAAGCGCAAGTAGGAATATTTTGTGGCTTAAGTTATCCTAAATTACTACCCTAGGCCGTTGGCTTGAAGTAGACCATGATTTTTCACGTAAATAAAGACTATTATTTCAATTGAACAAACAAAAACTATAGTCCCTACGTCCTCTCTATCCATATGATTTAATAAATAACTACGAATCTTTTTGTATCCACACATTGAATGTTCGAACTCCTTTAGTGTCTTTAGTAGGGGTGGACAAAATTTTAAAACTGAACTGAACCGTTTGAAAACCAAACCGAATTGGTTTTCAGTTCTAAAAAACCGAACCAGATTTTAGTTCAAAAAATTAAACCAAACCGAACTGGTTTTAATTTAATTTTTTTATTCCTATAAGCCAAATTTTACATAATTACCCCTAATTATTTGTAAAAAAAAACTCGGTTCTAGTTTTTTAACCAAAAAACCAGTTCGGTTCAGTTGTTTGAACTGAAAACCAGTTCGGTTCGGTTTTTTTAGAACTGAAAATCAATTCGGTTCAGTTTCAATTTTAAAAAATCGGTTCGAAAACCAGTTCGGTTCAGTTCAGTTCTACAGTTTGGTTTAAATTTTGGTTTTTTTGAACACCCCTAGTCTTTAGTGTCATTGAAAAGTGGTAGATATAATTTTTTTTAAATGTTCACTTAATTATACACTTTATTTTTTAAAATGTTCACTAAATCATAAATTTTTATTTTATTTTAAATTGAGGCAATCTCCTTTCATTTATTTATTTTTTTAAATCAAGAATTTACTGTTGGAACCAAGTTGGTTTTACATTATAATTTTGATGTTAACAAAAGTATGTTATGAGAACAATATATTTGACTTCAAAGAGTATGAAAGAAGATATGGTCAAGATTTGTAGAAGATTTGAAGAATATTTGATGCCGATTTGACCATAATTTGAAGAAGATTTGATCAAGATTTATTTACAACAAATTACGAAAAGAATCAATCTGAAGAATTTACAATCTCAATATAAACAAAATATAAACATAATCAATTTGAAGAATTTACAAACACAATCTAAACAAAATACAATTCAGAATTAAACAAGGACCAAATTGAAGCCCAAATTTTAACTATAAATAGATACTCAAGGATGAAGAAGAAAAACATCGAAAAGAAGAAAAGCATCGAAAAGCAGAAAATAGTAGTCTTAGAGTTCAAAGAGAGAAATACTCGTTTCAAGTAAGAAATATTTTATGAGTGTTCTTTTCTTAGAGTATGAGAGTTATTATTATTATCAACTTTTTGGAAGCAACTAACAAAGTTCCAATCTCTTGTATCCAACCCGATAGTGGTTTAGTTCCTTCTTCAATATGAGATTGTCAGGTTGTTAGGAGAAGACTTGGCTTGTAGGGTCAAGGTGGTTTGTTCCTCAAGAGTCAGGGATTGCCAGACTGTTTGGGAAGATTGGCTTGGAGGGTCAGGTGTTTTGTAATTCAAGGTATTTGAATTAGTGGATGAAAGCCTTCTGAATGAAGGGACTGGATGTAGCCAAGTTAGTGGTGAACCAGGATAAATCTATCTGTCAAAATATTTATGCTTTCATTATTTGCTGCCTTTGAATTCGATTGCTTCTTATCCAAATAATTCATAAAAACCATCTAGCCTTCATCAAATCAGCAAAAAGTTTTCAACTTTGGCAAACACAATTCAAACTCCCTTCTCGTGTTTGAACCTTCAATTGGCATCAGAGCTCGATCTCAAGGCTGAGCACTTTACAGTTTTTGAGAAAAGATCCAAGGATTCAATATGTTTGGATTCAATGAAGAAGCTGTTGGAGGAAACATTAACAGACCACCTTTGTTTGATGGAGAACATTTTGAGTATTGAAAAACATGCTGAGAAGTTTCTATATTTCACAAGATATTGAACTTTGGGACTTGGTGGAAGATGGTTATATTGCTCAGAAGAATAGTGATGGTATTGAAATTCCAAGAAAGGAGATGAATGCTGATCAGAAGAATATGTACAAGATGCATCATAAGTTCAGAACATTCATGATAAATGTAATCACCTTCAAGAAGTTTGACAAGTGCACCAACAAGGAGACAACAAAGAGTATTTATGATAGTCTGATTCTGAGCTATGAAGGAAGCAAGCAAGTTCAAGAAGCAAAGGCCAACCTCCTAGTAAAAAAGTATGAGTTGTTCAAGATGGAAGAAGATGAAGACATTGACACAATGTTTTCTAGGTTCCAGACCCTGGTCTCAGGATTAAAGGTACTTGAGAAGAGTTATACTACTGCTGATCATGTGAAGAAAACCGTTAGGAGTCTGACAAGCAAATGGAGACCTAAGATCATTGCCATTCAAGAAGCAAAGGATTTGACTACTCTAAAGCTAGAAGAATTAATCAGCTCTCTCAAATCACATGAAATTGATCTTGAAGAAGATGAGCCCAAGAAGAAGAACAAGACTTTAGCCTTGAAATCCAAGCAGAAGAAGGTTCTAAAAGCAACATCGGAATCAGAAGATAGTGATTCAGATGATCAGAATTTGAACTCAGAGGAAGATGAGATTGCTTTCATATCCAGAAATATTCAAAAGATGTGGCACAACAGAAAAAAGAAATTTCCCCAAAGATATTGCAAGAAATCCAACATAGCAAAATGATGATAAATATGACAAGAAAAGAATCATCTTCTATGGATGCAATGAACATGGACATATCAAGTTAGAATGTTCAAATATGGAGAAAGGGAAACACCAGAGGAAAGATTCCAGACCCAAGAAGAATAGTCTGGTGGCTACATGGGATGATTCTGATGAATCCTCTGACAATGAACAAGCAGATTTGGCTATGATGGGTCATACCAACTCTGCCTCTGGATCCAACATAGATTCTGACTCTGGAAGTGAATCAGCAAATGAAGAAATTGAGGTATTTTCTGAATTTTCTCGATCTCATTTAATTACTGCTATAAATGACTTTTTAAATAATAATCACAAATTGTCTTTAAACTGAAAACACTTAGGAAAGAAAACACAAATCTAACTGAAAAAGTTAATGTGATCTAATCTGTACCATTCTGTGATCTTTTGATTTCGACCAATTCTGCACCAAGTGATCTGATTTGTATCATTATGTGATCCTCTGATCTGGACCATTGACCTTCTAATCTGGACCATTGATATTTTAATCTCGACCATTGATATTTTAATATGGACCATTTATCTTCTGATCTGGACCATTGATATTTTAATCTGGACATTTATCCTCTGATTTGGACCAAGTCTGGACTAAGTCTGGACCAAATCTGGATTAAGTCTGGACCAAGTCTTATGTTCACGACCTCTAGTATCCTCTGGATGTTTCCTCTAGTATCCTCTAGATGTTTCCTCTAGTATGCTTTGGATGTTTCCTCTGGTATCCTTTAGATGTATCCTCTGGCCGAAACTTCTGGTGGCATTTTTTATTTTCGGAATGAAGGGACTGGATGTAGCCAAGTTAATAGTGAACCAGGATAAATTGTTGTGTTCTTATGTTGTCATTATCTGCTGTTGAGTCTGATTATTATTCATCAAGTAATTAACATCAACATTCAACAAAACGGCAAAAGAATTCAAGTTTGACAAACACAATTCAACCCCCCTTCATGTGTACCTTCATTGGCTACTCTGAAAGATCAAAGGCATATAGAATGTTTAATAGGGAAACTAATATTGTGGAGGAATCCATACATGTTAAATTTGATGACAAATAGCTTGACCTTGAAAAGTCAAAGCAAGATGATGATAGTGCAGGTTTGCCAAAACAAAAGGAAGTTGATGCAGATAAATCAAGAGAACTTGAAAAAGTAGAGGATGAAAGCAAAATAGAAGAACACGACAAATCTTCAAAGGATGAATCTGAAGATAAGTCAGAAGGAAGATGTGGATGGAAGTACAAGTCAGCACATCCTGAAACTCTAATCATTGGGAGTGCAAGTGATGCCTCAAGAACCATATCATCACTTAAAGAAACCAGTTTGTTTGGCTTACTCTCATCTATTGAGCCTACTTCTATTGATGAAGCATTAGCAAAAGATAGATGGATTCTTGCAAAGCAAGAAGAATTAAATGAATTTGAGAGGAATGATGTTTGGGATCTAGTACCAAGACCACAAAAGAACATTATCGGAACCAAATGAGTTTTCAAAAACAAGCTAAATGAAAAAGGAGAAGTTGTTAGAAACAAGGCAAGACTTGTTGCACATGGCTACAGTCAGCAAGAGGGTATTGACTAAACTGAGACATTTGCTCCATTGGCCTTGTTAGAAGCTATTCGTATCCTACTTTCCTTTGCTGCTAATAATAACATTACATTATTTCTTGCTTAAAAATAAATTTGAAAGAGGACAAGTAGACAATACACTTTTTAGAAAATCAATAAAAGATGATATTCTGATTATTCATGTTTATGTTGATGATATTATCTTTGGATCTAATGGCACTCTCTGCCAAGAATTTTCTAAATTAATGCAGCAGGAATTCCAAATGAGCATGATGGGAGAACTTAAGTTCTTCCTAGGAATACAAATTCAGCAAAGTCAAAAAGGTATCTACATTCATCAAACGCATAGAGATCAAACATCACTTCATCAAGATTATGTTCAAAAAAGGGTACTTAACATTCAATTTGTAGACATTGATCATCAATGGGCTGACATATTCACCAAACCACTACCTGAAGATAGGTTGGACTTCATCAAGAAAAACCTAAATCTTACCTCTATCCATGACCAATAGCTTACTAAGTCTTTATCTTATTGATTTTATTTAAACTGTTATATTCTTGTTATTATGAAGGAAAAAAAAACAGAAGATCTCATTCATTCCTTTTTGTCTTATGACAAAAGGGGGAGAAATATATTTTATAAAGAGGGAATAATCTGGGGCATTAGACTTAGGGGGAGAAAAATTCAAAATGAAGCTTAGTCTTAGGAGGAGTCAAACAAGAAATAAAAAGAGAAATAGTTATAAAAAAAATACAAGTTTTGTCATCATCAAAAAGAGGGAGATTGTTGGAACCAAGTTGGTTCTTCCAATTAAAGTTTTGACGTTAAGAAAAGTATTTTATGAAAATAACATATTTGACTTCGAAGAAGAATGCAAAAAATCAGAGGATGACATCACCAGAAGCAAAAAGCAGAAGATGACGTCACCAGAAGCAGAAATCAGAGGATGACGTCACCAGAAGTAGAAATCATAGGATGACGTCACCAGAGGATGTTACCAGAAGATACCTCCAGAAGATAAAGCCAGAAGATGCCTCTAGAGGATATCAGAAGATATCACCAGAGGATACTTCCAGAGAATACCATAAGATATCACTAGAGGATACCAGAAGATATCACCAGAGGATACCCTCTATAGGATCCCATCAGAAGCAAAAATCAGATGATGTCATCAAAGGCAAAAATAAGAGGATATCATCCATCAGAGGATATCATCATAGGGAAGAATCAATGACATCAATCAAAAGATATCATCAGAGGGAAGAATTGAAGGTGCAAACACAAGAAGGGGGGTTGAATTGTGTTTGACTAACTTGAATACTTTTTTTGTTTTTGCAGTTTTAAAACAAAACTTGATGTATGAATAAAACAGAGTTAGCAGCGGATATAAAGTAAAAATTAAAACACATAATTTTATACTGGTTCACCGTTAACGAGGCTATGTCAAAGTCATCTGAGAGTTCAAAAGAGAGAAACACTTGAGTGCAAAAGAAATATTCTCTAAGTGATTTTTTGAGAGTGAGAAACAGTGCAACAATCAGCTTTCCAGAAGCATCATTGCAAAGTTCCAAACCCTAGAATCTAACCCGATAGTGGTGTAGGTTCCTTCTTCAATCTGGGGTGTCAGATTGGTAGAAGAAGACTTGACTTGTAGGGTCAAGGTGTTGTTATTGTTCCTCAAAAGTCTCGGGTTGTCATATTGTTTGGGAAGACTGGCTTGGAGGGTCAGGTGCTGTAATTCAAAGTATTTTGAATTAGTGGATTAAAGCCTTTGGAATGAAGGGACTGGATATAGCCAAGTTAATGGTGAACCAGGATAAATCGTTGTGTTCTTATGTTGTCATTATCCGCTGTTGAGTCTGATTATTATTCATCAAGTAATTCACATTAGCATTCAACAAAACAACAAAAGAATTCAAGTTTGACAAACACGATTCAACCCCCTTCTCATGTTTGCACCTTCAGATGACATTCTTATTATTCAAATTTATGTTGATCACATTATTTTTGGATCTACTAATGGCACTCTTTGCCAAGAATTTTCTAAATTAATGCAACACGAATTTCAAATGAGTATGATGGGAGACCTTAAGTTCTTCTTAGGGATACAAATTCAGCAAAGTCAAAAAGGTATATACATTCATCAAACTAAATATATAAAAGAGCTTCTCAAGAAGTTTAAGATGAGTGATTGCAAACCTATGGCTACACCAATGCACCCTACTTGTTCACTTGAAAAATATGATTCAGGCCAAAAAGTTTACCAAATAATCAATAGAGAAATGATAGGATCCCTACTTTACCTTACCACTTCTAGACCTGACATTATGTTTAGTGTATGTGTCAGATTTCAAGTTGACCATAGGGAATCAAATTTAACTATAGTTAAGAGAATCGTTAGATACCTAAAAGGCACTACCAACCTTACCTTGTTCTACAAGAAATCTCCTAAATACAAACTTAGTGGATACTGTGATTCTAATTATGCTCGAGATAAACTTGAGAGAAAAAGCACTAGTGGAAACTGCACCTTTTTAGGTGACAACTTAATATCCTTGTCAAGTAAGAGACAAAACACTATTACAATGTCAACAACAGAGGCTGAGTATATTTGGATGAAACATCAACTAGAAGACTACAAAATCCTAGCAACCAACATTCCCATCTATTGTGATAACACTTCTGCCATTTGTCTAACCAAAAACCCTACACTACATTCTAGAGCTAAACACATAGAGATCAAACACCACTTCATTAGGGACTTTGTTCAAAAAGGGGTACTAAACATTCAGTTTGTAGACACTCAACACCAATGGGCTGACATATTCACCAAACCACTACCTGAAGATAGGTTTGACTTCATCAAGAAAACCCTAAACCTTACCTTCATATCTGACTCATATTGTAATCTCTTCAAATTAGTTTAGTTTTAAATTAGTTTTTATATTTTCTTGTAATGTTATATTCATGTTATTCACACAAAAACAAAAAAAACAAAAAAAGAAACAAAAAAAAAAGAAAAAAAAACATCTCACTTTCATGTCTTTTTGTCTAATGACTAAAGGAGGAGAAACATATTTGATAAAGTGGAGAGAAAATACTTAAACTTAGGGGGAGCCCCAAGTTAGGGGGAGTCAAAGAAATACAAAGAAAAATTGTTATAAAATATACAAAGTTTTGTCATCATCAAAAAGGGAAAATTGTTAGAACCAAGTTGGTTTTACCTTTAGAGTGTTGATGTTAACAAAAGTATTTTATGAGAACAATATATTTGACTTCAAATAGTATGAAAGAATATATGGTCAAGATTTGTAGACGATTTGAAGAAGATTTGATCAAAATTTGAAGATTTGAACAAAATTTGAATAAGATTTGATCAAGATTTATCTACAACAAATTACGAACAAAATCAATCTGAAGAATTTACAATCTTAATCTACACAAAAAATGAACAAAATCAATTTGAAGAATTTACAAATGCAATCTGAACAAAATACAATTTAGAATTAAACAAGGACCAAATTGAAGCCCAAATTTTAAGTATAAATAGATACTCAAGATTGAAGAAGAAAAGCATCGTAAAGTAGAAAAGAGTAGTCTTAGAGTTCAAAGAGAGAAATACTCGTTTCAAGTTAGAAATATTTTATGAGTGTTCTTTTCTTAGAGTGTGAGAGTTATTATTATTATCAGCTTTTCTGAAGCAACTAATCAAGTTCCAATCTCTTGTATCCTACCCGATAGTGGTTTAGTTCCTTCTTCAATTTGGGGTTGTCAGGTTGTTAGGAGAATTCTTGGCTTGTATAGTCAAGGTGGTTTGTTCCTTAAAAGTCTGGAGTTGTCAAACTGTTTGGGAAGACTGGCTTAGAAGGTCAGATGTTTTGTAATTCAAGGTATTTGAATTAGTGGATGAAAGTCTTCTGAATGAAGGGACTGGATGTAGCCAAGTTAGTGGTGAACCAGCATAAATCTATCTGTCAAAATATTTATGCTTTCATTATTTGCTGCCTCTAAATTCGATTGCTTCTTATCCAAGTAATTCATAAAAACCATCCAGCCTTCATCAAATCATCAAAAAAAATTCAACTTTGGCAAACACAATTCAACCCATCTTCTCTTGTTTGCACATTCATTTACACCACCAAACAACCCCAACACGAACCTCTCTTTTGATAAAGAAAATTTTCCATGAAAATCGACCCATGCAACAATGCTTAGAACTTGGAAAGGATACTAAACAACACTTCTCATAAAAAATTACTAATTTAAGTTGTAACTTTAAATGAAAGATTAAATATACTAACTTTTATTTTTAGTGTCTTTTTTAAAAATTGAACGTCGATAATTCTAAATTTTTTTTTATCAATTTTAATTTTATTTTCTTTATAAAAATTCACGTTGCATGTTCTTATTGACTTTTTTTATGACATGTCATTGTTAAAACTTTAAAATATGATTAACTTAGTAGTTTAACTATTTAATCTTTAATTTAACAATTTAATCTTTAATTTGAAGTTATAGATAGATTAATAAATATTCAAAATTAAATAGTTAAATTATTAAACTAATAATATTTTAAAATTTTATTAATTATATATCATAAAAAAATTATTTGAAATATGCAATTAAAATTTAAATGACTATTTAAATTGGAATTATTTAAATGAATTAAAATCAGAAAAAAAAAATTAAATGAATTAAATTGTGACATTTTTAAAAAAAATTGGAACTATTTAAATGAATTAAAATTCAAATAAAAAATAAATGATTAAAACTAAAAGTTGATATATTAAAAGATATTAAATGAAATAGAACTTGAAAAGGATAGAGTACTACAGAACACTCCTTTCAACTCGGTCAAAAAGTTATTGATTTGATTTAAATTAACTTAAAATGAAATAAAATAGCCTTACCAATCGAGCAAGTATCGTGCTCAAGTGAATGACCAATTTAGACCGAATTAAATGGCCAAACAGTTCGTGAGTACATCAACATCAATAATTAATGTTGTTTTTCAAAAGATTTAGGATTGAGTGTTAATTAAATTAGTAAAGCAGGAACACTGATGATTCCAATATTGATTTATCGAAATAAAAATAGATTCCAAAATGGTTTAATCAATATGTCCAATCGATTAGCTGTTACAAAACAGATAAGAAACACCTTTTTTTTTCAAATAAAATTAAAAGTGAAATGATAATGCTTCAATCTAAGGTATGATATATTCTAAGAGTTATTCAACATTTACAAATAGATCTATGTTTCTTTTCCCTCCAATAACATCAGCAGAGATCAAATTTGCAACATGCATGTTGGATTTAATGGAGGTCATTTTACCACAAGACCAAATTATTGGAGTTGTTAAGAAACACTTTCTAGCTATGTTAAATTAATTTCTAAACACTTAAACATCTAACAAATTACATACACAAGGCCACTCCAACTAGGGAAATAAAAACCGATAACCGATCCAAAATTACCAAAAATTACACAACACTAAATTATTGAATGTATTTGAATTTTCTTTTGTAAAAAACACTCGAAATAGATCAAATTTCAGATTCATTTTTAAAAATCAAACCACATACATAAAGTTTAATATTTTTTTTTAATAGTATGAGATATTATATTACACTATCAATGTATTTGTTAGTTTTAATTATTTTTTATTAACACTTATTTATTTTATATAAGTATTGAAAATCTCCTTATCATTAAATAGAATAGAATTTTGTTTCAAAATGGGTACACAGTACACCTCACGTATAGCTAGTAGTTATTTGTCAAACTCAAAACAAATTAATCACTCAAAATAAATGGAACCAAACTAGCCACACATACTACGATAGGAGTAAGTATTGCATTATTGGTGCTACAGTTATTTTAGTTTGAGTGGGAAACAGATCCTTGACTCATTGAGCAAGTTTTGGATGATCCCAAGATCAATCATTGCATTATTGGTTTTAGCAATACTATCAAAGATATATTTTTTTAAAATATCAAAAATAAATAAATCAATTTTTTTTTATTATTATTATTATTATTAAAAAAAATGTGTCTTTTATGTATGTATCTTATTCAATACCGGAGACGTTGAATATCGGAGTTTGACCTTGAGTACGTTGGTGTGTGAGAAGAGGTAACAATATTGAGTTTTCTCCTTTAGCTTTTCGTCGATGAGGGTGTACCTGCACACACTTCGACGATCAAGCAAGAATTGGCCAGAGTATGAGAGATATTTAAGTTAGAATTTATGTGTACCTTCATGACCTAGGGAGTCTGGTTTATGTGATGATCATTTGGGGTCGATTAGTGATCCTCATAGAGTCCTCTGATGATGTACACGTGTCCCTTTGCTTATGAATAGGTGGCCACCATCTAGTGGCTATGATCATGACAGAATTGTCATCTAGTGGTTGTGATTGGAAGTCCATGTGATCTAAGATAGACAATCGCTTTGGATTTCATCAAGGTGAGAGGCTTGCCCTAGTTTCGAGAAGGTTATGTAGCATCGCCTACTAGATCAGGTCAAATTCATATTGGGCCTGACTTAGGTGAAGGTGTGTATGGCCTAAAACAAATGCCCCTCAAATTGGTCATGCGATGAAGTCGATGATTTACTTGAATACGAACTTGTTTGCCTTGGTCGGTTTGGTGTCTTTTCGAGGTATGACTTTAGATGCATGTAGGCAAGTTATTAATTATGGTTATTTCTGGCTTGAATTGTCTTATTCCTCCAAATCTCGAAGTTGATTTTTTCCATTTCTCTTCTCCATCTTGGATTATGAGGGTCATTTCAATTATGATTGTGTGTTAGAGGGTACTTTTTCGAGGCGTGTTTTCAATCACTTTTTATTGACATGTGTCAGATTTTGGATATCTATCACTATTTTAGGCCCTTATTTGGCTTTAGGGCTTCTCGACGTAGGCTTTTGAGACTCGTTGGATTTATATGTTTGCGATTTATATTTAACCTTTTGGATTCAAGTTATAAATAAGGGAGAAACCCTTGTGAGCCCCTTTCTTCTTCTTATTCTTTGAATTCTAGAAATCTCCTTGAAGAAATTATCTGCTTCATTTTCACAAGTTATCTCATCTTCCTTCCTCAGAGATTTAATTGATTAGTTCCCTTTCTTTTCTCTTTCTCAGATTTGATTTTAATGGTGTTTTCTGAATGTGTTTCTCGTTGCTATATTTAATTGTTTTGATGTCATTTCCTCATTTTGAAATTTTTTTATTCCTGCCACTGTCCGCGGTGGGTCTTGTTCTGGTTTTTGTCTCTTTCTTCACTGAGAATGGTAGTTCTGGGAGTTTCATCTTTTTCCCTTCCCGATGTGGACGGTGGTGTTAGATCTCATCTTCTTTTCTAGGATTTATTTCTCTATTCTTCGCTTCTTTTGTCTTTTTTCATTCCTTCTTCATCAATGTGGATGAAGGATTATGATTATTGCTTTCACACACTATCATCCACTTTGATCCAATCAGGGTTTGAAATGGCCGATTGTAGAGTGTCAACTTCGGACGTACAAATATATCCTCTTGACTTCCAAGATATGAATTAGGTTACTGATGAGCTTCTTGAGGTAGTCTCTACTTTCTCAAAAAAATGAAATGGTACCTTAAAGGTGTTCTGGCTTTCCAAATCACAAGCCGATTTATGAAATTAGCTCATGTTGTTCCCTTTTTTTTCAATATTTTTGGATAACTTTGGCATAAGGAGAATCCTAGATTGAAACAATGGCGTGTATCTTTCAAACAAAAGAAGAAATGTTTCATTGCTTTCACTAACTTGTTGAAATGGTTTAGGAGGCGATATTATTGTATTGTGGTATGGTTAGTAAAAGCCCAAAGAAACTTTTGCATAATTAATCCTATTTATGAACGAAACAAAGATATTGTCGTGGACAAAGATGGTGAATTGAAGACAACTTCTTGGGGTCGATTTCCAAAGGTTCAGACTCAGGCTCACTTCAATCGTAGACGAGATGAGTTGACGTACAAGCTTGAAGAGCTTAGTCCTGTCGACCTCTATAATGCTAGTCGTATACGATCATTTGTTAATACTTTTGAAAAGGAACTTAGAGTTGACAACAAAGCAAATCCCGTGTTGGATTCGAAAGGAAATCTTCAATATGTTTTTTGTAGTATAAACAATAGGGAACTTTTACCTTCTCGTGATCAAGAAGAGACTAAGTATTTTGTAGGTGGTCACTGGAATTGTTGTTATGCTGTTAAGATAATTCTTTGTTCTTTTTCTTGATTCTAGTTTTCATTTTGCTTCTTTGTTTAAGCGAATATGGATTTTGTCTCTTTCATGAAGAAATACAAACTAAAGGGTACTAAAGCATATTTTTCAACTCCCACTCAAGTTCCTCCAATTCCTTCTCAAACAAAGGAAATTGTCGGACATGTCCCTACTTCGGGAGTCGTTCTAGCTTCCTTTCAATAAAACACACCAGTTTCTGTTAGCAAAACCCGACCTTTATAAACCTTGTGGATGGTCCTAAGCGGAAGAAAGCAAAAATAGTACCTGCTAAGATGTGCTTGGTCCCTATTCCTCGCACAAATAATAGTACAATGATGGGGAAGGATTCCCTCATATCTCCTAGTGTCATATATGCCAAACTCCCTGAAGACCCTATAGCTCGGTTGGAAAAGAGTTTTGAGGAGGCTAGATCCAAGTTATCTAACTTGTTCAAGAAGGTTAATAACCTTGAAAAAGATAAGAATGACTTAAATGATGTGAAAGTTGCTTTGGACAATAATTTGTAAGCTGTGAGTAAGGATTCCTTTGAAAATGCCCTTGCTCAAATTCAGTTGTTGAATTATGGGTTGGTCCTTACTACATATGGGATGCATTATACCAAGTTAGTCAAAGGAGGAGAAATTATCGAGATCTTGGGTGATGAAGACAATGTAGATGATGGGATGGCTAAATAAGTCGGACAATAGGATGTTGAATTTTGATTTAATTGTTGAATCTTGAAGTTGTATTTCGCTAAACCTTGAATTTTGTCGTTGATTTCTTTATTGTAATGTTTAGAACACTTGTGTCGACTTATGACCGCAATATTTGGTGACTTCATATTTATTTCATCGTATGCTTTGTTTTGATTAAAAAATCTTTTGCCTATTTATTTGCACTATAGCTGACATTCGTCCATATTTCCAACTTTATTTTATATGAGATGTTCTCAGTTCTCTTGAGAAAGGCTTCCCCGGCTAAGGAGTGTCTCATCTCACCCCCTAGTTAACAATTTGATCATCAACCAGAGGTGGACCTTTATTTGCGGATCCCTTTCCCATTTCGGTGGCTACCAAAAAGGAGGGTCTCTGGACAATTTTGCAAACTAACTTGTCGTGTCACCTTTTGATTTTTCGAATTGTTGGTGGTTTTGAACTACATTTTTGATATTATATGCACTTAAACACATAGTAACAAAGAGGAATCTTCATTGAATAGGTATCAAAAGTCGAATACACCTTACAAATTGTTCAAGTTATTTATTTCAACTGTAGTATTTCTTTGTTATTGTTTCATTCCAAGTTCTCAGGATTATCTTTCCTTCTAAAGTTTCCAAGATAAATGCTCATGTTCCTATTTTTGAAAGAATTTTATATGGTCATTCCCAGTTTGGCGCTAAATTTCCTTGCCATGTGTTCTTCATATCGACATCTTCTTTCTAGAGAACTAAGTCCCCTATATCAAGTATGTGAGGCTTCACTTTCTTGTTATATTTGACTGTCATCCTTTGCTTGATGACATCTTCATTGAGGGCCATAATGCTTTTTTCCTCATCTAACATGTCAAGCACTTCCCTTAGTGTTTTTTTCATTTTCAGTCTTGCTCAAGGGATGAGAGGTCCTCCAACAAAGTTCTCTAATTTCGACAGGGATCACAACTTTGGACCGATAAATAAGCCAAAAAGAAGTTTCCCTCGTCGTTGAGTAAATGTTGTTTAGTATGCCAAAAGAACGTGTGGTAGTTAAGTGGCCTAATTTCCTTTGGCTTCATCCGATCTTCTTCTCAACCGTCGTAGTATCACCATGTTAGTTGTTTCGGCTTATCCATTGGTTTGTGGGTGTTCCAAGGAAGTGAAATGTTGAGTAATCTTGAGTTCGGTCATTAAGGTACAAAAGGATTTATCTGTGAACTGTGTTCCATTGTTAGTGATGACTACCTTAGGTATATTGAACCTCATCAAAATATTCTTCTCGAAGATACAAAGTATGTTACTAGCACAGATCTTAGCTAAAGGTTCAACTTTTATCCATTTGGTGAAGTAATCGTTTTCCACCGTGAATGGGACTGGCCCAAGGTATATTTCACTTGTTCAGGCTATAATGGGAATGGCCCAAGGATGTCAATTCCCCACCAAGCGAATGGCTAAGGCGCGTTCAACTTGTGGAATTATGTTGAAGGAGCTAGATAAATATCGGCATTCTTCTAATATTTTTCATACTTTTGTACAAATTCTTATGCGTCTTTCTTCATTAATGGACAAAAGTATCAAACCCTCAGAACCTTCTTTGCCAACGCCTCTCCCCCTAAACGGTGGCCAGAAATTCCCTCACAAACCTCTTTCGGTATATAAGTTGCTTCTTCATCATCTACGAATTTCAAAAGTGGTACAAACAATACGGGTTTGTACAGATGACATTTTATATGGTAAATGTGCAAGCACTTCTTCAAATTTGATAACTTAATATTCGGTCATCCGGGAGGATCCCACTCATGATATATTCTATTATTGGAATCATCCAATTGGTAGTCGGTGTTTGGATTGCAAGTATGGTGGTGAAAATTATGACGCTTGGTGAGTTTAAGGTTTCTTGAATCACCATCTTTTTTCCTCTAGGAACTCGCATACACGCCAACTTAGATAGGACGTCGACCTTGGTGTTTTCTTCCTTTGGGATGTGTTTTACCTCTATTATGTCAAACATGTCCATTTTTGCTTTGACAAGGATCAAGTATTTCCATAGTGTTTGGTGTTTGGCTTAATAATCCCCTAAGGACATCTCTACCATGATATTGGCATTATTTTCCAATAATAGATATGCTCCATTACCCTTACATTTTGAAGAACTGTCTACGAACATAGTTTATACTTCAACAGTTTCTTTAGTTGACACTATCATCTTCGCTGTGAAATTGGCCAATGTTTGGGCTTTCAGCACTTTCTTTGATTCGAATGTGATATCGAATTCGTACAGCTCTATCAACCATTTGGTCATCCTCCCACCTAAGTTGGGTCGAAAAAAATCTGCATGATAGGTAAATTTGTCCTTATCATAATCGGATAGGAGATGAAATATTGTCTCACCCTTCAAGCTATCACTTTTTCGATTTTCTAATAATGGGTCTCCAGTTCCTATAAAGCCTTATTGACAAAATATGTTGATTGTTGCTCTTTGTCGGTTTCATTAATTAACACGACACCTACTGCCTCAGTACTAACGGCTAGATAAATGAAAAAAGTTTCTCCAAAATTTGGACGAACTATTACAGGTGGTCGTGAGAGTGTACTCTGTTATTTTTCCATGGCGATCTCACATTATGGTGCCACTCGAATTCAATTTCTTTTTTTAGCAACTTGTAGATAGGTAATGCATGATGGGCATATCTTGCAATAAAACCATACAGTGTTGCTAACATTTTGTTGAGCTTTTGTATGTCTTTCTTTGATGTTGGACTTAGATTTTCAGCTACTACTTTACACTAGTCGGGGTTCTCCTCAACTACTCTTTCAGTGAGATAAAACCCAAAAATTCCCTGCTCTGATCCGAACATACATCTCTATAGATTAAGCCTTATTTTATACTTTCTCTCTTTAGTGAAAACTTCTTTTAAATGAGTCATATGGTCATGCTCTTCTTCGGATTTGACTATCATGTGATTCATATATACTTCTAACATTTTTTCGATTTGATTCTCAAATATTTTGTTCATCAATCTTTGATAAGTCGTGACTGTATTTTTACACCCAAAGGACATAACATTGTAGTAGTAATTACCAGAAATTGTCATAAAAGTAGTTTTTTCTCTATCTGATGCATGCATAAGGATTTGATTGTAACCTGAATATGCATCTATACATGTGAAAAGTTTGAAACCGAAAGAGTGATCTACTAACTTGTCTATATTTGGAAGGGGGAAAGCATCCTTAGGGTAAGCATCCTTATGGCATCACTTATTATTGTTCATTTTAACAAATACAGGGTCGAAGAGCCAAGTTATATACTTGGTCTCTATTACAAAGTTAGCTCTCACTAAATCAACAATTGCATTCTTGGTAGCTTCGACCTTATTTGGCAATTGTTATCGGGAGCGTTGTACGACCAAATGATACTTGGGATCAATAGAAATTTTATGGAAAGCAACCCCGTGGTCTATTCTTGGTATCTCGTCTGCAGTCCAGGCAATGAAATATGCATTGTCCTTGAAGCAAGTGATGAGATCTTTTTTTACTTCTGGTGCAAGGTCACCTCCTATCTTCACGATTATTCTCAACTTACCTTTTATCTCTACTTATTCGAAGGATTCATCAGGCTTTGGTTGCATTTATCTCTTTTTGATGGAGTCAACTACTGTAGATATCATCTTGTCAACCATCCTAGCATCGATACCTACCAGTACATCGATGGCTATAACATCTCTTTCAAGTACTACAATCTTAGATTTCAATTTTGAATATATTTTATAATTCTTTGGTAAAGCTAAGAAGCATTGCTTCGATGCTTCAAGATCGGCCTCTAAGGTTCCAACTTATTTATCGATAACATGATATCTGAGTTTTAGGTGGACAGTAGATGAAACTGCTCCAATGCGACTAAAATAAGTATTCCCACAATACAATTATAGACGAACTTGCGTTCTACAACTAAAAATTGATTTTTTTTCGGCTTTTGAAGCTATGTCGCTCCCAAAGGGACAATTAGATCTACATATTCCTAAGGATGGGTGATGCATCCGTTGAATCCTTGCAAATCTGCTCCTGAGTAAGAAAGCGTGTTTCTTTCATTTAAGCCGAGTATCATCAAGAGGCTTGAGAAAATTATATCGCATGAGCTTCCACTATCCACAAGAACTCTGTGAACACCAAGGTTCACCATCATTAGATGGATAAAGAGAAGAATGTGATATTTCACAACCCCATTAAATAGGTCCTCGTCATGGAATGATTGTTCTGTCATTCTAATTATAACCGGAATCTCCTCTCAATTAGAATATATGTTTTCGTTGATGCCCATGACTTTAGGAATATTTTCCCATAGATTGTAGGCTTTTCTCATGACAGCCATTGTTATATGGGCCTCCTTGTCTTCATTGTCCTCAATAATAGCTTTACCCTTCCCTTTATCATTCGGAGTTACGTCGGAATTAGTAGATGGTCTAGGTGACCTTGTCATCGTCGCTAGTCCTTTGCCATATCCCGTGTTTTCATTGGTGTATTTTGTTAACTTTCCTTTTTGTATCAAGCTCTAAATAACATCCTCGAGTTAGAAGAACTATTCGATGTTGTGTTTGTGGAATTTGTGAAACCTATAATATTTCCCCTTAATGATCCAGGGGGAAGGTGCAAACATGAGAAGGGGGTTGAATTGTGTTTGCCAAACTCGAATTCTTTTTACTGTTTTGATTAATATTGATGTGAGTTACTTGATGAATAATTAATCAGATTAAGCAGTGGATAATAACAACATAAGAACACATAGATTTATCCTAGTTCACCACTAACTTGGCTACATCCAGTTCCTTCATTCTGAAGGCTTTAATCCACTAATTCAAAACACTTTGAATTACAACACTTGACTGAAGGTGCAAACACGAGAAGGGGGGTTGAATTGTGTTTGACTAACTTGATTACTTTTTCTGTTTTTGCAGTTTTATAACAAAATCTGATGTATGAATAAAACAGAGTTAGCAGCGGATATAAAGTAAATATAAAACACATAATTTTATACTGGTTCACAGTTAACTAGGCTACGTCCAGTCCCTTCACTTTAAAGGATTTCACTAATTCAAAAACCTTGAATTACAACAATACCACTGACCCTCCAAATCAGTCTTCTCAAATAGTTTGGCAATCCTAGACTTTTGAGGAAAAGAACCTTGAATCTAATTGCTAAGTAATCTGCTACTCCTTCTGACTCCTTCAGATTGTAGACTCTACTTCAACAACTTAGATCTAACACAAGGGAAAGAAAAACTTAGAGTACTTGCTTGTAGAAAGCGGATACGCACAATTGACCTCACTGAAAACTCAAGTATTTTGCTTTTGGAAGTGTATGACTCTCAAGTATTTTCGATGCTGAGTCTTCTGCCTTGAGCCTCTTTTTATAGATGAAGATTAGGTTTTCTTCCATGCTTAAATTCGAGCTGTATCTTGCCAGATACTCTTGCAAAAATAAATTGGCCAATCGGGTTTCTCTTCAATAAAAAACATATCTTTTTAGCTCCAGATATGCATTCGAAAATAACTTTGGCCAATCTTGTCTTTAATTAATTCTGGATCAAATCTTTCTTCCCACCAATAGCTTCTGAATTCCCACACTACTTCAATTTATTTTTGTATCAATTCCTTTTAATAATTTGATCAAATTTAATCAAGTCTTATTCGAATTTAATCAAGTCTCCATTGATTATCAACATGATTAAATCTGAACCATTTGATCTTCTGCTCTCGTCCACATTTGGACCATACAAACTGATCTGCTGTGATCCTTTGATCTCGGCCAACACTGGACCACACGTTCTGATCTTCTAATCTCTGCCAATCACTAGATCATATAATCTGATCTTCTGATCTCAGCCAACACTGGGCCATATGGTCTGATCTTCTGATCTCGGCCAACACTGGGCCATGATGCTTAAATCTGGACCATTGATCTGAACATTTTCCCTCTGATCTGGACCAATTTTGGACTGGGTCTGGATTGAACTGAAATTAAATTTGGACTTACGATATTTTAATCTGGACATTTACCTTCTGATTTGGATCAAGTCTGGATTAATTATGGACAATCATTTCTTCTGATCTGGACTTAGTTTTATACTCTAGATAATGCTATCTTTTGGTCTGGGCCAAATCTGGATTAAATCTCTTGTTCTGGACCAATTAATTTCTGCTCTGATTGAGTCTGGATCAACTTTGGACTGTTTCTTATTTCACGACCAGGCTATCTTCTGGTCAGAATTAATTCTGGACCAAGTCTGACTTATGATACCTTCTGGTCTGGAACAAGTCTCCTTCTGGCAGGCTACCTTCTCGTCTGGTACAGGTCTCCTTCTGGACTATGCTTCCTTCTGATTTGGGCCAGGAAAGATATCATCTGATGGTGTTTTGACATCCTGGTGTATCCTTCGGTGACTTAATCTTCTGCCTCTGGTAACTTCATCTTCTGGTGGCATTTAATATAATAATTCTAAGTACAAAATAAGATTGCATGGAGTGCTTTTGTAAACATCAAAATCCTAAGTACTTAGAACCAACTTGGTTCCAACAATCTCCCCTTTTTTGATGATGACAAAACCTTAACTTATTTTGCTAGCTTATAACTCGAAGTACTTGAAATACTCCCCCTCAAACCGATCTCTCCCCCTAAGTCTTATAATGACTTTTTCTTCTCCTTTTCAACTCCTTCTTAAATCACTCTTTCTTTTCTTCTCTTTTCTTCTCCTCTCCTTTTCAACTCCTTCTTTTTTCATCTCTTTTTGTTTTCTTTATTTTTCTCTTTCCCTGTTTCTTCTCCTTTTAAACTCCTTCTCTTTTCACTCTTTCTTTTTTTTTTCTCTTTATTTTTCTCTCTCCCTGTTTCTTCTCCTTTTAAACTCCTTCTCTTTTCATTCTTTCTTTTTTTTTCTCTTTATTTTCTCTCTCCTATTTCTTCTCCTTTTCAACTCCTTCTCTTTTCATCTCTTTCTTTTTCGCTCCTCCATTCTTTTTATCTCTCCTTTTCTACTTATTTCTCCCTTTTCTCTCTCTCCCCCTTTTTATCATCAGCCAAAAAGAGCTGCTACTATTTTTGTATTTTTGTTTTTCTCTTTACAAATTACAGAAAGTAAAAACAAAAAAATCAAAAATAGAAAGTAAATTTACAAGAAAATTAAAAACTCCTAAGATGACTACTTTAGCTAGTCAGATATGGAGATAATGTTGAGATGCTTCTTGATGAACTCGAACATATCTTCAGTTAATGCTTTGGTGAAGATATCAGCCCATTGATGATCAGTGTCCACAAACTGGATGCTTAAAGTCCCTTTTTGAAATGGTCCCTAATGAAATGGTGTTTTATTTCAATGTGTTTGGCTCTAGAGTGTAAGATAGGGTTCTTGGTTAGGTTTATGGCTGAAGTATTATCACAGAACAAAGGGATATTGGTTTCAAAGATGTTGTAATCTTCAAGTTGATGTTTCATCTAGATTAACTGTGAGATGCATCCTGCTGCTGATATATACTCAGCTTCAGCTGTTGACATGGCAATGGTGCTTTGTCTTTTGCTTGACCAAGAGATCAAATTATCACCTAAGAATGTGAAGTTGCTGAAGGTGCAAACACGAGAAGGGGGTTTAATTGTGTTTGTCAAACTTAATTACTTTTGTTGTTTTGTTAAATGTTGATTTGAATTATTCGATAAATAACTAATCAGATTCAGCATGGGATAATAATAACATAATACACAACAATTTATATTGGTTCACCGTTAACTAGGCTACGTCCAGTCCCTTCCTCCAGAAGGCCTTTTCACTAATTCAAACTCCTTTGAATTACAACACAACTGACCCTTCAAGTCATTCTTCCCAAACAGCCTGACAACCCCAGACTTTTGAGGAACAACAACACCTTAACTAAACCAGCTAAGTCTTCTCAAACAGCCTGACAACCCCAGACTTTTGAGGAATAACAACACCTTGACTAAACCAGTCAAGTCTTCTCCTACCAATCTGACAACCCCAGATTGACGAAGGAATCTACACCACTATAATAAAGGTTTGGAACTCTGCAACGTTGCTTCTGGAAAGCTGTTTGCTGCATTTATTCTTGCATTCTTTTATTGCTTCTGGAAAGCTGATTGTTGCACTATATTTCACTCTCGAAAACACTTAGAAAATATTGCTCTTGCTCATTTGTATTTCTCTCTTTTGAACTCTCAGATAACTTTGAATTGTAGCTTCAATTCTTGTGTTTTTCGATGCTCTAATCTTCAGCATTAAGTCTCTATTTATAGTTGAACTTTAGGACTTCATTGATGCTTTACTTCTGGAGTGTATTTCAATTAATCTGTTTTGAGAATATTCTGGAGTAGTTTGCTCAGATTCTGTTTTGAGTCTTTTGCTCACTGATGTTTTACTTCTGGAGTGTATTTCAATTAATCTGTTTTGAGCATTTTGCTCCGCTTCTGTTTTGAGCATACTTTTAGCTAGATTCTGCTTCTCGAGTCTTTTGCTCCAATTCTGTTTTGAGCATTTTTCTCAGATTCTGTTTTGAGCATTTTTCTTTGACAGATTCCTCTGATGATATCCTCTGGAGACATCATCCTCTTATTTCTGCTTCTGTTGACATCATCTTCTGGTGACATCCTCTGGTGACGTCATCCTCTGATTTTTGCTTCTGGTAATGTCATCCTCTGATCTATTCTTCTGGTGACATTTTTCATTCTTCTTCTAAGTCAAATATGTTATTTTCATAAAATACATTTGTTAATATCAAAACTTTAATTGCAAGAACCAACTTGGTTCCAACAGTTGCCACTTGTACTTTTCCTTTCCAACTTGTCTCTAGCATAGTATGAATCACAAAAACCTCTTAGTTTGTAGGTGGAGGTTTTCTTGTATAACAAGGTAAGGTTGGTGGTTCCTTTAAGGTATCTCAAGATTCTTTTGACAGCAGTTAAATGGGATTCCCTAGGGTCAGCTTGAAAACGGGCACAGACACAAACACTAAACAAAATGTCAGGTCTAGAAGCAGTTAGATAAAGAAGGGATCCAATCATACATCTGTATGTTTTCTTGTCTACCTTTTGGATGGTTTCATCTTGCTCCAGTGAGCAGGTTGGGTGCATGGGGGTGGCCGTAGGCTTACAGTCTCTCAACTTGAACTTTTTGAGAATTTCTTTAGTGTATTTAGATTGGTTAATGAGTATACCTAATTTCCCTTGGTGAATCTGAATTCCCAAGAAGAACTTAAGTTCTCCCATCATGCTCATTTGGAACTCTTTCTGCATTAGGTCAGAAAACTCCTTGCACAAAGTGCCATTAGTGGATCCAAAGATGATTTTATCAACATAAACTTGAATAATCAAAATATCATTTTTAATGGATTTCCTAAATAGAGTATTATCAATCTGGCCTCTATCAGATTCATTCTTAAGCAGAAAGTTACTAAGTCTGTCATACCATGCCCTTGGTAGTTGTTTTAAACCATATAGAAGTTTTTTAAGTTTAAAAACATGGTTTGGAAGATCAGAATTTTCAAATCCAGAGCGCTGTTTGACATAGACTTCCTCACTTATATAGACATTTGAGAATGCACTTTTAACATCCATTTGATACAGAATTATATCATGATTAGCAGCAAATGATAAAAGAATTCTAATTGCTTTTAACTTGGCCACTAGAGCAAAAGTCTCAATGTAATCAATACCTTCCTGTTGACTGTATCCTTGAGCTACAAGTCTGGCTTTGTTCCTTACCACTTCACCTTTTTCATTGAGTTTATTCCTGAGCACCCACTTGGTTCCAATAATGTTTTTGTTTGGTCTGGATACCAGATCCCAAACATCATTCCTTTGCATTGCAAGTATCCAACCTTCCTCTGCCAAAGCTTCATCAACATTGTTTGGTTCAATTGTTGAGAGTAAACCAAACAGACTGGTTTCTCTACTTGATGATCTAGTCTTCAAATGTTCTGCTGCACTGCCAATAATGAGAGTTTCTGGATGTGAAGACTTGTACTTCCATCCATTCTTTCCCTCTGACTTGTCTTCAGAGGCAGCATGTTCTTCTTCCTTGCTTTCATCATTATCTTTCTCAGGTTCTGGTGCTGGTCCAGCTTCTGGTTCCTATGCCTCTTGTTCACCAGCAATTTCCTCATCTTGCTTTGACTTTTCAGAGTCAAGCTGTTGGTGCCAAATCAGATTCTGCTCACTTACAGATAATAGGCATTTAACCTGTTGTTTAGCAAGACTAAACAAATCAATCTTATAAACATTATCTTTCCTAATGCGAATAAACAAAACATATTTATCAAGTTAATTAACAGGTTTGCATGTTTTCTGTTAAAGATAACATCATATTTGCAATCACTTAGCTGACTTATGCTCAAAAGATTTTGCTTCAGACCTTTTACTAACAGAACATTTTTAATAGAAAGGGAAGAAGATTTGTTACCAACTGTTCCTGTACGAATAATCTGACCTTTCTTGTTTCCTCCAAAGGAAACTTTGCCTCCATTTTTTATAGTCAGATTCAGAAACATGGATTTGTCTCCTGTCATGTGTTTGGAGCATCCACTGTCAAGATACCAAGCTTTGTGTTGCTGATCAGACCTTGCCTATTCTCTATCAAAATCAGAGTCACACTCAGACTCAGACACAAACTCAGCTTCTGTTCGAGCCATCAGAGCCAGTTCTGCTTCTGGCCTTTTTTAACAGTTTCCTGGATTCTGCTTTTGTCGATAAACCATGTTCCTCTGATGATTCTGGAACATGTTTTGGTTCTGGTATCTTTGGTGAATCTGGTGATTCTGATAACCTTGATGATTCTGGTGATTTGGATGAATCTGGTGATTTTGGTGGTTCTGATGAATCTGGTGATTCTGATAATTCCTGTAGTTATACTAATTCTGATAATTAGAGTAATTCTGATGATCATACTTGAACCTTTGATACTAATACTTGTTCTGGATCTGGTTCTGGCTCCATTACTGATTTTGATTCTGGTTCCAGTGTTGGTTCTGGTTCCAGTTCATGTGCTTCTGATACTAGTTCCAATTTTGGTTCTGGTTCTAGTTCCTATTCTGATTCTGGTTTCATTTTTGATTCTGGTTCCAGTTCTGGTTCTGATTGTGATTTTGGTTGAGTTAACCAGACCTTCTTCCATCATACTCAGATTGCCTCTTTCTAGTTGTAGCAGGAACATAAACCTTCTTCTGCTTGTGCATCGCCAACATTCATTGTCCAGGCACCATTGTTGGTATGTCCTTCAGGTTGCTCAGAATATCTGCAACATAGACAATTTGATCTTTTGGTACCCATAACTGATTGGGTCAGGTTTGTTAGTTTTAACAACTCGCTGATCTTGTTTGGATTTTATCATTGGACAAGATAATTCAGAGTGACCTTTCTTAGCACAAACAATGCATAAAACATCAGAATGAACAGTTTTAGTTTCAGCAATAAACCCTAAACCCTAAACCAAGACCTCTCTTTCCAATGTTACTGTTTCTATAAATCATAGATGCATATTTACTTCTTTCCATTCCATTAGAAATAAAGTTTTGAAAAAATTACTCATGCATATTAGATTCACAAACAATTTTGGAAGTGGAACAAATATTACTTTTGAGAGTTTGGTTTTCAGATTTGAGTTTTGCAACTTCACTTTTAAAATCCTTGTTTTCAATTGCATACTCAGAATTTTGATTCTTTAAAACTTGGACTTCTTTGGTCAGATTTTTCTTATCTTCCCTAAGAGTTTTCAGTTTTAAAGACATCTTATTGTTTGCATTTAAAAAATCTTTTACAGCATCAATTAATTCAGATTTAGTGAGATCAGAAAATACCTCGTTGTCTTCATCTTCTGAATCTGTTCCAGAGCCTGAGTAGTATCCAGAACTTGAGTTAGTATGAGTCATCAAAGCCAGAATTGCTTCCTCTAATATGCTTCCAGACTTGCCTGAATGACTGCTTTGATCATTCTTCCTTCTGCCTGATTTCCTTCCTGAAATCGTGCCTTTATGAAGTCCAGAGGCAAACCTGATGTGTGCCATCATTGCTGTTTCTGCCTCTTCTTCATTAGAAGATTCTTCTTCTGATTCTGATGCATCCCAGGCTGCCATCAGACCCTTTTTTTGAATCTGGAACTCTTCTTGTGATGTTTCCCTTTTCCAGATTTGGACATTCTGACTTGATATGTCCAGGTTCATTGCATCCATAACAGACGATGCTCTTCTTGTCAGATTCATTCTTTCCTTTGTTATGTTTCTTCTTGGAGCCTCTCCACTTCCTGTTTTCCCAAATCTAAACCATCTGTTTGCTTAAGTAAGCCATATCATCACAGTCACTATCGCTATCCTCTAATTCTGGTGCTGCCCTTGCAGTTTTCTTCAGTTTCGACTTCAGGGCCAGATTCTTCTTCTTCTTTGGTTCATCTGCTTCCAGTTCTATTTCATGAGACTTGAGTGAGCTTATCAGATCTTCAAGTCTTAAGTTATTCAGATCTCTGGCTTGTTGAACTGTAGTAGCCATTGGTCTCCACTTGGTTGGTAAGCTTCTTAGAATCTTCTTGACATGATCTGCTGTTGTGTAGCTTTACTTCAAGACCTTCAGTCCAGATATCATAGTCTGGAATCTACAGAACATTCCATCAATGTCTTCATCGTCTTCCATCTTTAACATCTCATACTGCTTGACCAGTATGTTAGCCCTTGCTTCTTGAACCTGCTGGCTTCCTTCATAGGTCAGAACCAGACTGTCAAATATGCTCTTTGCTGTTTCATTATCTGTGCATCTGTCAAATTCCTTGAATGTGATGGCATTGATCATGATGGTTTTGGACTTGTGATGCAGTTTGAATAATTTGCTCTGATCTGGTTTCATATCTTCCATGTCCAGTTCTTTGTTTGGATCTCCTAGAACAGTAGGTGCAATGTATCCTTTGACGCTTCCATAATTCAGGATCTTGAGATTTGAAGAAACTTCAAATTTTGTCCTTCCAATACTCAAACCTGTCTCCATCAAACAGTGGTGGCCTGTTGATGTTGCCTCCAAAATCATCTTTGGATTCTGCCATGTTGTTGACCCCTTGGACCTTTCCTTAAACACTAGTTAAGTGCTCAGCCTTGAGACCGAGCTCTGACGCCAAATGAAGGTGCAAACACGAGAAGGGGGGTTGAATTGTGTTTGACTAACTTGATTACTTTTTCTGTTTTTGCAATTTTATAACAAAATCTGATGTATGAATAAAACAGAGTTAGCAACGGATATAAAGTAAATATAATACACATAATTTTATACTGATTCACCGTTAACTAGGCTACGTCCAGTCCCATCACTTTGAAGGATTTCACTAATTCAAAAACCTTGAATTACAACAATACCACTGACCCTCCAAGTCAGTCTTCTCAAATAGTCCAACAATCCTAGACTTTTGAGGAAAAGAACCTTGAATCTAATTGCTAAGTAATCTGCTACTCCTTCTGACTCCTTCAGATTGTAGACTCTACTTCAACAACTTAGATCTAACACAAGGGAAAGAAAAACTTAGAGTACTTGCTTCTGGCAAGCAGATACTCACAATTGACCTCACTGAAAACTCAAGTATTTTGCTTTTAGAAGTGTATGACTCTCAAGTATTTTCGATGCTGAGTCTTCTGCCTTGAGCCTCCTTTTATAGATGAAGATTAGGGTATCTTCCACTCTTAAATTTGAGTTGTATCTTGCCAGATACTCTTGCAAAAATAACTTGGCGAATCAGGTTTCTTTTAAATAAAAAAACATATCTTTTTAATTCCAGATATGCATTCAAAAATAACTTTCACTAATCCTGTCTTTAATTAATTCTGGATCAAATCTTTCTTCCCGCCAATAGCTTATGAATTCCCACACGACTTCAATTTGTTTTTGTATCAAATCCTCTTAATACTTTGATCAAATTAAATCAAGTCTTATTCGAATTTAATCAAGTCACCACTAATTATCATCATGATTAAATCTGGACCGTTTGATCTTCTGTTGTCGTCTACATCTGGACCATACAAACTGATCTGTTGTGATCCTCTTATCTCAGCCAACACTGGACCACACGTTTTGATCTTCTGATCTCTTCCAATCACTGAACCATATGATCTGATCTCGGCCAATACTGGGCCATATGGTCTGATCTTCTGATCTCGGCCAACACTGGGCCATGATGCTTAAATCTGGACCATTGATCTGAACATTTTCCCTCTGATCTGGACCAATTTTGGACTGGGTCTGGATTGAACAGAAATTAAATCTGGACTTATGATATTTTAATCTGGACATTTACCTTCTGATTGGGATCAAGTCTGGATTAATTATGGACAATCATTTCTTCTGATCTGGACTTAGTTTTATATTCTAGATCATGCTATCTTTTGGTCTGGGCCAAATCTGGATTAAATCTCTTGTTCTGGACCAATTAATTTATGCTCTGATTAAGTCTGGATCAAGTCTGGACTGTTTCTTATTTCACGACAAGCTATCTTCTGGTCAGAATTAATTCTAGACCAAGTCTGACTTATGATACCTTCTGGTCTGGAACAAGTCTCCCTCTGGCAAGCTTCCTTCTGGTCTGGTCCAGGTCTCCTTCTGGACTATGCTTCCTTCTTATCTGGGCCAGGAAAGATATCATCTGATGGTGTTTTGACATCTTGGTGTATCCTCTGGTGACTTCATCTTCTGCCTCTGGTAACTTCATCTTCTGGTGGCATTTAATATAATAATTCTAAGTACAAAATAACATTTATATGGAGTGCTTTTGTAAACATCAAAATCCTAAGTACTTAGAACCAACTTGGTTCCAACACTGACCCTCCAAGCCAGTCTTCTGAAACAGCCTGACAACCCCAGACTTTTGAGGAATAACAACACCTTGACCCTACAAGCCAAGTCTTCTCAAACAGCTTGACAACCCCATACTTTTGAGGAACGATAACAACACCTTGACCCTACAACTCAAGTCTTCTCCTACCAATCAGACAACCCAAATTGAAGAAGGAATCTACACCACTATCGAGTTAGATTACAAAAGCTTGGAACTTTGGAATGTTGCTTCTAGAAAGCTGATTGTTGCACTGTTTTTCACACTCTTTAGTTGTTTCTCAAGTATTTCTCTCTATTGAACTCTCAGATGACTTTGAATTTGAAGCTTGACTTTTGTGTTTTTCGATCGATTTGAACTCTGAGATGAATCTGGATTTTATGCTTGAGTTCTTCTACTTTTCGATGCCTAATGCTGCTTCCTGAAGCCTCCTTTTATAGCTACAATTAGAGCTTTGTCTAAGCTTAAATTCGAGATAAATCTTGCTCAGATTTCCTTTGAAAATTATGTTGGCCAATCCTGTTTCTCTTTATTTCAAAATGTATCTTTTAGCTTCAAATTTCATTTGAAAATTCTGTTAACCAATCCTATTTCTCTTAATTTCAGATTGTATCTTTTAGCTTCATATTTCATTTGAATTTCCTTCAAGTCTTCAGTGATTTTTGAATCAAATCTCCTTAATACTTCGAACAAATTTCTATAAAAATTCAATCAAGTCTTTTTCGAAATTTAATCAAGTCTTTTGCATCATCATTTAAATTCTGGACTGTATGATCTGCTGATCTGGATCAAGTATGGATCATGTGATCTGATCTGTACCATTTTGTCTCATGATCTGGACTGTGTGATCTTCTGATCTGGACCATTGATCTTCTGATCTGGACCATGTTATCTTCTGGTCTAGCCCAAGTGTGGACCAAGTCTTCTGTTCTGGACCATGCGATCTTCTGGTCTAGACCAAGTCTGGACCAAGTCTGACTTATGTTTCCTTTTGGTATGGACCAAGTTTCCTTCTAGACAATTTTTCCTTCTGGTTGGAACCAACTCTCCTTCTAGACACGCTTCCTTCTTATCTGGACCAAGTCTTCTTCTGAACTCTGATTCCTTCTGATCTGGGCCAAGAATAATATCCTCTGATGACATCTTCTGCTTCTGATTTGTATCTTCTGGAGGTATATTCTGGTTGTATCTTCTGGAGGTATCTTCTGCTGACGTCATCCTCTGGTGACGTCATCCTCTAATTTTTCACATCCTCTAATTTTTCATATCCTCTGATTTTTCTTACTTCTTCTAAGTCAAAATATGATTTTCATAAAATACTTTTGTTAACATCAAAACATTAATTGAAAGAACCAACTTGGTTCCAACTTTTGTTAACAGTTTTACCCTTCCCTTTATCATTCGGAGTTACTTCAGAATTAGTGGATGGTCTAGGTGACCTTGTCATCGTCGCTCGTCCTTTGCCATATCCCTTGTTTTCATTGGTGTATTTTGTTAACTTTCCTTTTTGTATCAAGCTCTAAATAACATACACGATTTCGACGAACTATTCAGTGTTGTGTTTGTGGCCTTTGTGAAACCTATAATATTTCCCCTTAATGGTCCAAGGTCTTTCCATGTCGGTAGTAGGAACTCAATGTTAACGTCTTTAAATTCAGCGTTGAAGCATTCTTTCATGATGCGTTTGAAAGTGCTAGAAAACACAAGAAATAGGCGTTTGAATTGTGTTTTGGAATTTCAGAAAAATACTTCCATTGCTTAACAAAGAATATGTTCTTTATCAAATCATTCAACTTGCTATTATAAAATACGTTTAGTAAATAAAACTTGAGTCATAAAGAACTTAGATTAAAGTAATAGAGAGAGAGAGACAAAGAAGAAACACAAGGATTTTTATACTAGTTCACAACAGACTGTTGCTACATCTACTCATCCCCTTACAAAGAAATTTCGCCTTAGTACAGTGGAGGATTTAATCCAGTATTTCAACAATCGCATACAAGTATTATTTACTTTGCCTCTTGAAGGTTTGAGTATTCTTCGATACCCTTTCCAGGTTGTTTACCATTAGAACCTTTCTTCAACTTTCTGGAAGCATGTCATTGAGATTCATAAGTATTGTTACAACTCTTCAAGTACCTTTTATGAACGAAAGAGTTGTTACCATTATCACGCTCATTTATATTAGTTCCAGTTTGTGTCTAAATTAACACAAAGTTTGTTTCTAGGATTCTATATCTCATTGAGAGAATATTACATTTGAAATCCTATATCAATTCAAGTATATCAAACAACTTGATTGATTTACATTAATTCTAATAGCTTTCTATTGAGAGCATTTTTAATTCATTAATTTCTTTTGATGAGTTCTAGGCTATTATAGAATTTCTTCTTAACACATTGTCTTTTTCATTTTTTCTCTTAATATCGATTGACTAAACAAGTTTTTCTTAAATAAAGAAAAGAAGTATCTGTTGAGAATGTTACCATTGGAGATTTTCAATCACCATTTGAGATAGATCAATGTTTAAGACGTATGCATATATCTTCACAATTGCTTTTGCGCATCTCCAATTAAGAAGGAAGATCACAAGAGGATGTCACAAAGACTTTCAGACATGTAGCGGATTCAAAAAGTTGAGCAGAGGATAAACAAATTTGTCTTCTTCATAGCATTGACTTTCATCAGAGCAATTACTATCCATAGTGTTGACTTTATATCATAGTCAAACGATATAATGCTTGTCCTAATTATCATAGGCAGACGATCATTTTGCTTGACACACTTATCGGAGGCAGATAATCATTTTGCTTGACACACTTTTTAGAGGCAGAACATTCAAATTGTTTTCTGTATTAACGGATTCACTAGATGCGTGTTCATCGAAGTCAGACACAACTTTAGCAGGTTCTTAAGAGTCACTATAAACTTTTTTCGTAGATTATCTTTCTTTGTTCATCAGAGGATCTAGCTTATACCAGAACAATGACTCGTATTTCTTTTGCCTTTAATGCTTTGACTCAAACTGCATATCGCAATACTTCTTATTGTTATATTATGAATTTCTCTATTAGTAAACATAATTACTTATTTATTAGGAGATAATATTCTTTGTGTTTAAAAACACTTATAACATACTTGTAATTTATGCGACCTTAAAATAGATAGTCATTAATATAAATATTTGTCTTCTAACTTAATTTGCATATTTAGCAAATTCACTTGGGAGATAATTGTTATTTATTTATTTGTTTTTATTATCATCAAAACATCAACTAGAGGATTGTAGCTAAATTCACTTTTGCACTAACATCGTTCTCGTGTGACGGTAAGAGGGGTGTAGCTCTTATACTGGGGAATATGACCCCTTTTTTTTTCTTTCATCATTTCTCTCTCAAGTTGTCCTTCTTTCGTTCTGGTTTGTTCTCATGTTCGCAAGAATCAAATATGGCTTCATTGGCTTTCAAATGTTCTTCATACTGTATGTATTCCTTTGCTATTTCTAGTAGGTTATTCAAACTTTGGAGTACGTTTAAGAATAATGTTTTTTGCAAAGTCGCGCCCACTACTTAGTCCTTGCCTTTGGACGTAGGTTTTGATTCTATTGTTTGCATCCCTTACGTGTACAACTTCCCTTATGAATCTTTCGATGTAAGTCCGCAAAGGTTCTTCTTTCTATAATAGAATAAATCCCAAAGTTTCGATCGATTTTTGTTGTTTATGAGATACGGCAAAGTGAGTTGTAAATTTCCTGAATAACTCCTCTTACGAATGTGTGGATCTTGGTTTCAAGTTTTTGAACCAATCCATTCTTATTTTTTGAGAGTGAGGACGAATAGCTTGCATTTCACCGGATGTCTAACATTACGAGTTCGAGGAGGGGTTAATCTCTTGGATATAGTCGTCGAGGTCCCCTGTTCCATCGTAATTGTCCATCGATGGTGGTTTCTCCAACAACTTAAGGATTGCGTAGTCATTGGTTTTGTTTGAGAAAGCATTCTGGTGATGCCCTTCACCGTTGTTCACTGTTGAAACAGGATGTGTCAGAAGAACTGTCACAGTAGCTATGTTTTCGGCTGTGCATGGAGTGACTTCGGTGCGTTGCATGGCTTCTTGTCCTTTTCTGGGGTTGGTCACCCTTCCGAATCTTACTGCGATGACAAGACAGAGACCATTCCCTTGGTTGTTTTTTAACATACATTACTACTGATGGAGAACGGCGGGACGATCGATGTTGAGTGATTGACACTACATTTTTGTGAGGTGTTTCGCCTTCGGAGGCCTTTAGGACAAAGATTGAGCTGTCTTGGATAGTCGAATCGTCACCAAGAATTAGGTTTTGGTTGTGTTCCACCTTTGCTAGGTGTTCATTTTGCTCATCGATATAGCGGGATTGTCCCCAGACGTACTCGACTAAGGTACAAAGGAGTTCTATAGCTTTGCCTTCTACTTCAGGCTATGGTTGATCGGAAACTTCAAGAATTGTTGTTGAATCGATGGATGGAGTGGTCGTGAGACCGTCAAGTTGAGTATGCTGAGGATTTGGTTGATGATCAGTTGTCATGTTCGTCAACCTGGTAGCGGTCTCTTTGGGAGCCATGGGTCAAACTCAAGAACGTTGAGGGGTGATGGTGGGACGTGGATAAGAAGTTCCCACATAGAACGTCACTATTCAGCACGGCTGGCTATTAAGTTGTACAAGAAGTCCAATAACACAGCTCCAAATTGGTGAAGATCCCAAATTTTTTTATTTTTTTTATAATATTAACAAAATTATGGTGATTTTTTTCCAGTAAAATATATCTTTAATCCCTATATAATTATGAGCTTTCATATTTAGTCCCTAAAAGTATTTTATTGACTTCTAGTCACTATTTTGATTCTTTTGGGACATTTTTTATGGACTAAAAATATCATTACTTTTACAAAAATATCATTTGAGTATATTATGGACCAAAGAAAAAGACATGATATAAAGTTTAAACAACTACCTCATATTTTGACATTGCAAATAAATTAGCCACTCACTCCTATTTTGCCGCCAACCTCATCCTATTTGCAATCAATTTTATTTATTAAAGTATAAATTGCCATATATATAATTGTTTAAACAATGTAATACGTTCAAAAATTTTAACATATCTATACACTCAAATTATGTTTGTTTTCAAAAGAAAAATAAAGAACATACAATCATAATCCAAAATATTATTCAAATGTTACCGACAATTTCACTAAATCTTTATTATTTTTTTTATTAATTTTATATTATTTTGATTAATAATTAATATTTGTTATTATTTATTTATTTATTATGTTTTTATCTTATCAATTAATACAAAAATAAAGAAAAAATGTATATAGAAATAAGGATCCAAAATATTTTACTTTTATATTATTTTTTAAAAAATTTCATTAAAATTTATATATCAAAATATTTTACTTTTTTTACCTTGGTAAGATTGCAGAGATGGGACCGTGGGTTTATTTTCCTTTTATAAGAGATTGTATCATTAGATTTGCATCCATCTTTTGCTATTTTTTATAATAAATGATTAATTATTAATTTAATAAATATAAATAATTAAAAAACTAAATTATATGAATAAAATCAAATCAAATACATTTAATAAAAAAATATATTAAATTCAATACAAATGAGTAAATGAATCCAAACAATGTGTCATATTATTTTAAAAACTCTCTTTATTTTGCAGATATGGCTTATAAATTAACACTTCATGATATTTTGTTAATAAATCATTTTTATTTTTATTTCAGATCTAATGAATAAAAATAACAACATAAAATTAAATTATATTAATAAAATTAAATAAAATTCATTTAGATGGACACTTTTAATTAAAATTTTGATATATTTTTTTTTAATTTAATATATTTTATTTGAAGGTAAAAAAATAAAATATTTTAATATATAAATTTTAAAATAATATAATGAAAAATTTTGAATAAAAAAAAATATAAAATAAAACCATCCAAGAATACAACGACTAACTACTACCTCTAACATCCGACTTCCAAAAGAAGAAAAAAAAACAAGACATTTCAATATATTGATTTTAAAGTAGTGTATTTTAAAATAAAAAAACATGAAACATTTATAAAAAATCCGAAATTTGGATTCACTTTATTTGAATTCCAAAATTGGGTTTTGGCAGTGATTAGAAAACCAAAGTAATAAAAAAAAAGAGAGAGAGAAGATCAGATGTATCTGTAAATTGATGGACCGCAGAGACATTGCGGTAGATTCAACAATGGTGAATCTAAATCTACCATAACCTCCTCACTGATAAAATCACTCCAACAAAATTAACTTAAACAAATGTGAAACTCATTTCATGGAAACTAAAAGTATATCATATATCATATGCAATCAAAATTACATTATTTGCATAATGAACAAACTTAGCTACCGTAACAAAATTACCAAACTCCCCAACCGTACCACAAACCCACCAAACAAGCCCAAAACATAAGGTCCAAAAAAAAGCAAAAAATAAAAATAAAAGAAAAGAAATATCTCATTCTACATACACTGATGACTCAAGATGGATCATCAATGATCAAGAGCATTAGGACCAGTACAGTAATTAAGCACATGACTCCAAAGCCACTGAACCAAAAACTTCCGTCTGATTCCATTCATATTATACGTGGCACCATCACGAGCGTCCAAAACTTGACCCGTATAAGAACCACCACCACCAGTACCGTAAATACCCTCACATAAATCCGCAATCTCAACGGGAAAACTAGGATCTGAACCCGCATACCAAGCATTCGCTAACGGATTACTTGCCAGCTCAGCAATCTCATGTCCAATAACACTTATCATTCCGTCAACTCCAACGTCACCGTTAGGTGACTTAAACGGTTTAACATTAGGGATATATTCTGGTACAGCGAAGGGATACGCACACATACCTGGACACAGTTTTTCAGAATTACCCACCCACGCGTAAGGTAGCGTGTAACCAACAAGTGAAGGGAATGTGAAATAGTGGAACCCACATGCTGACGTGCAAAAATCCTGAACGTACACGTCATCAGATGTTAATAAAAGATAAAGACCGCTTCGAGGGTTAATCGGTAACGGTTTCGTTTTTGCGGTGATAGCGCTTTTGATAACCGACTGTATTGTTAACCGTGTGAGGGTTTTTCCGTGTGAGTAAAAACGGTCGTTTTTTTCTGAACCGAGTTGCACCGTGTTTGAGATGTTGGACCCGGTTTGGTCTGTGTAAAGCATAACAGTTTTCCACCAACCGGAAACCGAAGGGTTCGGTGAGTTTTTGGCGGAGATGGAGTTTATAAACTCACGGATTATTTTTTTCTGGTTGCGTTGCCAGTTACCGTACCAGATTGTGTGGACGGTTATGATGTTTGTTAAGACAGGTCCCATGTGGTACCTAAGTTTTACGAATTCCGATGAGCCTTCGTATTTTTTGGAAGTTCCGAAGGCATAATCGGTTAGGTTCTTTGTTTGGGGATTTTGTGGCCACGGACGGTAGCCGGTAGTTGGAACAGCCGTGAGGAGGAATGAGAGTAGTGTGATGGTGAGAGTTAGAACAACCGTGGACGGCGGTGGAAATGGTTTCGACATTTTTTGAGAGAGTGGGTGTAGATGAGATGAGGTTTGGGGTTACTGAGCTGAGAGGTCTTAAGTACAAAACGTGATGTTTCAGAGAGTGAGGTTCCTTTTATTGTACAAGAAAAAGCTTTTTATTTTTTTATTATATTTTGGGAGAATTTTGTAAAAGGAACAGTGAATAAATTTTTGTTAACCTGCGAAGTTTTTGGGAGTAAATATCAGTCAAAAATAGTTGTACTACTCCAATTTTTTAATATAAACGATTTTTTTTATACTATTTGGTTTGGTGTATAAAACATAAAATATGTTCTGATCTTAAGTAATTTTATTTAACGATATTATTTCAAAATTTTAAATTATATAAGAAATTATACTCACATAACATTTTGTTTTATATTATTTAAATTTTGACTAAAATAGTTATGTAATGATTTAAATGGTCCAGTTCGAATTTGAGAATTAAAAATATATTTAAAATGTATAAGTTTGATTATATTAAATTAATTTAAAATTATAAGAGAATTTATACTCACATAATATTTTTTTTATATGTTTATAAAGTTTAACTCAATCAATAATTATGGATATATTAATTTGTATATTATATTTTAAATTTAAATACAAAACTCTAGAATTATATGAATTTTTAGTAGAATTTATATTATTTCATGCAATAAAAAAACAAATAATAAAAACTAAATTTGTTATTAAAATAGATAATCTTCTTTTTTTTTTACGATAAAAAAATAGATATATCTTAGTGACGGTAACTTTCCCTAATTTTAATGATGCGTGTTGGCTAAATTACCGGAGAGTTAAAAAAAAATAAAAATGGCAAGGCATTATCGAAATTGAAAAGAAGAGAAAGGGGAAAAAAAAATCAAATGTTTAAATTTTTGGAGACATTGATTTGCGGGTAATGGAGGACAGTTAGATTCTTAAAGTGAAGGATGGTGTGGGGCCCTAGGAAGTGAGAGTATCATTTACATTAATGATGGTAGTTGTCGTCATATGATTGGAATTTCCTAATACCCTCGCGCGGCAAAGAAAAATGAAATATAGGGGCATCTTCGGGATTTGAAAATTAATATAACATCACTTAACTCATTTTAATTGTTTGATATAAACATTATACATTTTTTAAGAAATAATTAATTTTATTAATTTTAATAATAAAATAATTTTTATTTATTCAAATAACTTTATTAATTACAATTAATTAATAAATTAAAAATATATTAATAAAAAGTTAATTAATATTATATTGATATGAGATGTTTAAAATAAGACATGACGTGGTATCATTTTACATGTTTTTGTTTGAGTGCAAAAATGAAGGGAAAAAATTCTACCGAGGGGACCGCACTGCTATCTATGTGGTCCGAACCAAACAACCTATTGGCTGTTGCTCTGTTGGATGATCGATGCACCCATCCACGTCTCCAACTCCTTCGATAACTCTACCCTGTCCTAATGTCTCTGCTTTCCTCTTTTCAACACTTTCTTTTTTGCTTGATGTATTATGGAGGCTATTTTTGACCACCGATCTTAAGTTTGAAAGTGTACATTTAAATAAAAATAGTTATGGCAAAAAAGCTATCATTTTTTTCCTTAGGAAAAAGCAAACACGATTTACTTTAAGGATTCGTGTTATTAATTTAAATATAAAAATTTTATTTTGAATTTTATGTTTTAAGTTTTTGTTTTAATTATAGATTTGGTCTTTTTATTTTCGTTAAAATTCAATAGTTTAAAATTACTTTTTTTTAGATTTTTAAATTAAAAATTTATTACGTGACATGTTAAAAATAATGTGAAATAAGATATGATAATATAGAATAATTAACATTCATCAAATTATTATAAAATTATCTAAAAGTTTGAGTTTTTAACTTTTAAAATTATTCATTTTTATAATTTAATTAATAACATATAAATATATTGAATCTCGATAATTATATACCATGAAATTGTATATCACGATATTTAAAATATATTATATCACAATTTTTTAATATAAAAAATGAGAAATAAACCATAACTATTAAATTTTAAATAAAGATGACCAATTTTTTGAATTAGTAAAAATAGAGGATCTAAATTACAATTAAGTTTAAACTCTTTATAACTTTAAACATTGTGTTTTTAAATAATTTTTTTATACTTATTCTTAACATATGTACTTAGGATAGATGTTAACATAACTCAGAAGTTAATTAACTTATATATAGAGACATACAGCTAGTCATTAATTAATTAAAAAAAAGTTATTTTCAGCAAAAAGAATTTCTTAACTCTATGGTATTTAAGAGAGTGAACTTAATACTTAGTTAGGACTTCATCTATGAAATAAGTAAAATATAATTAAGAATTATGATAGTCAACATTCATGGTCTTGATATAAATCATGAAAAAAGGAAGAAAAAAATTAAATTGAAAATAAATTATAGATTGATAGAATGAGAAAATACACAAATGAATAATTCATTTGATTTTATATATAAGCAACAACAAAAACCACACCATTTAATAAAAGTAACTGAATTGATTTAAATATTGAATTTTCTCAAATTAATAAAAAAAATCATTGTATTTTCTTAGTTGTTTTTCATTAGAAACTTTTCCAATAAATTGTTCAAAAATAAAATATACAAATTAAAAACTATTATAGAAATTATAACATATTTTTTTACTAAAAGAATTATAACATTAAATATAATCAAATTATTTGTTTATATTTGAGATTATTATATACAACATTTTTATTGGTTATATTCGAGACCAAATGAAATACACGATATACTCTATGTATAAATTAGTGCTGACATAACAAATTAATCTCTTAAAAACTAACTCTAACTAACTTTTACTTTTAATAGTTGGAATTCATGATCTCCAACATAGCCTTTTTCTTTCTTTTCCTTTCAACATCTATATTTATCTACATTTATTCAACTAATAGAAATTCATACCATTTAAACACAAACATATCGAAAGCACACTTACTTTTTTATTGGTGTTTTTATATATTTAATAAATATCTTTTATCATTTTCATTTTACTAATTGTTTTGATTAAATAAATCATTTTAATATGTTTAGTCTTGTGGTGAACAAAATTGATTTTTGAATGAACTAAATATGTAAAATTGATTTTGGTTAAAAGTGAGTTGAATGTAAAGTGATTTATGTTTAAATACATTCATATAAAAATGAGTTGAATGATAAATTAAAGGTTAAAAATTGATTATAGAAACAAAAACTACAATTTATAGTTTCAAGTTAGAATCAATTTTAGAGACAAAATCAATTTTAATATAAAACAATCCAACATGACAAACTAATTATACATCACTAAAATTAATTTTAGCTCCACCAAAAGTAAAACCAAACTTACTCTAAAAAAATAACAATGGGAAATTGTGTAATATTCACATTTTTAACAAACAAATTTTCAACAAGTATTTGTTTTGAAAGTAACTTGATAATTACTTAGCATTAAGAGCAGTGTTAATATAACATCAGGGGATGTTCCAAAAAACAAAACCAACAAATATAAATAGCCAAAACCCAAATTAGTGAAATAAATCTTGCTTGATAAACAATATAATGATGACATGACTTTCAATTAGTGACACTCCCAAGAGTCACCTAATGTGCCTCAATTATCATTAGCTACATAGCATTAGGGAATAATTCACTCTATTGCAAATAAATTAAACTACTTTAACTTAACCTAGTTGTGTGATGAATCTCCCCCATCCTCACTTGTGAAACAAGAAGAAACAACTTCCAAGATAATCAACCCCAAATTAGAGACACAACCTTCTACCCCAACAACTCAAGGATATGCACTTAGCCAAACATCACACTATAGTTACGTCTCGACAATTCATATTTCACAAGGAATATAAATATACAGTCAAAATCAATTTATGGTTAAGTAAACACAAATTACATATGAAAAGAAAGAAACTCCATAGGTTGTAATACCAAAATAGTCTATATCTCGTTAGAGTCAGAAAACCAAAAAAAAAAAAAATTGAACTATTATCAACCCTAAGACATGAATATATTCCATAGATCAATAATATGGCATAAATTTTACCAAACAACTCCAAGCAAATGCCATACAATCCATAACGAGGCTACAGATCATCAGAAACCCTTACTACCAAATAGAATCGTAAAACAACATATAATCAAGAACTAATTGATGAAACAAGCATGGAATCGCAAGAACATGATTGCCGATGTGTGGTTGTACTTACAGTGATGGATGAATAAGAAAACCTCTTTAATCAAAACCCTAACTTCTGCAGAAACGTCGATAACACAACGATTCGACCATTAATGAACATGGTGAATTAGATGATAAAAAGTAACAACACCTTCGCTTATACTTCCTTAATTTAAATACCAAAGTTAGTCAATACACAATTAGTTAATTTTTCCTCTATTATATAAAATACTGTAAACTTATTATACTTCACTCTATATTTATGATAGACTTAATTGCATTTTTCCTCCTCAACTATTGTAATTTGGTGATTTAGGTCCCTTGCTCTTTAGACGAGAAAATTTGGTCCCTAGAGTATATCCATAATTCTACTTTTGTAGTCTCCCCCAATTTTCACATGGTTAATGGAAATGTGGATATTTTTATCTACGTTGGCATGCTAAGTGTCATGTTGATCAGTTAAAAGAATAGTTTGATCAGTTGCATTGTAGATCATAAATAATATTTTTTTTAAATTCAATTTTGAAAAACTCCTTTCGGCAAATGCAACAGTATTCGGAATACTTAATATTATTCTATAAGTTATGCATGCATTAGAAAAACAATAAAATGTTTTAAGAGAACTCAATATTATAAAAACTTTATTTTGATGTTAAAACCTCTTTGATAACTTTTAATTCTTCCAATAGAATTTCACCTTCAAGATCATAAATATTGCCATGTTTCAAATAAGTTTAAAGATTTTTGCAACATAATTTCAAGGCTTCATAGGATAATGACACGAGTCTTTCAATATTAAACATAAATTTAAAAATCTCCTCATAATTGCTATATTCCTCGAATCTTCTATTAAGTGGGTCAATTATTTGATCTACAACATATTAAAAATAATTAATCTAAAAAGGCTTTTTTAGTAAACTCAAGGTTTAATTTTTTCTATTCAGAAAAAAAATTTATACTAAAAGTAACAAATTTGTCTGTTGTTTATAAATGTCTGAAATTTGGATTTAAACTTTATAATAGATAAAAATAGCCTAAAGTCTAATTTAAATTGAAATATAAAAGAATACTATACTATAAGATTATAAAATAATTTTTTATTTAAAATTATTTTAATTCGACATTATAATTTTTTATTAAATACCTTAGTCTAAAAATTAAAAAAAAAAAAAAAATTTGAGGCCAGCCACGTATACTCTCAAAGCCGCTCAATGTCTATATAAATAAACATTCTGGACATATACATTGTAATTGCTTAAAATTGAGGGGACTTTAAAAATACAACTAGTGATTTATTAAGGGACTCAAAATATTTGTTTAAAAATTGGGGTTGGGGGGACAAAAATCGCTAAATCGTCAAAATTACAATCAAGCTTTACGACAATATTAATACTCAATAACTAATATGAATAATTTTATAAAATTATTACACTTATTAATTTATTTATTTGTTATCTTTTTAATATGTGAGGAATTAAAACGTTAAATAAATTTCATTTCAAAATGGAGGGAGTATACTACCAATAAAATACTCCTATTTTGTTGGTGCAACCCACAAATGCACACATAAAAAAGAAAAGTGAAGTTTAAAATAAAATTATTAAAGTGAAGTTTCCCTCCAAAACAAAAATTAAAGTGAAAAAAGGGAAAGAGTTTGGCATTTTGGCAAAGGAAATCTGGCTTTAGTACATAAAGATAACATAATATACATACAGAAGAAGATATGGCTGCAACATTGTGACTTGGTTGGATTAAAATGTCAGTACCTTCACATCAGCTGCAAATTTGTTTACCTGATCAGCAACAAGTATTGGATTTGTTGCAACATCAAACTGAGTAGGGTCTATTTTTAAAAGAGTGCTTATAGTGCTTTGTCTTATGCTTTGTTTTAAGGGAAATTCTAATATGTGAAACAAGTATCAAAAGTTGAGGCTTATCCAAAAAAAAATATATCAAAGTTGAGGATGACTATATATATATATAAAAGTGAAACACAATATATCTTGTTTGTCTTTAATTATAAGCTTTGCATTGATAAAAAAATGTGTTCCTTAATATAATATAAGTCTATTTTTAATTTACTAGATATATTTATTATTTTTGTCTAAACATAATCTTAATTAATATTATTATTTTGTTTTGAGATATAAAAAATTATTATTGAATACATCAATATATAAAGGATTATTTCGTCATTTTTTTTATACAAAATAAACACATTAATTATACTACCAATTTTTTTTAATAAAAGTGTAATTTTCAATAGAAACTTATATTTAGGGTCAGGGAGCTAGTATTATGAAATAAAATAACTACTACTATCATTTATCAAAATATAACTACTTCACTTCACATAAGAATGAATTTCAATCATTTTATTAGTAGCCTTGAGCGAAAAGTATTAAATTGTAAATAAATGAATGTTATCTACTAGTAATAACAAAAAATTGGTCTTCAGCCTCCAAATCCCAAAGATAAAGGAGATAAAGGGCATTGATAAACCAATATTCAATTGAAAGATATGTAAAATTTTAACTAATAATTACTTCAGTTAAGATATCTATTAATCATAATAATAATTTGCTTTTTCAAGCCTTTGTGTATTCACAATTCTGAATTTTATCTACAAAGAAGATAATTGAGAATAATTATTTTGTTGGTTTCTTCTTTTCACCCCTTATGTTGTTAAATTCATGTCAAGATTAATCAATTCTGACGTTTAAAAATTGAGGGTTTTTATAAAATATGGAGAGAAAAAGCACACTAAATTTTTTTTCTTATTGTAGTAGGTGGCTGTCCTAGTGGTTTAATTTGTTGATAATGATTTATGATTTATTCTGCTTCCATTGATTTGTCCTTCAACAATCTTTTGGGAAGCATTTCTTCATAAATTGCACAAGTGCAGTCTATGGTTGGCCTATTAGTTTTGCTTTGTTTCTTAATAAAGGTAAATAACTCCCACACTATATGCAATTTGAGTTTAATTACATCTATCTTGGTTGATTGTTGAAAATATGACTATATGAGTATATGCAATTTCTAATTTGAGTTTATGTCCCTCTGCAAATTCTATGAACATATATGAGTCTCTGCAATTTCTAATTTTAAACATGTTCCTGTGTGCAGGTTGATGTTGAAGTGAATCACATTTGAAGAATGCTTAATCTTTTATTTGTAATTTGAAATTGAAATGTATACTGTTGGTAGTTTTTTCTTTTTCTTTTCATTTTGAATGACATTTAGCTATTTAACTTTGAATGCTTAATGTATGTCTGAATTTAACATTATGTGATAGTGGTTTGGATTGGAGATTTCGTATTCCAGCAAGTAGCAACTAGCTAGCTCTAGTGTTGGTATTTTGTAGTGTCATTATTACAACACTATCATTTGTATGACATAGTTACATGGATTTAATTTTTGTTGAGTTGGGGGTGGGGCTTTGAATGTTTCTGTTTAATTGTCATAATTTTTAAGAACACAACGTGTATGCTTTAGGTTTTATAACCATAGTTTGTAGCATCAAAATCTAGTTAGACAAGTCCTATATGTTAAATTATCCTTGCTCATACGCCTCTACCATATGGCAGCTAATAGTGTATTTTATTCAATTATCTTATAGTGTATTTTATTCAATTTTACACCGTGGAGACTAAAATCTTGTAAAAAATCATAAAAATGAACAATCACCTTATAATAAATGACCTAAACAGGCCCATCCTCAATGAAAAATGGGATACAACAGCCCAATTTTGAAGGCGAAAAATTAGGGAGCTTCTTTTTCTACGGCATATACACTTGAGAAATACACATAAAAAAACACGGTTTTTTGCTGTTTGAATGTGTACTTCTAGATGGGACTGCCATTTTTTAAAAACACAAAGGGGATAAAAGTAACTCTAAAAATGTTTACCAATTAAATTTACATCCAAGCTTATCATAAAAGCCTTGTCAATTGGGCCAGAAATTCCAGAACGGCCCAAGAACCCTTCCAACCAGCATGAAACCAACCAGGTAGCCCATGACCCATCCAAGCCGAGGCCTCCGATGGACGACATCGGACCTCCTTATAACACCTGCGGTTGGGGCCTGCTGTCCACCCCCAGTCCCACCTCAAGTGTTGCTACTAACCTCTTTCACTCACATTTCCACAACAATTGGGGTTTCAAGGCCTTATGGCAAGTTAAATAACGTAGCTCCTTCATACATTTGTATATGGTTCCTAATAGCTACAAGATATTTGTCTAAGTTGATCTCAAAAAACATAAACCCTAAAACATAGCTACAACATATTTGTCTAAACCCTAAACCCTAAAGCATACTAACAAAGTTTAAGTCATGTCTCATTGATTTTAGGCACACTAAGTACCACTAGACCAATCACCTTATTATATGTGTGAATAATTAATAAGTATTCATTCTCGAGTTCAATCACATTCACGCCCCAGTCAGATAATTGAAAACCATTTTGGTATTTACAATTTTCTTCATATCATAACTTTATATTCAAGTACTCATTATCACCCATTCATAATTTAACTACAAGTTATTGTTTCATAGATGCATGATAAAATGATGCAAAGATATGGTTATGGGGCATGTAAACATGATGAAATAGGGAAACCACCTTCAATGAAAAAAGTAAGTACGTTTAGAATTCAAATACAAGAGCATAATGTCCAAGAGCACCAAACTAAGCAGAATCAATATTTGAAAACACACCAATAATCAATTGAAGATGCTTATTGATTACTGTACATGAGATCCAACATTTAAAGCTGATAACAGCTAATGTAACTTTATAAATCACTCCATGATATTCAATCTTCACTAATCAGAAACACAGGATCCATTGTTCTATAAATTTATTGCACAACATGATGAAACAGAAACACAGTAGATTTCAAGAGACTCAAAAGTTTCTATCTCAATCATGCAATTACCCAAAAATTTACTCAGCATCCAACTTAATGCAAGTAAAAAGCAAATGCTATTAGGAAGAGAATCATACAAGAACACAATTAACTAAAGAAGCTGAAGCTGCCCTGCAAATAACTTGCATACATCTCAACATTTCATATAAACATCCCCAATTGTATAAAAAAATCCACCAAGTGTCAAATGATATCATATATAAAAAGAAGATAACAAAAGCAAACACAATTATACCAGGGTATTCAAGCAATAAGTCTCTTCAAGATCAAAGTAATCTAAACAATCACACATTACAATATATAATCTTCCAAAGAACAAGAAGCAGCTTCTAATCTTATTCATGTTGTGCCACTTCTAATCTTAAGAAAAAAAAAAACTAGTAGCTGCGACACTAAATTATAAGGAGGTGAAACACAAATGTGAATTCAACTATTTTTTATTAATTAAGTAAATAAAATGAAAATAGATAGATTGAATCACAGATGAAAACCAGGCTCAGTATCAGTACTAACACATAAATAACAAAATACATTTAGAACCTCCAAACCTCCAATTATAGCTCAATCGGCATAAGCCCATTCTTTTAAAGCTTGACTACAAAGTCATCAAATGCAAATTCACTCATTAGCACTATCTCTAATATAACAACTTCACTTTAACCAAATTATCACAAATACAAAACAACCTTTATTTTGTTTTCATTTTGCTAATTCAAAAAGGGAAAACAATACATACTCAGTAGATCAAGGTTTTAGATAGCAGTCGCAGACCTTTATTTAAACCCCTGTCAAAATGCATCAAGATTTTGATGCAATAGACGGAACAAAACCACTACTAAGAAGCCTCTCAACATACTTACCAAGAATATCAACTTCAAGATTAACTTTTTGACCAACCTTCTTAGTAGGAATAACAATCTTCTGTTGAGTATAAGCAACCAACATGAAATTAAAACAACATTCATCATCAAAAACATCAACAACAGTCAAACTAGTCCCATCCACAGCAATAAACCCTTTACTAACAACATACTTCAACAAATCCTTATCAACCCTAACCTTAACCCACAAAGAATCACTTTCAAAATCCATATTCACAATCACCCCCGTGCCATCCACGTGACCTTGAACAAAATGTCCGCCCATTCTACTAACAGGTGTAACAGCCCTTTCAAGGTTCACCAACGAACCAGGCTGTAATTCCACCAACGAAGTCTTCCTCAACGTCTCCGGCGCCAATCCAACGGTGAAATCCGAAGCTTTTAAGTCAAATTCCGTTACCGTTAGACATGTTCCGTTGACGGCGATGCTGTCTCCGAGATTGACGCCGTCGAGGACTGTTTTTGCATTGACTTTTAAGTCGAAACCGCCGTTTGATGATACGCCGAGTTGTTTGACGATGCCGATTTCTTCGACGAGGCCGGTGAAGAGGTTTACGGGTTTGAAGCGGCGGTGAGTGGGTTTGTGTGTGGATGATGATGATGGGAGAGTGAAGAGACGGAGTGGGGAAGGTTTTGTGATGAGGTTGAATCGGAGATTTGTGGTTTGGGGATTGCGGAAAGTGTAGGTTGAAGCTATTGGTGTTAGGGTTTTGGTTTGAAAGGTAAGAGAGGAAGAAGAAGAAGAAGAAGAAGAAGCCATTTTATGTTGTGTTGGATTTTAGTGTGAGTTAAATCTCTCAAGTCTCAACCTGCGACGTTATTTTTTTTAGGATTGAGAACTGTCTAGTGGGACAGGTCAACCATGTAGCTCACGAAGGGACACGTGAATTATAAATAAATAAAAAACTAAAGTGCAATAACTTTAAATTTTTTCTTTATTCAACTACAATAATTTAATATTTTTTTTTGTTATTTACTGCAATAACTTTAAATTTTTTTTATTAATTTAATTAATTTTTTTTTATTGTTTTTAATTGATTAAATTTAAACGAAATTGTTAGCAAAATAGAATGAAATCACTGATTTATCTAAAATAAAAATAGAGCTAATTATTCATTTGTTATAAAAATAAAAAAAAATAATAAATAGCAATAGATGGTAGCATCCCTAAGATGCGATCTTCTATTAGAGGAAAAGAATACTTTTAAGTAGTCGCATCATTAAGGTAAAAAAAGTAAAGCATTTTGATATATAAATTTTTAATATAAGATATAATAGAGGATATAAAAGTAAAATATCCGCATATTTGATCTTTTAATTTTATCAAATCAACAATGTTGTTTATCTTATTTTTCTATTTCTCAATTTTTATCGACTCTGAGTATATCAAAACTAGTTCAATTTTTTTAACTGAAAACTAGTTCGGTTCAGTTTCATTTCAAACTAAAAGAGCAAACCGAAGAACTATAAGCAAAAATGATATGTATCTTGTACAAAGCTTTGTTAAAAAGAAATTTCACAAATCTTCAAAGTAATTTCACAAAGCTTCCTTCGGCCAAAGGACTTGAGAGTTTCTTAAGTCAATGAACAAGTGATAAACACATCCTTTATGTGCGAAGTTGACATTTATCACTTTGAGCAAATTTTTAAAATCTGTTGTTTAGAGTTTATCTGTTTCTTCAATCTTGTAATCTGTTTAAGTAGTGGTTATGTTGTTTGTCGACTGAAGACAAATTCCTTAGTACCTCATAAGGATTGCATTCCTTGATTGGATAGCAAAAAAATCCTTCTAAGTACCAAAGGGATCAGACATAATTATTAGATTGACAGTACATCAAGATAAATTGTAGTGTTGTTTTTGCTTTTAGTCTCTATTATCTTTGTCACATCTGACTTTATTTTACAACATGTTTTTGTCAGTATTTCAAAAATATTCTTTTGTATAAACTAAGTCTTCAAGACTTAATATTTTGAAATAATTTTTCTAAAGATTATAAAGAGAAATATTTTAAACTGCAATTTACTACCACTTCTTGTGTTTATTTCTTTCAACACTACTTATTTACTACCAATTCTTGTGTTTATTTTTTAATAATATTTTAAAACCAAATTTTTTATTTAAAATTTTATTTTTAAAAAAATGTTATAATAAAAAAAATAAAATACTATAAAATTATTATTTTTTTAAATCTTAAACCAAACAACCCCATGTCTCATTATGCGCTGGAAGTGGACTTTACATCTCTATTAAATAGAAATAAAAGATGCAAAAGACAGAATTAGAATATTAGATTAGTGAGGTAGCTTGTGTTTAGGTAATATAGGTTGGAAAATTTGCGCTTGCTTTTTACTAGTATCTTAACAAATGTCTACCATGAAGTAAATGCAACTAAATAGGACAAGAAACTAATCTACCATTTTGAACATTAATATGAAATTGTTTATTTACACTCCACACAAAGAGTTGACCAAGCAGCAAAATTTGAAAGGAAAGAAAAACTTTACAAGGCGGGGGCATAGACATATCAAAATTTCACCTAATTTAAGTGTGTAATTCATTATTTTCTTTCCTAACATCTAACCATGGTCCCAATACCTATATTGTCTACCTCATTATCATGAAATTTTTCAATTATTTTCCATCTTTTAAATATTTAACCTTCCCTTGAAACCAAGGATTCATTGTTTGCACCATTTTTATAATTTTATTTTTTTGGTTTGTGAAATCCATGGCCAAGACTAAGAGAATTTGCCTCATTTTGTTAAGGTTCTTGGCCTTTGTGGCCACCCTGTCAGCAGTGATTGTTATGGTTTCTAGCCATGAGAGAGTTAGTTTGTTAACTGTTTCCTTTGAAGTAAAATATACAAACTCCCCTGCCTTCAAGTAAGTGACTTACATGTGTTTTTGTTGGGAGCCTATGAGTGCATCAGAAGCAGCAAAGAACTAAAGATCAAGGCTACTAAGAAACTTTAACATCTCATATCTACTAAATATTTTAGGTGGAAATGTCGTGTCAATGTTTCTTATGAATCGTGATCATTAGTTCATTGTTATTCTTGAAATTCTCTGTAATCTCCCAACAATTATATATATATAATATCTTTTGTTCAACAAAATTGTTTCCTCCTTTCATTTCTAAGTGACCAAACAATTCCAACTTTCTAGGTACTTTGTGATTGCAAACTCTATTGTTACTTGCTATGGATTTTTTGTCCTTTTTCTTCCGTCGGAAAGCTTGCTGTGGCGGTTTGTGGTCGTTGTGGATATGGTAATGTCCTAAAAGCTAATATATTTAATTAATTGTTGATAATTTTAAATTGCAGTTGTAGTCGCTCTTGTGACTATTCTACAAATTTTTATATTATACAAAAATATAAAAAAAATTTCAATTTATACATTGTAAATACCTTGAAAATTGTTATATTGTGATTAGAATTGCACTTAGTGTCACGTTTTATAACTTTGGTTGTCTATAAGTACATACAAAATCAAATTTTGCAAGACTTCATTAGCCTCTCTTTGGGTGAGTTTAGAGCTCTGAGAAATAGGAAGGAAAAACATAGAAAGTGAAGAAATAATAGTCCTTCAACTTGAATAAGGGGTTTAATTTTCTTCCTAATACAAAATCTTTCTAAATTATGGGACTCAAAAACTATATTGGATCATGGTTTTAGAGGGTTTAGATAAAAATTTCAAATTATTTTCATCTTTTTATTATAATCTCAAAATTTAGAACATATTAGTTATATGCATCCCCTTATTATTTTCTTCAAAAATACTATATCAATAATATTAAAAAAAAAAATCTCTTTTCCTCTTATTCCCTCTTCCCAAAACCATTTCATCCTTCACATCGAAACTCGCAAAAAGAACTTTAAAAAACCATAAAAGCTTGCATTCTATACAATACTAACTAGAGTCAAATACTCCATCTTATATGATATTGACATGTGACTTGTTATTCTATGTCATATGATCGGATACACCTTTTCAATTAAATAAAGGAGGGGAAGTATTTGTTAAACATAAAAAATAGTAACTTTGTCTTAAAAAGAGAAAATTTTGAACCTTTAAATATTTAAATACACAACTTTCAATACACTTTTAACAAAACATTTCAACATTTAGATCATTAATAGGTATTTCAAAAACACTTGTAAGTATTTTTCTTAGATAAAATATTGAAATAGAAATCATAATACTAATTATAGATCTTGAGTTACATTAATTAATGTGTTAATAATTTTTATAAGCAGGTGTTGACCATGTTACTCATCTCAAGCATCTCTGCAGCTTTGGCTATAGCTCAAGTTGCAAAGAAAGGAAACAATTATGCAGCTTGGCTACCAATATGTGATTCTGTCCCCAAATTTTGCAATCATATGACAGGAGCTTTAATTTCAAGTGTCGTTGGAGTGATGATATACATGATTCTTTTGTTGTATTCCATTCATAGTGTCCTTGACCCTCTCCTCTTGAGAAAAACATGAGCAGCTCTTCAGGACCTCAAAATAGAACATTAAGATAAAATAAACACATTAATTGAACAATTTTATTCTAGTTTAAGTTGTAACATTAATCACACTAGTGATATTTTGCAATTTTTTTTTAATAACTGGCCCATTTTGTAATAAAATATAAACAAAAATAGATTAAAGAAAATTGATGTATTTAGTACAAATTTAAATTAAATACATCAATTTTCTTTAATTTATTTATATTTATATTTTATTATAGAGTAGTTTAGTATGCCCGGTGAAGATGCTGCGGCACTTGCTTGAATAATGATAAAAATGAGATGGTTGTGATTGTAAACTTTAAAATGCACACAGAAATATCAATGAATCTCTTTTAAAATATTTTAGAATTCTTAAAATGAAATGCATACTCATTTCAAACATTTTTTTTTAATATATTATACATAAAAATATTTCTCTCACTTGCCATTGTGAGTTGTGCATTAAAAAAAAATTAATAATGTAAAATTGTATGTACCTTTTCAATTAGTTGGATACAATTATCAATAACTAATGGGTTGACTCGTGTGATGCGAGGTATATGTCGGATACAACTTGAATTCATATTTAATAGTACAATATTTATTATTATTATCTCAGTAAAATTTCTAAACAAATTATAATTTTTTTTTAAATATACACAACTTTATGATAGTGATAACTCAATTGAAACATTACACAAAAGTTTTAGATTTAAAAATATAAAAAAAATTATATATTAATGGAAATGAGTTAGAACTTGTTTTGAATTATATATTACTAATTAAAAGATTAGTATAATTTACGTAAAATTTTAATCTTTATCAATTAACTTAATTTTTTTTTCTAATGTTAATTGTTGCTTTCATGTGAATTGCTAATCTGGATGTCTCATTTAAATAAATTAAAAATAATACTTAAGAGGACAATGTCACAATTGAAGTATATTTGGATACTTATACTTAAACTTAAGTCATAATTTTGATCAAATCAACGAGTCAAATGTAAACAAAAAACTTTAAAACCTGCACACAAAAATATTAAAAATATAAAATAATTTGGTTGCATAACATGTACTTATATATATATATATGAATTGAATATATAAGAAAATCTTTAATTGATAAGATTAGAAGATGATAGTTGAAAAAAGAAATGATAAAAACAAACTTGAAAACTAAAATACTTTGTAATATAAAAAGACAAATTCTTTGCAGAAATGAAAATGATGTATGTATCACAACACAAAAAATACATAAAAACTTTTTTTTAAAAACCCTGCCTATGTTTATGTTCCCCAATTCAACATGCATTGCATAAGGGATTCCAAGAAATAACAACTACTCAAACATCCAAAAAATAAAAATCGACTATAAAGAGTCAAGCTTACATTAGGTAGAAATTTGAGAAATGAAAAGATAAATAGAGTTGCATCAAAGTATTGCCCATTAAAACTTATAATTAAAGAGAGATTTGAGAACTGAAACCACCTAAAGAGAATCTATAGAAAAATATAATAGGTTTAATTAAGGTTTTGATTATTTATTTTTAGAATTTCGAATAATGAGTTTTTCTATTTTAGAATCTAACATTTTTTATCCCTCTTTCAAAACTATAAATGGGAATTTAATTTATTTCAAATGATATTATTACATATGATCTAACAACGTAGAATCATATAAAATGCATTAATTATTTATATGTTATTAATTGAATTACAAAAATAAATAATTTTAGAGGCTGAAAATAAAGTTTTCAAGGACTTTATTGCACTTTTATGGACATTAATAATTCAATATCATCGTATCATATGTCAAGTCGTTTCGTATAACCATTTTTAGTTAAAAAATTCAAAAGAGAGACTAGAACGGTTGAATTTTAAAATACGGAAGATCAATTTCACAAATTCATAAAAATAAAGGACTAAAATTGTCATTAAACCAAAATAATATTAAGAAGTAAACAAAAAAAAACCTAATCAAGAGCATATTCACATAGACCATTACAACCACCCACCAAATCCATCTCGAGAGTGTGAACATCAAACTAGAAACAGTAAAAAAACATCTGCAATACAACGAAAAAAAAGATGATGACATATTAATTTTAAAACAAAAATAAAAATTATGAAACTTAATTGTTTGGTTGAGTTTTAAGAAAAAATTATTTTAAAATTAAATGAAAAATCGACTCAATTTCATTTCAAAACAAAAAACTCACATCCATCACAACCATCCTGAATGGATCCCTAGTTAATTGTGCATTAAGTTAAAAGATCTAACACTAAGGGAGTGTTACACATATTCTCTAAACCAACAACGAAATTTTGTGGAGCCATCCTGAATGGATCCCCAGTTAATTGTGCATTAAGTTAAAAGATCTAACACTAAGGGAGTGTTACACATATTCTCTAAACCAACAACGAAATTTTGTGGAGCCATCCTGAATGGATCCCCAGTTAATTGTGCATTAAGTTAAAAGATCTAACACTAAGGGAGTGTTACACATATTCTCTAAACCAACAACGAAATTTTGTGGAGATTTCCCTTTCAGCTTCTGAGTCACATAGACCAAGTTCTACTAGCATATGCTCATATATGCTCCATTACGTTCAATCGTTAAGTAAATATGTGAAATTTATATTATTGATATATTAATTGACACATGTATGTATTATTTATTGTATTTATACGGTAAATAGTATTTTTTTTTAAAATCAATTTTTAAATTTTTTTTTATTTTTTTATTTATTAATGAAACATCTTTTTATGATACGTATACAAATTTATACCATTAACCATATGTATTTTAGTTGTTAATGAAATATTCAACTTAATTAATAACACAAATATGTATATTGCGTTAAAAAAGTGTTTTTAAGTTTTTGTTTTGTAAAAAAATATTATACATCGTATATATATAATACACGTATCAAAAGTTGTGTTCCAATAACATAATTGTTTATACACTTACTTAAAAAAAAGACTCTCCTTTATGACATTTGAGGAGAAAATATAGATGTACTGCTTTCATTTCCCTTTCTTCTTACATACATGATATAGTACATTTGATAATTGAAGGTAGACAAAGGTGATCCAAGTCCACCATAACAATGTTTACCTCCATCCACTTTAGTTCTCTTACTACATCAAACATATGTTTTAACGCTTTTAAGCGCTATAGTATGTAATGTTGTTACAAAATACGACAACGTTTTTAAAAATATAAAAAGCGATGTCGTATGTGATATTTAACAGCGCTTTTTTTGAAAAGCGCTGTCGTAGATAAAAAATTATAGCGCTTTTACAATGCTTTTTGGATAAAAGCGATGTTGTGTCTCATTTTACAGCGCTTTTCTAAATAGCATTGTCATAAGTAGAAATTTATAGCGTTTTTTGGATAAAAGCGTTGTTGTAAATGTCTCATTTTACATCGTTTTTTTCTAAAATGCACTGTCGTATGTGATATCTTAAAGCGTTTTTTTTTCTAAAAAATGTTGTTGTAGGGATTTAATAGCGTTTTTTTTTAAAAAATGCTGTTGTAGGGATTTAATAGCGTTTTTTTTTCAAAAAACATTGTAGTAGGTCATTAAGCATTTTTTATATTTTTTTTAAAAGACTATAACAAACAAATGATCAACTCCTTTATTTTAAAAAAAAAAATTTATTAAAAAAATATTGTAATAATCAGGTCCTACCTGTGAATTAATTATAAAACTCATTCTTACAAAATTTATTGTTCGCAATCCCCCTACCAATCTTTAGGGGTGAGCCAATGAGTGGACCCACATCAAGTTCAAGTTTCTTCACAACTTCATCAACAATTTCATGAAGTTCTCGATACGTTTTGGTACCTTATAAAAAGCTTTTGGCTTAAAGAGACGTGATAACAAAGTACATTCACACGTCTGGCATCCTTCGCTACCATCAATTGTTTTCTCCAGCATCTAATACATATAAGAAAGAAGGCTAGATGAGATTGTATTTCTTGGTACGCTACACATTTTCCAAAAAGGATTATAGCACATCTCACACATATTGAAGTAACAACTTTACCATCTTTTGATTGAAAAAGAGCAATATATTCTCCACTGTGTTGAGAAGAGTTCACTAATCACTATAGTAAAACAATTCAAAAGAACATTCAACAATTTACATTTTTATCTCTTCCACAATACTAATCATACCTTATATTAATCTTGAAATGACAGTCGTATGCATGTTTAAAGCAAATTAAGAACTAAAAAATGCTAGGATTATATTTTCTAATACTTCGAAAACAATGGAAAGAGTTAAAAAGGAGAGATAGATATCCAATAGTCATAAGAAGAGTTTAATATTATGAAGGAGAAGACTTTAGCATGAAAAAAATTTGAAGACTCTCTTAACTTAATTCTTTACTCATTGTATATTACGAAAGTTTTTTGATGTATATTGTAAAAAACAAATGACTTGCTTGACATAACTTATTTCTTTAGCATGAAGAAAATTCTAAGACTCATTTGACTTATTTCAGAACTTACAGTCTATTTTGTATCTTGTTAACAACTAAATATATTCAACTTGAATCCTAACAATATCCATAATTTGCATGTACACAAAGCTTCAAGAGTAGAAAGAGAAAACACTGTAAGACCATGGCAGAGAAAAACAGGGAAAAAAATAAAAAAAGACAAGTCTGTAACTAGATAAGCGATTGCATTACATCTAAGAAAATGAAAACCATCAGTATAGAATTTACCGGTGTAAATCATTAACTTTCCCACAAAAGGCACGGTAGAAACTTCCATCAAGTTTAGGGCGGCCACCATCTTTGCCAATTCCAGAACCATTGTGTTTTAAAGCACACTCAAGGTGGCATGACAAGCCACACGAAACACCAGGAAATGGAGCTTCAGAGCTGCATATTAGCCACAAGCTAGGGTCTTTGTTGTCATCATATTGATGATAAATACAACATGAACATCTTTTGCAAAATGCATCTGCTTGATTAAGGGTACCCTTGCATGCTAAGTTTTTGCAGAATGTGGTATTAATATTACCAACATCGCCACCATTATTGACTGAAACATTGTTAGCAGGAACAACTAACCGAGATGGATTCTTGGTTTTTCTCTGCCTTTTAACAGGTTTCTGACCGTTCTAAGGAGAAGAATGCGGTTCAGGATCTGTGGCAATATCATCACGCCCTGATTTATTCTCATAAACACTTTTTAGAAATATTAATGGACATCCCAACCACAAGGACCTTGCACCACAATAAAACATATAAAACTGTAACTGGTTGACCTTGCACCACAAAGATCCCAACCACTTGATGATTATAGAAATATTAATGGACTAATCAAGTCAGCCAATTAAGCAATTGGACTTAACTTTCTTTGACTTTTATTATAGGCACCTCCATACTCTTTAAAGCTGCTAATTTAGTTATTGGCACATCGCATATCGAATTATAAGTCTCCTTCAAAATGCATCAGTAAAATATGAACTATATGGCCCCAAAATGCAGCTCATACTAACAGTTCAGCAATAAAAGGCTATACGGCACATAATTTAAACCAAAAGTTAGAATCACGAAAGATAAAAGTAAAATTATAATTAATTAATTAAATAAAAACACCTCTCTAATGAAAATTATTTTTTTGAAAAAAAGATTTCAAAGCTAATCATTATCTGACATTCAAAATGGGAGCACAAAGAACAATTCATTGCGGAAATTTGTAGTTAAATACAACTGATGTTGCCGCAATTGAAGAAGCGTAAACATAAAAAACCATGACGTGTCAGGCTAAAAAAACCTTAAGGAAGATACCACACCAAATTAATAAATCAATCCACAGAAAAATCAGATACATCACAATGCTAAAAAAACTATATCATACAATTAATCAACGAGTAGAGTAGATCGTTAAATCACGCGAGATAATAGAGCATAACACAAATAAAGAATCCTTCACATAATTCAATCACATAAATTTGAAGTATCAGGAACAAAATAATTACACACAAGAGAAAAAATAATAATTCAATGCTCAGAAATATAATATATATATATATATTTACACACAAATTATTATGCAAGAGCGATGTAATATTGGAATTAAAAAAACTAAATAGCCTGTACATATAGCATTGGTTGTCTGTTTCAGGAAAAAAAACACAGTGCACAGACAAATGAAGGGTACCTGATCATTAAAACAGGCCTGTGCTATGCCAGATACTAGAAGTGAGATATGTGCAGAACTGCAAGTTAATATATCACATCACATTGGCACAACTGAAGAGGTGATGGAGGGGCACTATACAACAACATAAAGGTATATATTACAAGGTTGAATTAACAGTGATAAAAATAAGACCAAACCTCATTATAAGGTTGAATTAACAATGATAAGGACGGATAAAAGAATGCTTAGTAAAATGAATATTTACAGAATTAAAACTAGGCAAAACTTGACTCTAAGTTTAATTTGACAGGTTAGAAACTCAAAATTTTGTTGAAATCCTACATTGGTTAAAAAACATGTGTGAGTTTGTTTCCATCACTATATAAAGAGTGTCAATTTATTGTGAAAAACACACCAAAGTTGGATGCATTTCTCAACTTTTTCTTTTCTCCCTCTTATATTCTGCTCGATTGTTATCGAGCCACTTCTCCCCTTTCTTTATGTCCGTTCGATATTTTATAGCAGTATTGTACCGTAGTCTCTTCGATATTTTAAAGCGGTTGTTATATAGTAGTCCCTTTGATATTTTAAAGTGGTTGTTATACCATAGTCCCTTCGATATTTTAGAGCGGTATTGTACCCGTAGTCTCTTCGATATCTTAGAGCGGTTGTTATGCCGTAGTTCCGTCGAGTTTTGAGTGGTCGTAATACCACTATCCTTTTAGAGTGGTTTTATACCGTAGTTCCGTCGATTTTTGAGTGATCATAATACCACTATCCTTTTAAAGTGGTTTTTATGTCGCAATCTTTTAGAGTGGTTTTTATGCCGCAAAACTTTATAGTGTAGTCATTTTGATTTATGAGCGGTCATAGTACCATGTTGCGAGGCTTTAACCGCCTTATTGAGAGTGACTTTAACCGTCATATTGAGAGTTACTTTAATAGCCATATTGAAGGTGTAATTCTAGAACAGTTTTTTACGGTGCAGTGGAACTCTGATATAGTGAATCTGGGCTATTTTATCTTGGGGACGTTGTGGTTAATAGTTTGTCTTGCACAATTTGGGGAGTGCCGCGAAACGTCTTAAAGAGAGCGACCTAGTCTGCGACTCAACCTAGTAATATCTTCGGTGGCACAAATTGTGATTTTTAAACAGTTTTTTCAAACTCAAAAACAACAATTTTAAGACATTTTTTCTGTCATGTCAACCGAAGATATTATTTGATATGTTTCTTTGAGGCAAACAGAAAAGGATAAGAAAGCTGGAGAATTAACTCATGGGAGGGTAATGATTACCTTTATAAGAATAATTATATTCTTAATAGATTTGCTGGTGATCTGTATGAATACTACAGTTCCAACAATAGTGCTAGATAGGTATGAGTTTCTATTAAGAATGGGAAGTTGAAGCTAAAAAGTCTGTTGTAGCCTGAAATGCTATAAAGAAGAAATATAATACCGAGGAACTTCGAGCTAAAAAGTGTGTTGTAGCCGCTACCTCAAGTATCAGATTATCGATGACAAATACGTGGAGAAATTCAGAAGATAGCTCAAGAGATCATCTTAAGGTATGACTTTAGATGAATTTCAAATTGATTGTTATTATCGACAAATTGCCTCTATTTGGAAGGATTTCAAAAATTCTTAAAACAAAAGAATTTTCTCTAAAGAGTATGATAACTTGTCTCTAGAAAACAAAATATTGTTTATTATTTTTCTAAATTATGCAGAGTTTACTTATATCTAAGGCATGTTTAAATTTAATTGTTGAAATTAAGAATGTCTCCTTCTGTTTACATGTTGTGTGATTTTAATATTTGACATGTTAGACTTTGTCATGTGAACACATGTTATTTCAAACTTAAGTAACTCATGTTTAATACCAATGCTATCTTTAAATGATTTTGAAAAAAAAATGTGATTTTTGTAGTCAAGTTAAAATAACAAAGAGTTCACATAAAAATGTAGTTAGAGAATATGAGTCTTTAGATTTATTACACTCTGATATATGTGAACTTGATGAGACGTTAATAAGAAATGAAAATTGTTATTTTATCACTTTTATTGACGATTGTTCTGACTATACTTTTGTATATCTAATGAAAAATAAAAGTGAAGTGTTTGACATGTTTAGAATCTTTGTAATTGAAATTGAAAATCAATTTAGTTGAAAGATTAAGAGATTTTGTAGTATAGAGGAATAGAGTATGATTCTAGTTTATTTAATGAGTCTTATAAAACTCAAGGAATTATACATGAAACCACAACACCTTATTCACCTGAAATGAATGGTAAAACTGAAAGAGAGAATATGACTATGACTGATCTAGTTGTTGTTATTATGCTTAACTCTGGTGCTGCATCTCATTGGTGAGGGAAATTATTTTGAATGTTTGCTATGTTTTGAATAGAGTTCCAAAATCTAAAAACAAAACATCTCCTTATGAGATAATAAAGAAAAGACAACCAAACTTGTCTTATCTTCGAACATGGGGTTGTCTGCCTTATGTCAGAATCCCCGATCCCAAACGAATTAAACTCGTTAGTAGAGCATATGAATGTGTATTCATTGGGTATGCAGTAAACAGTAAAGCGTATAGGTTTTATGACCTAAATGTGAAAGTGATCATAGAGTCAAATGATGTTGACTTTTATGAAAATAAATTCCCTTTCAAATCGAGAAATAGTGGGGGCAGCGAACCAAGTCATACTCCTGTGACAAGAAACAATGAAAGCAACAAACAAGGTGAATTGGAAACTCGAAGAAGTAAGAGAATCAGAGTTGCTAAAGATTATGGACCAGAATATATGGCCTATAATTTAGAAGAGGGTCATGCAAATCTCAAAAAAGCCTTGTCATCATTGGATGCAGATCTTTGGCAAGAAGCTATAAACGATGAAATGGATTCTCTAGAATCTAACAAGACCTGACATATAGTAGACTTGCCTCTTGGTTGCAAGCCAATAGGTTGTAAATGGATTTTGAAAAAGAAACTAAAACCCGATGGAACTATTGATAAATACAAGGCACGCCTTGTAGCCAAAGGTTTTAGGCAAAGAGAAAATATAGATTTCTTCGACACTTTTTCTCCAGTCACTAGAATAACATCCATTAGGGTACTTATTTCTCTAGCGGCAATTCATAACTTGGTGATACACCAAATGAATGTTAAAACAACCTTTTTAAATAGTGATCTGGAAGAAGAAATCTATATGGAACAACCTGAAGGCTTTGTAATTCATGGACAAGAAAACAAGGTCTGTAAGTTAGATAAATCTCTATATGGTCTTAAACAAACTCGTAAGCAATGACATGAAAAGTTTTACAATTTGATTATATTGAATGAGTTTAAAGTGAATGAAAGTGACAAATGTATTTATTACAAATTTGAAAATGGCATTTGCACTATCATATGTCTCTATATAGAAGACTTACTCATATTTTGTTCAAACATTCATGCTGTGAAATCATTGTTGAGTAACAACTTTGATATGAAAGACCTCGGAGAAACGAATGTAATCTTAGGAATCAAGATTACTAGGTCGGAAAAGGAAATTTCTTTGGATCAATCTCATTATGTTGAAAAGATCCTAAAGAAATATAAATACTTTGACTGTAAATCTGCCTGCACACAATATGATCCAAGTATGAAACTTTTTAAGAACACTGGTGAAGGTGTTAGACAAACTGAATATGCGAGCATCATTGGCAGCCTCATGTATTCCACTGATTGTACTAGACCCGACATTGCCTACGTCATGGGACTATTGTGCAGGTTTACCAGTAGACCTATATGGAGCATTGACACGCTATCGAAAGAGTCATGAGATACCTAAAAATGACCATGAATCTAGGATTACATTATCAAAGATTTCCTGCCGTACTTGAAGGATATAGTGATGTTGATTGGAATACCTTATCAGATGACTCCAAAGCAACCAGTGGCTATATTTTTAATATAGCCGGCGAGGCTGTATCTTGGAAATCGAAGAAACAGACGATACTGGCTCAATCCACTATGGAGTCTGAAATGATAGCACTAGCTACTACTAGTGAAGAAGTGAGCTGTTTGAGATGCTTGCTGTAACACCCCGAGTTTAAAACACAGCGCGGGATGCTTGCTCACAACAACACATATATTCATAGCATAATATATGACAATGATGAGGAAAATAATAATGCTCATTTGAAATTTAATGACATATATGTCTTTTCAAAACAGCAGCCAATTATTATGAAATATGTGGTAAGTACAAACAACACCTCAGCAAATCACAATCATTAAATTAGAAATTCAGATTCTGAACAGTACTCACACACATTCAATTTTCCACTCGTCATCATAATCCAATCGTGACCCACCGGTCAATCCCCCAATGCAATATGTATATGCTCATGTATACAATTTTCTTGGAATCACCAAGGTGCAGTCGCTCACAGACCAGCACACGTGCAGTCTCTCACAGACCAGCACGATTTATATATGTTGGACTTTAACAACCCTCAAGACTTTAACGTGCAATCTCTCACAAATCAGCACCAGTGCAGTCGCTCAACAAACCAGCACGACTTCACAAATGGAATGCACCGTCTAATACACGCGGAACTATTCCGTAGCCCGGATATAATAGACCGTCTAATACACGCGGAACTACTCTAAACCCGGATAGAATAGACCGTCTAATACATGCGGAACTATTCTATAACCATCATGGTCACTACAATTACATGTATTAGCCTCTCACAGGCCAAATACACAGAAGTTAAATCCTCGCACGGATAGAATGGACTGTCTAATACACGCGGAACCACTCCGTAGTCCGAGTAGAATAGACCGTCTAATACACGCGGAACTACTCTGACCCCGGATAGAACAGACCGTCTAATACACGCGGAACTATTCTATAACCCACGGTTACTACTTAACTTCGCGACCCATCACGGTCACCGCATCAACTCTGTGGCCCATCGCGGTCACCACTTGACTATGCAATGCATGAACTTGCAATGTTTTCTCTTCACTGAAAACAGTATGCGACATCAATGAATTTCATGCATTTCCACCATTTCTCAAAATACCTCAACACAACCAATTTTATTATCAACACATCAATGCTTAAACATTCAAGTAATCATTAACACTTTACATTATCACACAATTCCATTCTCAATCATCATAAGTCTTTCCATTGTTCCCCAAACTCTTAAAATTCACAAAATAGTGTTTAAAACCGAGTTTTCTGGAAAATACGAATCTGTATTCGAATATAGGAGCCAAAATAGTGCAGAATTAATACTCTGTATTCGAATACAGCCCTCTGGTATTCGAATACAGAGGCAGTCTCAGTGCACAAATCAACATTTTTTACTACATCATTAAAGGTTTTCAAAACATCATCCTCTCCTCTTCAAAACTATATCAAGGACTCCATTTTAAATCATTTTAATCCTTCTCAAAGTTCCCCAACACTTTAAAATTCACACGGCAGAGTTTAAAACTTGATTTTCGAGAAAACACGAATCTGTATTCGAATACAGCTTCCTTGTATTCGAATATAGAAGCTAAAAACTGAGTTTCTAGAAAAACACGAATCTGTATTCGAATACAGATCCCTTGTATTCGAATACATAAGCTAAAACTAGTGAAAATCTGCAATTTTAACATTATGTATTCGAATACAGCATGCCTGTAGTCGAATACAGAAGACAAAACCAGAATGATCAACGTCAAAACATCAGAAACAGAACCAAAATCAGAATGATTAACATCAGAACATCAGGAATAGAACCAGAATCAGAATGATTAACATCAGAACATCAGGAATAGAACCAGAATCAAAATGATTAACATCAGAACATTAGAGACAGAACCAGAATCAGAATGGTTAACATCAGAACATCAGAAACAGAACCAGAATCAGAATGGTTAACATCAGAACATCAGAAACAGAACCAGAATCAGAATCACCAACATCAGAACATCAAAAACAGAACCAAAATTAGAATCATCAACACCAGAACATCAGAAAACAGAACCAGAATAATCAACTTCAGAAACAGAACCAGAATGATCAACATCAAAAACAGAACCAGAATGATCAACATCAGAAACAGAACCAGAAGGATCAACATCAGAAACAGAACCAGAAGGATCAACATTAGAAACAGAACCAGAATGATCAACATCAAAAACAAAATAGAATGATTCACACCAGAATCATCAGAAGCAAAACAGATTGACTCACCAGAATCATCAGAAGCATAAACAACAGAATGATTCACCCAGAATCATCAGAAGCAACACATAATGATTCACACCAGAATCATCAGAAGCAGAAACAATAGAATAATTCACCCAGAACCATCAGAAGCAACACAGAATGATTCACACCAGAATCATTAGAAGCAGAAACAACATAATGATGCATCCAGAATCATCAGAAACAACACATAATGATTCATCCAGAATCATCAGAAACCACACAGAATGATTCACACCAGAATCATCATAAACAACACAGAATGATTCATCCAGAATCATCAGAAACAACACAGAGTGATGTTGGAACCAAGTTGGTTCTAAATAATCTGGGTTTTGATGTGTACAAATACACTTGATGGAATCTTATTTTGAACTTGAATTACGACGGTAAAAACCATCAGAAGATGAATGTATTAGAGGATACATTCTGAATTTACAGAAGATGCATTTCTGGAATTATCAGAAGATAAACCAGAATGTCCAAAACCGACCAGAAGATAACTTTGGAGGCTTATATCAAATAGAAACAAAATCAGAAGAACATCTGGAAAACATCAGAGGGAAGCCTACCATAATATGAATTGCTCCAAACAAGAATGATTCAAATATCAGAAGCAATCAAGAAGTTATATTGATCAGAACATAGTCTGGCAGTGTAATTTCAACACAGTCCATACTTGTCCAGAAGTGACCAGAAGATATCTTTGATGGATTATATCAGAGGGAATAAATATCAGAAGATTCTTTGGACCATACTATTATGAAGCCTGCCATGTGGAGAGTTGTTCTAGGCCATAAGTTGTCAAAAGCAAGAAGTAATCCAAAAGATAATTTGACCAGAACATGGTATGACAATCGAATTTTGAATAACCCAGACTTCGCCCAGACTTCATCCAGAATTGATCAGAAGAAACACAGAATGGTTCATGCCAGAATCACCATAAGCAGAAACAACATAATGATTATCAGAATCATCAGAAGCAGGAAACAGGATGATGATCAGAATCATCAAAGGCAGGAAACAGGAAGATGATCAAAATCATCAGAAACAGAAAACATGATGATTATCAGAATCATCAGAAGCAGAAATAGAATGATTAACATTAGAATCATCAGAAGCAGAAACAGGATGATTTACATCAGAATCATCAGAAGATGGTTAACATAAGAACCATCAGAAGCAGAAACAGAATGTTTGAGATCAGAACCATCAGAAGCAGAAATAGAATGGTTCACATCAGAACCATCAGAAGTAGAAATAGAATGGTTCACATCAGAACCATCAGAAGCAGAAATAGACACAGAATGATCCACACAAGGATCATCAGAACCAGAAAAAGAAACAGAATGATCCACACAAGGATCATCAGAACCAGAAACAGAAACAGAATGATCCACACAAGGATCATCAGAACCAGAAACAGAAACGAAATGATCCACACAAGGATCATCAGAACCAGAAACAGAAACAGAAATTCTTCTTCTGTATTCGACTACAGGGCTCGTAGTCGAATACAAGTTTGAAAACTTAAGTAAAACATAAATTTTACAGGTTGTAGTCGAATACACACATGTTGTATTCGAATACACCTTCGAAAACCAGTGAAAATTTCCTGAGATTCAACCCTTTTCAAACTGTTTTCTTTTAAAACAACAACCAAACAACAAAACAGATTCAACACTTTTTCCAAAAGACACTTCCCTCATTTAAAATCCCTTTTCCTTTTAAATCATCAACACCACCAGAATCACACAAAACATAAATGGAATCAGGATCCAACCCCAATCATCCAGAACCAGAAAACAGAATGTTCACTCACCAGAATCATTCAGATTTGGAAACCATCAGAACAAACATGCAAGCATCACAGCTTTCTCAAAACATCAGAATAACGTGTATAGCATTTCAGCTTTTCAAACAATCAGAACAACATGCAAAGCATTTCAGCTTCCTCAAACATCAGAATAACATGCATAGCATTTCAGCTTTTACAATCATCAGAACATGACCAATGTTTTCAACCAAAACAGAAATCATCACACAGCAGCAAAACACCAACATAATGCATTTTTGCATTTTTAAAACTATTTTCCAAAACAGTTTTATGAAAGTGTATTTTAACCATCTTTAAAATAACATGCAAGACATCTTCAGTTTTCCCACACAAGTAAAACAGCATGAATGCATTCAACCAACAACAACCATCACAGAATCATCACATATCAACAAAAATGCATTTTCTTCATTTTTCAAGATGTCATTTCAAACAAAACAGTTTTTCTTTCAAAACAGAAATGAAATAACATGCATTTACAGCCCTAATGCAACTAGAAAGTTGGAAGGTGCCCTTACCCTTGTTGCGTGTCTGCTACTTCTCACGTTTATGTTTTCGTTCCCGTTTATGCGCCAAAATTCGGTGAAACTGCTGTATGAGTTTGCTGCTACGAAACTGGGTTCTCTAGCTCCGTAATGACGTGGGGAACAACTTTAGTACTGGGGGTTTTCTGGTTTGGTGCTTGTATTTCCAATTATGGTGTTTTTGAGCAACTCTTTCTTTGGTATTTTTGAAATCGTGAAACCGTGTTTCAGGAAAACAGGAGGCAGAAATGGGAAAATAGGTTACTGTTACATGCAACACTATTACATGCAAAATGGGGAGATGTGAAGTTCTGATTTCTGCCCTGCCTCCTCACATGTACTTATAGAATGTACTCAAGTGCTACCACCTCAAAAATAATAATAAAATAATGCTGGATTCTTCCAGCACTTAATCCTTTTGCAATTAGCCACTAATCCTTAATTAATGGTCCGATTAATTTAATTACTCGAAGTTAAATTAATTTAATCTTCATCCAATAATTTTCATCCTCCAAAATAAATATTTATATATATATATTCACTCAAACATACATATATTAAATATTTTACAAATATCCCCAAAATACAATTAAAATTAATTCCATAATTTTAATTAAAAATTAAGGGTCTTACACTTGCTAGTTGAGATCCCTTTATGGGAAAAACCTATGTCAGTTGTGTTGATCCACTGCGATAGTACCGCAGCTATTGCAAAAATTGAGAATCGTTATTACAGCGGTAAGAGACGAAAAATACGTCGATAGCATAATACAGTTAGAGAATTACTTACTAAAGGAGCTGTAATAGTGGATCATGTACGCACCGATGATAATTTAGCAGATCCTTTGACGAAAAGATTGGGTAGAGAGAAAGTCATAAATACATCCAAAAGGATGTGACTATTGCCTATAGATAGATGAGTCACTCATGATGGGAACCCGACCTAAAAGACTGGAGATCCCAAGAATTAGGTTCAATGGGTAATAACAAGTCATAGTGATATGAGATGAACATGTTATTATATTTAACAAAAGCATGATTCCTAAAGCCATGGAAGGCTGAGATAATAGAAACTCTTAATGAGATATATACTCTATGTGGAGGGAGTACCTAGCTACAGGAGTACTCTTGATAGACTCACCTATGTGAATGTGGAAATGAGGATGTTTCCTATGGAATTTCGATGCAAAAATTCCTAGAGCGTTCACGATACTGAGATAGACGTGCAGAGCCATAAATGCACGGGATTTTAGAATACACCCAATGAAAAGGTTGTGTATGAGTTTGATGTCCGAGATAGAGTTCAAGATTACGAGTCATTCTTGTTAAATCAGAATCTTACTTGCTATGAAAAGGTTCAAGTCATAGACACCTTTGTTTATGCACAATCTTATAGAAGCGTTTGACGTTATTTTAGAAACATTTTTTTAATTCAAGTGGGGGATTGTTGGAACATAATGTGTGAATTTAAAAATTGTTGAAGTCCCACTTTGGAAAACTCTCATTTTGAATAGTTTTAATCACTATATAAGTATTCTCAAAATTTTGTTGAAGTCCCACATTGGTTAGAAAACATGTGTGGGTTTGCTTCCATCACTATATAAAGAGTGTCAATTTATTGTGAAAAACACACCAAAGTTGGATGCATTTCCCAACTATTTCTTTTCTCCCTCTTATATTCTGCTCGATTGTTATCGAGCCACTTCTCCCCTTTCTTTTTGTCCCTTCGATATTTTATAGCAGTATTGTACCGTAGTCCCTTCGATATTTTAAAGCGGTTGTTATACCATAGTCCCTTCGATATTTTAAAGTGGTTGTTATACCGTAGTCCCTTCGATATTTTAGAGCGCTATTGTACCCTAGTCTCTTTGATATCTTAGAGCGGTTGTTATGCCGTAGTTCCGTCGAGTTTTGAGTGGTCCTAATACCACTATCCTTTTAGAGTGGTTTTATACCGTAGTTCCGTCGATTTTTGAGTGGTCATAATACCACTATCCTTTTAAAGTGGTTGTTATGCCGCAGTCTTTTAGAGTGGTTTTTATGCCGTAGACCTTTAGAGTGTAGTCATTTTGATTTATGAGTGGTCATAGTACCATATTGTGAGGCTTTAACCACCTTATTGAGAGTGACTTTAACCGTCATATTGAGAGTGACTTTAATAGCCATATTGAAGGTGTAATTCTAGAACGGCTTTTTACGGTGCAGTGGAACTCCGATACAATGAATCTGTGCTGTTTTATCCTAGGGACGTCGTGGTTAATAGTCTGTCTTGCACAATTTGGGCAGTGCCACGACACATCTTGAAGAGAGCGACCTAGTCCGCCACTCAACCCAATAATATCTTCGGTGGCACAAATTGTGATTTTTAAATAGTTTTTTCAAACTCAAGAACAACAGAAACAATGCCAACTTTAGAAGAGAGAGGTATTCATCTGCACAAGCATTCAAACAACTTTCAATGGATATATGAAGAAGTTGTAATCCTTGTAAAATAAATTTATTTAAATAAAAAAATTAGAAAGTAAATACATCAAATGCATAACACATCATCACAAGACACATTTGTTTAAACATTCTACTGTTGCCAAGTTAAAAAGAAAAACTGAATGGCAAACAATCTTTAAATGATATCTGAAGGAATGACATGCATCTTCAAATGAATGCAGTCCAATACATATTTAAAAATTGAAATATCGATTTATGGTGTTTTTAAATTGAAAAGTTACTTAAATACCTCAAGCAAAAGCCATAACCTTCAATTTTTAAGAGGTATTTTTGAAAATTTTGAACTTATTATGAGGAGTAGCACTATAGGAAGGTTCCGTTATATGATGGTAAGAGAAAGATATAAAAATGTGAAAAAGGGTAAAAAAAAAAAAAAGAGATTAATTCTTACCCTGGATATTATGGAGTTGGAACAAGTAAAACATCTCTTGGATTTGTATGGATGAATGTTAAGAGTTCATTAGCAGCAGTAGCACCAGCAGTAAGTACTATTTATCATGATCAAATTTTGCTCTTTCTCCTCTTATTTTTTCCATGAATTTTGCCATTGCTTTTTTGAATGATTTTAGTCCATGATAGTCTTAAAATAAATCATTTTCCTAAAACTACTACCTCCTTATGAGTTTTTTTCCAAGTGCTTTTCAAACAAATCAAATGACACCTAAATAATCAAATCAAATAATAAAAAATTGGTTAACAACTTACTGCATTCTTTAGAATTAAAATAATTATGTGTAACATACTTACACATTTTTATTTTCAATTATATCTAAATAATTTACGTGAATTAAATTCACGTGACCTACATCAACATAGTCAAAAATATACTACGTGAATTTAATTTACATATCAAAAGTTGTTTTTTTGTTGTTGGTGTAATTAAAAATTAAGAGCGTATATCCGTGTAATACGCATAAACGATATTTGTCAACAAAAAAGTATATATATTACGTACGAATTATATATAGTTTGTTGTTTTCTGTTATTGAACAACAACAATGCTTAATGGTAAATTGAACTTAAGATTTTCAGCCAAGCTCATTTGGATAACTCATGGTGTATTGGTTAATTCATGATAAAGGTCTTCATCATAGGCTTTCCATCCAGCAAAGTAAAGAGAATTTTCTCCATGAGTTTCACAAATTACAGTTCTTGAAAATTCAACACTAGGGGTGCTCTTGTTCAATCTCAATACTCATTTTACTAACTAGCTTAATTAATTCCTAGATTGCTAAACAATTGTGTGTTTGAGAGAGAGAGAAGAATGATATGGTGGTTGTGACAACTGTGACTGATTCATTTATGATTAATCCCAGGGTCTTGTCGCGTCCGGTTTATCTGTAAAAAATGAGTCGCCGCCAATTTTATTTTTCTATTTTTTAAAAGGGGAAATTAGATAAAACCTAAAATAAAGTTCTTTAACCAAAAAAAAAAAATTCGGGAGTTGATTACGAATAAGGAGGTAATATTATCCTACATCGTCCGTTAAAACGGATACCCTATAATTAATTGTATACAAATTATTTATTTATTTTATCCCCTAAAATATTAAAAAAAGGAAAATAAATTATTTACATTAATAAAAGAAGGAAAAATATATTTTTATTAATTGGATTTGACAAAGAAAAGAGAAATCAAAACACATGTAGTTCTTAGGTAGAAAATATTTATGTGTTATCCGATTTTATTATTACTCTATTTTAATTATTATTTTATTATAGTTATTATTATATACGTATCCAAAAGTAAAAATGTAATAATAATAATAACGAAAAAAAGTGAGATGTCTGTTCACAGACGGTATCTTTTTATTTTTGGTTTTAAAGTAAAGAAAAATTGATTTTTTGTTAGAAAACAACAGTAACCACGTATGCGCACGATACAGATGGACGCGGCAGTGAAGTAGCCTGTTAAAGGATTTGCTTATGCGTTGTCGGATCTGTCGCGGCACAAAGGCCACCGACGGTTGGGGGTGAGTGATGCGGCGCGGCGAAGGATGAATTTCATCCGGCGGCGACGACTATTAATTCCAATCCAAAGGAAAAGAAAAAGAAAGAAAAAAAACTATTTATTCGTTGTTATGGTTTTTTGTTTTTGAGTTATTTGATAAATTATGATGTGAGTTTTGTTATATTACAATAGGATGAAGTTTGTTTTACTTGGTGATTGGTTTATAAGCATCAATTATTTATAGTGTTTTTAGTATGTATTGCAAAAAACAATTTTAAGAACAAACAACTTACGGAAAATAAAAATTTAACATATGAGTTTATTTTTGCAACAAAAACAAAACTAAATTACATTTTTTAAGAAAGCAATACAAATAAACTAACAAGAAGAAAATTAGATAAAGATAAGAAAATCGATACTTTACTGTTAAATATGTTTTGCTAGGTTTGATTTTACCAAGTTCAGACTCTTTGTTCCTCTTTTGCCTATTATTCTCTCTTTTTTTTTCTCCTTAATGCTCTCCCTTTTCTACTCTTGGTATTGACTATTTATAGACTTTTTGGGTGTAGGTTACAAAAGACAAGAAAATAATTGTGGATTGATTACCATTTTTATTACTATTCATCAATTTCTTTTTGGTTTATTTTCATTCAAATGATCACCATTATCATGATTTTTATTACCATCAATCCATTTCTTTTCAGTTTCTTTTCCTTCAATTGATCACCATTATACTGGTTTTTATTACCATCAATTCATTTCTTTTCGGTTTCTTTTTATTCAATTATGTACTTTTTTTTATGTTTTAGAAAAGAGTGAACGTCTGAACAGGAATAAGAGGCAAACAAGAACCAGAAACACTCATGATTATCTAAAGTTTATAGTTTAATTATTTATTTTTATTTTTATTTTTATTTATTATATTTTTCTCATTTTGTTATATTTATTATTATTATTATTTTATAAAATGTCTAAAAAAAGCAGACAAAATTAGGTGTCAACAAGTCTCAAGACCAAGGAACACATATGAATTAGAATAACAATATGATTCAAGTGTTAAAAGCTCATGTTTCAAATCTTCGCAGGTTACAGGTATTTCCTGAATAGAGACAAATCAAGATGACTGAGAACAACCTTAATGCTCACAACATTAAGGTTGATCAAGTAGCAGTTTACATTTGCCTGTATGTGATGTAAACTCAAATTAATTCTATAAATTGAAAGAATTTTTTTTTGAACTATTAGCATTAGCTGACTGAAGATGATTGTGCATATTAGGCATACATAAATGAAATTGATTAAATAAATTACCGAAAGATTACACAATAAACAAGAGCCAAGTATATAGATTCCTATATTCATCGAAGAAATGAGAAGACTCACTAATATCCATCTCGGAGGCCGCCAAACTTCTCTTGTCTAGTAGTATCCCAACAGTAGAAACGAATCTTTCCATTGTTTGTGAAGAAATCCAATGGATCAACTTCCACACCAATAGTTGTTGTTTATCATCAAATCAAAGCAACAAATAATAAATCACTTAAACATATAACTGAGTATTAAATCTCTAAATGAAATTATAACTGAATAAATCTTACGTTCATATTTCTTCTCAAATTCACCAGTAAGATTCCTCTTCACAAATGTAGTCTTTCCTGCATTACAACAAATATCATATACAAATCTACAAATCGGATCCTGGAGAATCTATGTTTTTAGGTTACAAAACATATCTAGAAAAGAAAGAAACAATAAAAGAAAGTGAAGAAAAACAAACCTGTGTCACCGTCACCGACGATAACAAGCTTGAAATTAGGGTAATCGACGATTTGCTGATTGGGCAATGCCTACAGCAACAGGAAACAAAAAATCAATTTGGATCGAGTTCTAGAATGAAGTTGAAAAGATGGTGAAGAAACACTTGCCATGGAATAGAGTAGTCGCTTTGAAGTGACGCGGAGAGAAAAAGGGGCACTTTAGGAGAAGGAATGCCAAAGAAGGGGCGAGGGTTTATATTCGAAGGGTTTTCGAATTTGAGTGAGGACTATTTTAGCATTAGGTCGAAATAGAACCCTAAAAATGAGATACGGGTTTCACAGGGAAATGAGGATTTCCCAGGGAGAGGATGTGGTTCGCAGGGAGAGTGAAGAAATGCATAGTGAAGTTTACATTGATATACTTAAAAAATTAGAAAGACCTTATGACAACACTTTTTTAAAAAACACTTCAAAATACCTTATGAAAGCACTATATGAACCTATAAGAGCACTTACAAAAAAACGTTGTAAATATTTTGACCCTATTGTCAAAGACTTTGTTATTATATATTGATAAATAATATAGTTTGAATGAAAAAATTGACAAATTCTATTATATTATGGATAAATAAATAAAAATATATTTAATATATAAATATTTATAAATTGTGATGTAATAAAAATATGCACATTTAGTCGGTCAGCAAAACACTCCCTATTTGATTCTGATTTTTTTTCATTATTTTTTTATGTGATAATAGACATTAAAGGTATTAAAAGGAGTGATTTTTTTAGGGAATTATTGATTTTAATTTTATTTTTATTTACTAAAAGGGAATGATATGTTAGATATCAACAAATAACCGTGAATGAGATTTATAGTGAAATTTTAGGATAGTTTTAAAACAATCGTCCAAACATATTTTTAAAAAGCGTTTTAAAAGACTATGACCCTATGACAACACTTTTATAAAAAGCGCTATATGATCCTAAAACAGCACTTATAAAAAAACGTTGTAGATATTTTGACCTTATGACAACGCTTTTATAAAAAAACGCTGTCAAAGGCTTTATTATTATATATAACTATCAGTACATATGTTAGTGTTTTTATTGATCCATTAATATTTTTAAAGGATAATTTTGTAAATATATTAAAAGATAAATGACCTAAACTAAATAAAAATAAATAAATAATAACTTTGTAAATATTTTAAAAAATAAAAAATCTACATATTACAAATATATAAGATAAATAACCTATAGTGTAATTTTACTTATTAGTGTTGTATAATAAATTTTTAAGTATTTTAATATTATAATATCTACCTTGATTTAAATAAATTATATTGGCTCTAATACTATTACAATGTCTTTAACTACCAACTATTATTATTATAAAGCAACATCAATAATTTATTTTCAACCATGAACTTAAAAAAATAATATAAAATACCTGACTCGTGCGAATACTTTATTAGCTACCAGTTCAATTTACATGAATAAAAAAACATAAAAAATAAAATAATATTGCAGGTAACAATCAATTGAGATTCACATCAAAACAAGAGACCTTAGCTAAACAAATTAGGCATGGCATGTGTAAGTGCGTCTCATCCTTATCCGCGCTTAGAATCCCAAGAGGCACTCTTTTCATTTTAAAAAAAATTAAATTATACATTTGATGCTTAAGTTATTTTTAAATTTATTTTAATCTTTTAATTTTTGTTTGTTTCATTTTACTTCCTTAAATTACAAACGTTATATGCTTTTATATTTTAATTTATTTTTGTTTTATTTTAATATCTTTAAGTTATAAACGTTAATTACTTTGATCTCTTAAATTGTAAAAATAATATACTTTAGTTATTTATAATAATATGTAATATTGTAATTAAGAGACTAAAGTGATTAATTTTTGTAACTTAAAGGACTCATATGTTTGATATTTATAACTAAAGGGACTAAAAAATAACGAAAATAACTTGATGGACTAAAATATTCAACGTTTGTAACATGATAGACCAAAATGAAACTTATAAAACTCAAGGGACCAAAGTGACTTCTTGTAAAAAAAAAAAAACTTAAGTGACCAAAGTGAAATATAAAAATAACTTAAAGGATAAAAAATATAACTTATTCTTTTAAAAAAATACATTTCTCTCTTTATCTTTTAATTTCTTAAATGAGTGAAAACTCCTTTTGGTTTTTGACGTGTGAATCGTGGTCATAGTAGTATTTAAATATATCAAAATTGCAAATAAATTTTTAATATATTTTTTATTAGTAATTTTATTAGCTAAATTGACATACAAAAAATACATTTGAGAATCACACCGATTAATTAAGGATATATTTGATGATCAAAATGACTTGCAAAAGACATATTTAAAATTATATTTTCTTTTTAATTTTAATACATTCAAAAGTTATTATGACACCCGTACATTAAAAATCAAAATGGTTCTTTACTCTTTTTTAGTAGTGCAAAAGGTGTTCATTTTTTAAAATAAAAATAATGAAATAACAAAGTTTTATGAAATTATTTAAAAATAAAAATTGTGTTAGAGTAGAAAAATAAAATTACGAATAAAATAATTTAAATAATGAATAAAATGAGAAAATAAATTACCAAACTAAATTTGATACTTTGTAATTAAAACAATTTAAGTGTAGGATAGAATTGAAGGAAAAATAATTACAATAAAATTTTGTGTCCCGGTGAAATGTATCCCTTAATGAATTACAGATTATTATTATTATTGGCGGAGAGCTACTTTCCGTCCATCCACTTTTTATTTGCTTCGTTTTTTTATATTGTTTTAATAATTTTATTGGATAATATTTGTTTTAATTTAATTTGTGCTTCAATTTATAACATTTATTTAATTTTGTCTAGATTTTCATTTCAATATTCATGTGTATGTTTTAAAATTTAAACTTGAATTTGAAAAAGATTATGTTATTAAAGACAAATTTATAAAAAAAAAATCATAGACTACAATTGTTAGTTAGTTTTTGTGTTTTATTTAATCATGTGATACTTTTTTGAAAGAAAAAATATGTGTTGGTAAAAGTAAATATATATATATATATATATATAAATGGTCCAAAGTTATATAAAAAAAATGGTCCAAAATTATATTAAAAAAAGATGGTCCAATCAAATTAGTAGTTAGTACAATTTAGTAGATAGTCTGTTATAATCAATAAGGATGACTCTAACGACTAGACATTTATAACATGGTATTACCTCTCGTGGAAGAAATTTATAACAAAAAAAAAAAAGGCATTTATATTATTATTAGAGTTTAATCATCATATACACGAGTAGAAATGTCAACGGAGAGAGTCAAGCACATGTAATAGTCTTTCACTATCCGTCCTATTGGATAAAAATGGTATCCATGTTATGAGTTTGTCATGGACGTTGTCTCCTCACGAGTATTTATGGATACCCACGAACATTTATATCTATTAAAAAATAAAATTCTACATAAAATTAACTTTTAAATCCCTTTTTTTTATTCATATAAGAAAATAGACATTTTTTTATGAATCTATCTAATAATTTATTTGTTAGCATATGAAAGTAAGTGTGAGAGAATTGTGAATTTGAAATTAAAAGAAATTTTTAGGGTTTAGTATTTAATCTAAGTATAAATATGAGAGTGATTACATATATTTGTTGCAAATATGTGTATTCGCATACACATCTACCTCACTAACCATTCCGCTCCATTAATTGATAGATAATATAGTTACCTATTTATTTTATCCATAGATATATGTTAAACTATCTATCTCATATTCAAATTTTATATTTATTTTATTTATGAATATCCTAATGCGCAAGTTTTTTTTGTTGCCAACTCTATACACATTAATATAAAACAATTTTACATTAATAATTATTAATAATTATTAATAATTAGTTAAAGACTAACTTTGTCCAAGTTATAGTTTCTATTTCAAAATTATACTTAAGAAAATGAAATAATGTGACAAAAAAGCAAAATTTTATGAGATGTTAATGCAAAATTATTTTATACTAAGTAATGGTATATACTACTACTACTTACATTTTTTATTACAAGCTAGCATTATTATTTTCACTCTTATTAAGAAATATTATTAGGTAGTTAACGTGTTCAAATTATATATTAATGTTTTTAAAATAATTTTTGTATTTAAATACGTTAAATTTTATTTTGTATATTTTAAGATAAATTAATAATATTAATAAAAGATATGTTTTAAAAAAATAATAAATCCATATATTAAATTGAAAAAGAACTTAATTTATGAATTTTTTTCTTTCAAAAAGCACTTATAATTAGTATTTGTTTAACGAGAACAATGCCTTTTATTTTACTTATAAAATTTCTATTTTTAATTTCTCAACCTATATTATCATTAACTTACATTATTATTATTTGTTTTATTGGGCAACGAGACTCGGTTTGCGGAAAAGCGAAGTAACATAACAGAAGAAAAGAAACAAAGTAAAATCATCTTCCCTTCACTCACTTCTACACAAATTTTCTCTCTCTTCATCAAACCCTTCTTATCATCTTTCATTCATCACTCAATTCTTTATCTTCAATCTCAGGCCATGGCTTCTGGATCATCTGGTCGCGGTAACCCTAGTTCCAAAGGTTTCGATTTCGCTTCAGATGACATCTTATGCTCTTACGAAGATTTTTCCAACAGGGATTCCAATTCCAATGGCAATCACTCCGATTCAGCCATCGCACCCAATTCAAACAAGGTATATACATATTCATTTTCTCTTTTTCCGTTTTGGCCGTTGACTCACTGATTTTTAGCCTTCAATTTTGTCTTTAAGGGGTTAGGGTTTACGAAATTTACCAATTTTAGGAGATGTATTGATTATGATCATCATGATGGGTGAACTAGTTCTTGTGTTTCTTTTCATTTTTTTATCGTTGTTTTGTTTTTGAGTTGTGTATTTTTATGGTATGTTTGGATGTATGATTTTTTTGTTGTTGTTGGTTTTTACCCCGGGTTTCCAAGAGAATGGGTCTTAGTAATTCGGTATTTGGCCAGGAGTTAAGTAAAGCCTAGCAAATAATTGTTATTTGAACTCGGTTCTCCAGAATAATTTGTCTTAACCGAAACTCGTTAACCAGTTGAGCTCAATCATTTGATTTTGGATGGATGGTATTTGGAGCAGAGGAGAGGACTTTTTTTTCAAAGAAAGGAAGCTGTAAAATGTTTCTAAAAATGAATTGTGATTGAAATATTATATAATTATCTGTTAGGTATTTCTTTCGAAGAGATTAATTTTGATATAGTGTAAACCAGTCACAAATTATCATGTGTGTCTTTTAAAATAGATATGATGGAATTGAAATATTTGTAGTGGTCTAACAATTATGATTGATTGATAGTGTAAAAAATAATCATTACAATGTCTGGTGCATATCAATTAAATCCTTTTTCAAAATCTCAAATATATATCAAAATATAGACTTAGCCCTTTAAAATCATGTACTCCACAATTGACCCATTTAGTTAAAATACTTATTGCTAGTTTTTGTTTGTTTTTACTTACAAGTGAAGTGACAACTTCATTATGTGTTTTCTTGACCATTCTCAAGTTTTTCTTTTCTTGTGAATCGTGATGTTTATATATACTTGTAATTGTGATGATTATGAGTGGCATGTAAATTTTATAATCTCAACCCAACATACATTTTGGCAGGATTTTCACAAATCAAGGGTAGCAAGGACATCCGTTTTTCCTGCTACTTCTTATAATCCACCTGAAGATTCTTTAAGCCAAGATGTGATTGCAACTGTCGAGAAGAGTATGAAGAAGTATGCTGACAACCTCATGCGATTTCTTGAGGGAATTAGTTCAAGGCTATCACAGTTGGAATTATATTGCTACAATCTTGACAAATCTATTGGAGAAATGAGATCTGATTTAAATCGTGACCACGGTGAGCAAGATTCAAAGCTCAAATCTCTTGAAAAGCACCTTCAGGAAGTAAGTCGCAACTTCAATTGATAATATCTATTAGCATTCAAGTTATGCTCCTTGGTTTCACTCGTTTTGATGTTCTTGTTATAGCTTTAGGTTTGCTCAAACACAGGTATGTGTACCGTATCAGTATTGGTATGGACACAGAACATTGTAAGTTTTATAAAATGAGAATGCGGGTGGGAATGTTATCATAAAAAATATTTTCTTAGACCAAAGCCCCACCGTGGTCGTCAAGTGGTACACTTTATGCCAATTTGATCCTTCAATGATTTGTTACATAAAATTAACCCTCCAAAGATTTAAAATTAATGACTTCAAACTGACCCAAATTGATATCACACAGCCACAGGGCTTGATGGAAGAACCATTTTTATGTCACTTTAAATATATGGAGGACCAAATAGATATCAAATTTATCTTTCAAAATTTAAACTGCTAGTTTTATTATTATTATTATTATTATTATTATTATTATTATTATTATTATTATTATTATCATTGTTGTTGTTGTTATTATTCTGTTTATTAAATCCATATTGTGAGAACTGAGATCTTAAAACCCAAGTAAATAAGTTTGTCGGCTCCCATCCAGATGCAGAAGATATGGGAGTTTTCATGTTGCCTATATTTACTCTCTCTCTCTCTCTCTCTTACTCTGATGGACAAGTGATGTACACATTTTATTCATTGGTCCTTGATTGAACTGTTCATTTGATCCCCTCATAATTGTGCAACAACAGACTGTTAAGATAAACAACCATCATGCATGCCATGCAATTAAGGATCAGTATGCGACCATGCCATATAGTGTTTACTTGAATTAAAAAGTTTAATAATATGCATCAGGTGCATATTTGCATGTACTGTAACATACCTGTATTTAACATGTACCCAGTATGCCAATAACATCACCAAAGTCGTGCCTGTGTTTCCTAGCTTTTATGCAAAATACAAAATTACCTTTGATGGAGGGATGATAGGACCTGTTAATCTCATTATGTATGTTGAAATGTAATCCAACAAAAATATCTGGGCATACATCAATTGAAGCCTTTTAACAGGGTCAATTATGTGGATTTTAAGATTCCATTGTATTTTGTGGGGAATTTTTTTTTTTTTCTGAGGCCATTTAGATCTAAATCCTTTGTAATGATTTTACTAGTTTTTATTGTTCTTCCCCCATATCTAATTATTAAGTTATCGTCCATCTGATATGGGGTGTCTATTCATGACTTTCACATGTCATGGCCATCAAAAAATGGAAAGTACCTGTGCATGCTTGAAATTTTTAATAGAAAACTTCTTTTGTCCCTCCCCAATTAGAATCATTCTTTCTTAATCTGTGAACCCAACTCTTATCTTGATCCACAAATTTTAAACATGCTTTGTATAGCAAGGTTGTCAATTGCCAACCTTTTAATTTTTATGCATAGTTTATTAGTAGAGTAATCCGTTTTTTCTTGCCTTTATTTCAACCTTATACTTTCATCGTTCCTTATGTAGGTTCACAGGTCAGTACAAATTTTAAGAGACAAGCAAGAGTTAGCTGAGACTCAGAAAGAATTAGCCAAGCTTCAACTTGCTCAGAAAGAATCATCTTCCTCAAGCCATTTACAGCCAAACGAGGACCGATCTGCACCTTCTACAGGAGATCCTAAAAAAATTGATAACACATCTGATGCGAGCAACCAACAGTTAGCTCTTGCCCTGCCTCATCAAATTCCTCCTCAACCACAGCCTTCAGGACCCTCAGCCCAAGCTCCACCACCAAACGTGACTCAACCCCCTCAACAACCTGCTTATTACATGCCGCCTGCCCCTGCAGCTGCTCAGCTCCCGCAGAATCAGTATATGCCTTCTGATCAACAATACCGAACCCCCCAACTACAAGACATGCCCCGGGTGGCTCCTCAACAAACACCATCTCAAATAAACCCTCCCACACCTGTGCAACAGTTTTCTCAGTATCAGCAGCCGCAGCAGCAACAATGGTCTCAGCAGGTGCAACAATCCTCTATGCAACCTCAAATGAGACCCCCTTCGTCAACTGGGTATCCTCCATACCAACCAAGCCAAGCAACAAATCCATCACCCACAGAAACACTGCCAAACAGCATGCCCATGCAAATGCCATATTCAGGAGTTCTGCAATCAGGATCCAGCCGTGCTGATTCCATGCAATATGGATATGGTGGAACTGGTAGAACAGTTCCACAGGGACCTCCACCTCAGCAAATCAAAGGCTCATTCCCTGCACAACCTGGTGACGTGTATGGAGCTAGCGGGACCCACCCGGCTAATGCATACATGATGTATGATGGTGGTGAGGGAGGAAGGACACATCATCCACCACCTCAACCCCCTCATTTTGCTCAAGGTGGATATCCTCCAACAAGTGTTTCGCTTCAGAACCCTAATCTCATGGTCCGAAATCCTAGTCAGTCACAGTTTGTACGCAACCATCCCTACAATGAGTTGATTGAGAAATTGGTGAACATGGGATTCAGGGGTGACCATGTGGCGAGCGTGATCCAAAGGATGGAGGAGAGTGGACAGACTGTAGATTTCAACTCTGTCCTTGACAGGTTGAATGTGCATAGCTCAGTTGGTCCCCAGAGAGGATGGTGAGGGTGAACAATAAGTTAAACTTGTTTCTGAAATGTCCTGTACTGTTTTAACTCAACATCATTGCAGTGTTTTAGTATGCATGGAATAAAAGTTTTATGTAATGGGCACAGTTTATCATCATATGTAAAAAATGTCTAAGATGTGAGGATTGTCTAGTATTTTTACAGAATATATCCTTCACTTGTTCTTTCTATTTGTTTTGTTTATATTTTAAAGAAGCATACGGGAACTTTTAATTAATAATGATCTACACTTTTAATTTTACCCATCCTTCTTTTAATGATTTTCAACTTTTAATCTGATAAGAAGAGTTTGAAACAGTGAAGTAGTTTTTACTTGCTAGAAATTCTGGACTTTCACTATACACGATCCTGATCTGTAATCAGTCACCATGTGTTGTGTGATTAGTTTTTTTGTAAAATTGTTGCTTGATTAGTATTGTCATGTGCTGAACATAAATCTATGTTTAACTTGATGTACTCCGACAGAGGAAATCTTGGAGAAAATATAAAGCTTATACGACCTCCTTCAATTTCCATCATAATCTAGCAAAATACCCGTGCGAGGTTGGTTATAATATTTTTTTTTGGTAGTAGAAGAAAAAATAAATAAGCTTAATTGTATTTTTGGTTCCTCTATTATTACCAATTCAAAGAATTGACCCCTTTATTTTTAAAGTTGACAGTTTTAGTCATTCTTTCATATTTTTAAGTTAAAAAAAATGACGATTTGACATATTCTTAATGACGTGACATGCAATTCTATGATATAGAACTATCTAGATGTATTAATTATTTATATGATATTAATCAAATTAAAAATATGAAAAATTTATGACGTTGAAATCTAAATTTTTACGGTATTTTATTTCAATTTTGCATGTGTTAATCATTCTATTTCAATTTAGTGAATCAGTAAAAATAAGAGGAGTAAAACTGCAATTAAGCCAAATAAATAAAACAGAAAAACCAACTATTTTCTAGGCAAGGAGATTCTTAAAGCATCTGTAAGCATAAAAGAAGCAAGCTCCACCGAAGAGATGAAATAATCTTTAGAGAGTCAAGTTGAGATCCTTATTTGGCAAAAATATCAGCACACTGATTTCTTTCTCTAAGAGTGCACTGTACCTCCACACTCCAGTTCCTACTCAGTTCTAGCTTAACGTCACACAAAACAACAACAAACTCATGGAAATGTTGAACCATATCATTGATTAACTCTGTAGCAATGAAGGAGTCTAAATAACATACAAGATTAAGGGTTTCCAATATCCGACTAATTCAAAGCCCATGCAAAATGACTAATAATTTTGCATGAAGGTTATTACTATAGTCAATGTGACCATGAAAACTAATGATCCAATCACCATTATTAGATCTCATCAAGCCACCAAAATTAGCAACTTTTGGGTTCCCAATAGCGTTGCCATTAACATTAAGAATTGTAGCTGCTTCCATAGAATCATGCCAAGATACCATCTTAGACTCTCTGATGAGTAAGTAATGTCGACCAACCCTACGTGAAGGCTAATGAGCTTCAAGAACTAGGAGCGGAATGACCATTTACTAGAGGGAAGGCTATGAAGTTAAAGGAACAATTAGAGAAACAAGTTGTTAAATTTCTTAGTCTTAAGACCTATGACAAGATTGATCCACATTATATTAATCTCTTGGTCATAGAAATACCTCAAGACTTATTTTTAATTTTGGAATGTAATAATCATACCTTATAACTAGGAATTATAATGACTTGTGTGTGTGCCTAAATATTTGGTAGCTTAGGCACAATGTCATTAGTTGTGTGTAACCTAGGCACCATGTCATAGTGTTAGGTTATATATGCCTTTTCATTGGAAGACACGAGAAACTTTTTTTGGAAAGAAGAAAACACTTTGGGTGAGATTAGAGATATGATCTCTATGGTTCTTCTTTGAACCAAAATTGGATCTTATCAAGAGCCTTTTACTCTTGTGATGATTCTACCTTGATCTTATCATTCCTTGTGGAGTGTACCGATTTCTACCATTTCATTCCTTCTCTATATTTTCTTGTTTGTTTTCTCCATTTTATTTGGTACTTTGTTTGAAAATATCACTTGGTTAGATCCTTCAACTCATATGGAAAAAAATCAAATCCATATCAGTAAAAGACGAATAACTTCTAATTAAAGAATTTAGTCAATGAGCACTTGAAGTAGCTTAAAAATAGGAAAGATTCCTTTATATATGGGAAAGGGAAAAAAACCAAGCTAAGACACAACAATATGGGAACTTGCTCCCCTTAAGTATAATAAATCATAGAAAAATCTCCATCATGACTAGGGATGGGAATATGCTAGGCCGTCCGACAGGGGCCTATGACTTGGCCTGTATAATAAGAAGGCTAGGTTCAGGCTATTTTTAAAGCCTATTTTTTTTAAATAGGTCAGGTTCAGACTTATATAAAAGCCTATTAGGCGTGACAGGCCAGCCTATATATATATATATTATTTATTAATGTTATTTTTTATTATTATTTATTAATATTATAGTTTTCTATTTTAAAGTGTATATATATATATATATATCTTATTATTTATTAATGTTATTTATTAATATTATTGTTTCCTATTTTAAAGCCTATCAATTAAGCTATTTTAATATTATTTTATTATATTAGATTATAATTTTATTAGTTTTCCTTATATAAAACTTTCTAATTTAGCCTATTTAAAAAAATGGAAAATATAACATTTAAATATTTTAATGTGAATAAGGTTTTTAAATAGGCTTTCAGGCCAGATTTTTAAAAAGGTCAGGTCAGACCGGAAAAAAAGTCTATCATAGGCCGTAGGCCAGACTTAGGCCTAAAAAATTAATCGTAGGCTAGGCTCAGGCCTTTCAAAGCCTGACCTATTCCCACCCATAATGATGACCAAACAAAGCCAAAGTGTCCACACAAGAGTTTGCTTCACTTTGGATGTGATGTACTTCAATAAATCAACCCTTGAGGTGGATAATAGATAGGACCTCGTTGAGAAGAGGTTGAAGATGGTAGATGAGACTAAACCAATTATGAATCACAGTGACAACATGAACATAATTGTTTTCAATAAGGACACAAGTTAGATGCATATATCCCGCCATACGAAGACCCAATAGGATACCCTAAATTTTAGCAATAAAGACATTTCCAGTTCCAAGCTTCTTGATAAAAACCCTTCAAGAAATGACCATCTTAATTTCTTATGAGATCGTCGCAAATCGCCTGCTTGTGAAAGTAGGAATCATCTGTATCAATCTTCAAAAAATATGGTGGAGGTTTCATCTAGTGACTTGAACACAAACGAGCATTCTCATCTTGAGAAGCAAAAGGGGTAGAGGTCTCTTTCTTAATTTGATATGTCATATTATCAATGTATGATATAAGATTAGTACCAAGCGTAATTTCCCTAGAAGCAACCAGCTTATTATGATCCTCCAAAGAACGTAGGCTAGTTGGTTTCGCTAGCCCAATGTTATTTGTAGTGATGTTCCATTCCAACCAAGCATGAGTGTCAAAGCTAAAGAATTTAGTCCAATTGTGTTATGTGATGAATTGATTCAAAAATTGTTTAGCATCCTCACAACCCCAAAACGTTTGTAAGATGGTTTTCTGGGTGAGATTGACATTGGGGAAAAGTATCATCATTTGTCAATGAGCTCTAATGGCATTTGTGAGAAAAGATCCGTTGGCTAGCTTCAACAAAATAACACGAATCTGAGTTGGTTCTTTCCAATGCCAAACCTGGTCAAACAAAGTATGAACGTTATTAGTATATGTTTGTAACTAACCAATAAAATTATAAGTCGACTTTAAGCTAAATTTTCCTTCAGGGGAAAAGTTGCAATTCGAAGTATCCTTTCTGCCGTTGATATGAGGTTTTATCTTTGTTATTAAGCTGCAAATAGAATTAGTGAGACGATTGTTAATCATAGTCCAATTCCAGGTATCATTTAAAGAATTTAAAGTATAATTAGAGACAGACAACTCAACTTCTTGAGAAGGAATAAAGTCTGTATAGTGCTCCTCAAGTGGGCCACAATTAGGAATCCAAGGATCATTTCTAAACCGCGTTCCATGACCATCATTTATCACCCATTGAATGTGAGGCTTTACATGCTCCCAATCTTTAGATATAGCTCTCCAAATACTCGAATAATTAATATGAACATTTAAAACAGGAGTATAGGAAGAATCACAATTATATTTGGCTCTCATAATTTGCACCTAAAGCTTATTTGGGTCAGCCACCACTTGCCAAGCAAGCTTATAAATGTATGCCTAATTCAACATAGAGAGACTTATGAAACCTATACCCCTTCCACTCTTATGCCTGCAAATCTGTAGCAGCTTAATTTTGTCCGATTAATTAAAAATAAATTAATAATAATAATAATAATAATATATTTAATAAGTATTTTGCAGTTATTATTATTAAGTAAAAATCGTAATTTTATAAATGGTCCAAATTTTGAGTCTATATTTATATGAGTTTCTATTACATTATATTTAACAAAAATAATAATAATGAAAACAAAAAGTATTTTGTTTTAAGGTTATATCTTCACTATTCTTACACTCAACCAAAAAAGATCAATCACACGTTTCCTTAAGCATCCGAGGTTGTTTGTCTTTGTTTCAAAAACAATGAAAAATCCAGAACTTGATTTTATATCATGAACACATTGCTGCAAAATAATAAAAAATACAGAACTTCATTTTATCTCATAAACATAAAGATTCACCACTTTGTTCTATAAATTGAGACAGAAAAATCACTAGGGGGCAGATTTATTTTCCAAAGGAGAAGTAAAGAAAATAGAGAGAAATTGAGTAGAGAAACACAACAATACAATCTCATCTTCAAAATTATTTATTTCAAAACAAAAAAGAAGAAAAATAGAAAAACAGAGGTCATTACCGTCATTCCAACTTACACTGGTAACCACCGCCGACCACCGTCAATCGTGTATTGTTCGAACAAATTGTATAATCAAAGAAGAATTGAAAAATAGAGAAGAAGAAAGTAAAACGGAGAATGTTTAAAACGAAGATTGATTATCAGTCTTGACTTAACCAAGAACATTAATGGTTTACAGACTTATTTATAACAGTTTTGAATAATGCTTTGCTTAACAAACTAACTAACTTTTTAACCATCCTAACTGAATTACAAACATATTACAATCATTTTAGAATTACATCCAACACTCCTCCTTAATTCAAAATGATTATAGTGATGTTAATTCAAGCTTGTTCTTCATCTCTTGGAACTTCTCTTTCTTTAAACCTTTTGTTAGGATACCAGCCTTTTGATCATTGGTACTGCAATGCTCTAGCTTTATTTTGCCTTTCATTACTTGATGTCTTAGGAAGTGAAACCTTGTTTCTATGTGCTTACTCCTTCCATGAACACTTGGATGTCTTGCTAGATCTATTGCTGACTTATTGTCTATCTTCATCCTTACTGCATCATTGCTTCTCAATCCCAGTTCTGCCATTAATTTTGCCAGCCACATAGCTTGGCATGCTCCCATTGATGCAGCCACATATTCAATTTCACAACTAGACAATGCCACTATGCTTTGCTTATTTGAACACCATGAGATTGGTGAATCATTGATCATAAACACATAGCCTGTGGTGCTATTCCTTTCATCTTTATCTCCACACCATTCAACATCACTGAAGCCAATAAACTCATCTTCGTTTCCATTTTGATTCCTAGCATAAAGTAGTCCAAGCTCACTAGTCTCTTTAATATACCTCAAAATCCTTTTGGCCTTGTATTACACAAATACCTCAAGGATCCTACCATTTGCTTGAATGTTGTAGGATCAACTAGCTCCTCATTGCCTTCCTTGGACATAATCAGCCCTGCATCTAATGGAGTACTTGTTCCATTGCAATCTTGCATATTAAACCTTTTTAATACATCATTTGCATACTTCTTTTGATGCATAAAAATTCCATTTTCCATGATTTCAAACTCAATGCCAAGGAAATATGACAATATGCATAGATCAGTCATCTCAAACTCCTTCTCCATTCTGATTTTGAACTCCTTGATTCCTACTTCATCACTGCCAGTAAGTAGTAAATCATCAACATATAGACATATCAATATTGCAGGTACTGCTGCTGCTTTCTTGACATAAACTCCATGCTCATTTGCGCACTTTTCAAACTGTTGTTCTATGAGGAATCTGTCAATCCTCTTGTTCCAAGCCCTACGAGCTTGCTTCAGGCCATATAAAGCTTTCTTCAGGCCATATAAAGCTTTCTTCAATTTGTATACATGATCTTCTTTGCCTGTTTTCACATATCCTGGTGGCTGCTTCACATACACTTCTTCTTCTACTAATCCATTGAGAAATGCTGATTTTACATCTAGCTGATGCATGGTCCATCCTTTGTAACTTGCCATTGATACTACCAGCCTCACTGTTTCAATTCTAGCCACTGGGGAAAATACTTCATCATAGTCCAATCCATGTCTCTGCAAGAATTCCTTTGCTACAAGTTTGGCCTTGTACCTGGAAATCTGTCCATCAGGCTTCAATTTCAGTTTATAGACCGACTTGACATCAATTGGTCTCTTGTTCACTGGCACGATCAACAGCTCCCATGTCTTGTTCTTCTCTATGGCTTTGAGCTCCTCATCCATTGTTGATCTCCATCTAGGATTAGTTAAATCTTCTTCATCACTTACTAGTTCTGATTCAGTAATCAAGGCAAAATGAATTAATTCTCCATCTGCATTGATGGCTGAGTCAGATGTTACTTTATATGGACTCAATCTTACTAAAGGCTGCCTTGCTCTTTCAGATCTTCTCACAGGATCAGAAGCTGACTGGCTTGTTATCCCTGCTAGCTGACCCTCATCTGGTTCCACCACTTCTGCCCTACTGACTGGACTGACTGAGTTGACTGGTATGTCTGGACTGACTTCACTGCTCGAGCTGGCTTCACTCATCTTCCAATCCCATCCTCTTGATTCATTCACAAGTATGCCCCTACTTATTACTACCTTGTTGTTGTTTGGATCATACAACTTGTAAGCCCCAGTTGAATCATAACCCAGCAGCACCATTTGTTTAGCCCTCTCATCAAGTTTCTTTCTGTTTTTTACTAGCACATGTCTGAAACACAATAAGCCAAACATTCTCAAATGACTCACAATTGGCTTTCTTCCAGTCCAAGCTTCTTTTGGTGTCCTAGTGCCAAGTCTCTTGGTTGGACATATGTTCAAAATGTACACTGCAGTTGATACTGCTTCCCCCCAGAATTTGTGAGGCATATTCTTGCATTTCAGCATGCTCCTAGCGATATTTAATATAGTTCTATTTCTCATTTTAGCAGTGCCATTATGTTGTAGAGTATATGGTGCAGTCACTTCATGCAATATCCCTTCTTTTTCACAAAAACATTGAATTCATGAGAATTATATTCTCCTCCTCCATCTGTCCTAATGATCTTCAGACTAACGCCATTTTGTTTTTCTGCCATCACTTTGAATCTTTTAAGAACTTCAAACACTTCACTTTTTCTTTTGATTAGGTATATCCAAATTTTCCTTGTAAAATCATCAATGAATGATACAAAGTAGTAATTACCTCCTATTGACACTTCTTCAAAAGGACCACATACATAAGAAAAGATTACCTCCATAATTCTTGAAGATCTTGTTGGCAGTTCTGATTTAAATTTGTTCACGTGTTGTTTGGCCTGGCAGCACTCCTCACATACCTCCTTTGACATCTGAATTTTTGGAATTCCTAGCACCATTTCTCTGCTCTGCAGCATTTGAAGGCTTTTGAAATTCAAGTGTCCAAACCTCTGGTGCCACATCCAATCTTTACTTCTGACTTCAGCAGCTAGACACTAATTCTGATTAATCTGGATCTCAATCTTGAAGGTTCTGTTTTTGGACAGTGGTGCCTTCAAGACAAGCCTCTTTACACTATCAAATAGCCTCATTTGTCCATTCTCCATATTCATAAAGTATCCTTTCTCCAGCAATTGTCCAAGGCTCAGCAGATTGTTCTTCATATTTGGCACATATAACATCATTACATATGAAAGAATGCTTGCAATCCCTTCTTTGAATCAAGACCTTGCCAACTCCTTCAGCTGTCACTGTGCTATTATTTGCAAATATGATCTCCCTTTATACCTTCTCATCAATGCTTACAAACCAATCTTTATGGCCAGTCATGCGATTTGAACAACGTGTGTCAAGATAACACCTCATCTGGGTAGTCATCATCTAATTTTGTTGTAGCCATTAATAACACCTCATCTGAATCTGAATCCTCGGCTGCCATTTGTGCTTCATCATCCTCTCTTTGGACTTTCTTGGATCTACATTCATTTGCAAAATGCCCCCATTTGTTACAGTTGTAACATTGAATTCCTTTCTTGTTGAGTTTCTTCTTGCCATTTGTATTCTTGCTGCTGTTATCACTTCTGTTTTGATTTCTTGAACTTCCAGCCCCTTCATTAGAATTGTCAGTCTCTTCATCAGAGTCATGTTTCTTGTACCACTTGAGTTTACTCTTTCCTTTCTTGTGCTTCATATCACCTTGGTTGGTCTTCTTGCTAACTTGGGTCTGCAGGGCATGCACTTGAGATGTTGAGGTTGCTGCACACCTTTCTCTCACTCTCAGTTCATGAGCTTCAAGAGAACCTTGCAAATCCTCCACTTTCATCTTATCAAGATCCTTTGATTCTTCAATGGCCACCACTATGTGATCATACCTTTGTGTTAATGTTCTAAGGATCTTTTCAATAATCACCACTTCAGTTAATGATTCACGATTTGTCCTCATCTGATTAACAACAACCTGCACACGATTGAAGTAATCTGCCACAACTTCATCTTCGTTGATCTGCAATAGTTTGTATTGCCTTCTTAACATTTGGAGCTTCACTTTCTTGGCCTTTTCCCCACCTGTATAGTACTTAACCAAGATCTCCCATGCCTCCTTTGATGTAGATGCCTTTGGAATTCTCTCAAAGTTGTTTGAATCCACACTTTGAGAGAATTTACTTACTTCATAGCATGAGAAGATAATGAAGTAAGTTCTTCATCAAATTCAGATAATGATGAATGCGCTAATGTCGCTTTGATGGCATCTCATCATTCTGATAATGAAGAAGAGGTTAGTAGTATTACTATTTGCTATGATAATAATGATTCTTGTGTTGATGATAATGATGCACAACAAGCCATTAAAGAATTACTTAATGAATGTAGAAATCTGTACAAGGTAGTGTCAAATCAAAAGAAACAGATTTTATCTCTAAATAAAAAGATTGACACCATGGAACAAAATTCTGAAAAACAAAAACAGATTTCTACATGCATTAAATGTGATTCACTTTCTTTTAAAATTTTCCAAATGAATAGAGTTATAGAAAGGTACGAAAAAGGACAATTTGGATTGGAAAATATACTTAGCATGCAAAGATATTCAAATGACAAAAGTGGACTTGGTTACTCAAAATTTGATAAACCAAGTTCTTGTAAAACTATCTTTGTAAAAGCAAGTAACCAATCCAAAAATGAGAAAGTAATAGCTGTTCAAAAGAATCATCTTTGTTCTAAGAAAAGTATTATTCAAAAGAAACCATGCTTTCCTAAAAAGAGTCCAAAATGTTTCTATTGTGGTCTTAATGGTCACACACCTAATGCTTGTCATGTTAGGAACGTTGGTGTTCCACAAGGGCATTATGTGTGGGTCAAGAAAGGTACTAATCTTCAAGGACCCAAAACACTTTGGGTACCTAATAAACTATAAATCTTGTTTTGTAGGAATACACACAAAGTTCATCAAATATGTGGTACTTGGATAGTGGATGTTCAAAGCACATGACCGTTGACAAAACAAAATTTTTAGCACTAACTCTTGAGTCAAAAGGTTATGTGATCTATGGAGATAACAACAAAGGAAAAATTTTGGGCATTGGAAATGTTGTTATTGCTCCATCTCCTTCAATTGAAGATGTCCTCTATGTTGAAGGGTTAAAACACAATCTCATAAGCATAAGCCAGCTTTGTGACAAAGGTTACAAAATCACTTTCAACAAAGATGATCGCATTATCCAAAATGAGGTAACAAATGAAATTCAGTTTATTGGTAAGCGTTTCAAAAATATTTTTACAATTAATCTTGATGATTTATCCTTAAAAATGAAATGTCTTATGGTAAGTGACAACAATGATGCTTGGCTATGGCACAAAAGATTTGCACATATCCATATGGATCACTTAAACAAGTTAGTCAAGCATGAACTTGTTGTAGGCTTACCAAAAATGAAATTTATTAAGGATAAATTATGTGACGCTTGTCAAAAAGGTAAACAAACTAAAGTTTCCTTTAAACCCAAAAATATCATATCAACTTCAAGACCACTTCAATTTGGACTTGTTTGGACCATCAAGAACTAAAAGTCATGGTGGAAATTCATATGGATTAGTAATAGTTGATGATTTTTCAAGGTTCACATGGACCTTATTTTTGGCAAATAAAAATGAACCTTTTAAAGCCTTTAAGAAATATGCCAAACTAGTCCAAAATGAACAAGCAACCAAAATTGTATCAATTAGAAGTGATCATGGAGGAGAATTTCAAAATGCTTCTTTTGTAGAATATAGTGAAGAAAATGGAATCTTCCATAATTTTTCTGCACCAAGAACACCTCAACAAAATGGAGTTGTTGAGAGAAAGAATAGATCATTGGTAGAACTTGCAAGAACTATGCTAAGTGATTCAAGTCTACCAAAATACTTTTGGGCAGATGCTGTAAGTACAGCTTGTTATGTATCCAACCGAGTCATAATCCGACCAATGCTGAAGAAAATTCCATATGAACTTTATAAAGGAAGAAAGCCGAATATCTCTCACTTTCACATATTTGGATGCAAATGCTTTGTGTTAAATAATGGTAAGGATAATCTCGGCAAATTCGATTAGAAGGCCGATGAAGGTATTTTTATTGGTTATTCCTTAACTAGTAAAGCATTTAGAATTTTTAATAAAAGAACTTTGATAGTTGAAGAATCTATATATGTATCTTTTGATGAAACTAACCCTCTCGAAAGAGGATAAAATTATTTATGATGATGATGATGATGAGAAAAGCAAAGAAAAACAAGTTGATCAAACAACTCAAAAGGACGAAATCAAGATAGAACAACTAGATCAACACAATGATCTTCCTCAAGAATGGAAAACCCATCGTGATCTAGTTTTCGACTTACTTTCACTCGTGTTTCCCAATGATCTCCCCTCACACTTTCACTCGTGTTTCCCAAGATTGGAACCTTGATCTTGATACCAATTGTTGGAACAAATTGTATAATCAAAGAGGAATTGAAAAATAGAGAAGAAGAAAGTAAAACAGAGAATGTTTAAAACGGAGATTGATTATCAGTCTCGACTTAACCAAGAAAGTTATTGGTTTACAGACTTATTTATTACGGTTTTGAATAATGCTTTGCTTAACAAACTAACTTTTTAACCATCGTAACTGAATTACAAACATATTACATTCATTTTAGAATTACATCCAACACGTATCACCGCCTCTATCTTCACTGGTATATGAGAAGGCATGTATTTTCTCATTCTCTTCATGTTTGTTCTACTTTTCAAACTTTATATTATTAGATTGGAAACTAAAATTTAAAACTAGAGTTTGAGAGATGAAATTTTGTTTTATCAATATGTAGGAATCGTGTTTTGGTTGAGATCTTTTTATTTATTTATTTATTGTGTTTGTAAAGTTTTAAGATTTATGTTCTGAAAAGCCTGATTGCTTTGCTTTGAACGATTTGTTGATGCCAATATGTAGGAGAAGTGTTTTGGTTGAGATTTTTTTTTTGTATTTGGAAAGTTTAAAAATTTATGTTCGCATAAGGTACTTTGCTTTGAAAAGACACGTTATAGCCTATATGGAAGTGATTACGCTTCTTATTTACACCGCTGTTGCATCCTGCTGTTAGCCTGTATGGACGTGATTACGCTTCCTATTTATATCGTTGTTGCATCTTGCTGTTAGCTAATAATTACGTTTTCTATCCCTATTCGCTACAGCGCTTCTGCATCCCGTTGTTAGCTAAGAATTACATTATGCCAATAAACATGATGCTACTCTCATCACATTTATTCCATTTAATTAATAAATATCCTACTATATTTATTCCATTTAATATAAATTATTACATTTAATATAAATAATTATAGATGTAATTAAATAGAAATAAATATAATTTATTTCATCGATGAGTAGTGTTAATCGATTTTTATTTTATTTTTAGCTTTGGGTTGTGCTATTTAATATTAAAACGAGTTTGTTGCCATCACTTAATTTATTAAAAATATTTTGTAAAAAGCTCACACTTGTATATAATATTTTTGGTTATATTATTAAAATATATTTTGTTTATTTAACATATCAAGTTACAAATTCATATATCTCTTTTGCTTTTATTCTTTTCTTTATTTGATTTTATTTCTTAGAATCATTTAAACTTATTTAATATTTAACATCAATTTTTTTAAAAAAGAAAACAAAGAAAAATTACAATCAAATATTAAATGGTTAATTAGATGTGACATTTGTTAACTTTTGAGTTGTTAGGATGCAAGTTGTGACAACTTGTTAGTTTTAAAACTCATTTTCACAATTAAAATAATAAATATATGGAAATTAGTTTGAAGTTTTTTTAGACGTGATATCTTTTAATCTTTGAGCGGTTATAACATAAGTCATACCACTTGAACGGTTATAATATAAGTCGTACCACTTGGGGTTTTAAAGCTCATATTAATAATCGAAAATATTAAAATATTCTTAAAAGGATTAAATTAGATGTGACATATTTTTACTCTTTGAGTTTTAGGACGCACGTTGTGACAACTTGATAGTCCTAAAACTGGCATTTCAAAATAATTATTCCAAATCAGGTAAACTCTTTTTTTTGTCAAAACAATTTTTTTATCAACAACAAGACACATTTCTTTAAAATCAATCAACACATCCGCATTTTCTACCAAGAACTACTTAACTTTGATTTCTCCATCGCAGTGGGAGATACGTAGGAGCAAGATCACACTTTTGTCAAGCACATTAATAAAAAAATTCTTCTTTTTTCCTTTCTTTCTTAAGCACATATTTATTTCAAAATCACATTAAAATACAATTGATACTCATATGTAATATAAGGAGAAATAAATATATTTAAGTTAATATTAATTTTACACAATTAATTATAGGTAACCGTATTTTAATGGATGTCGTAGGGTGCTAATACCTTCCCTACGCATAATCGATTCCCAAACTCAATATTTGGTTTCAAAGACCGTTTTTTCCTTTTTAAGGGTTTCCCAATGTTTTCCCTATTTTAAATAAACTTTGGTGGCGACTTCATTGAATTCGAGAAACACTCATGATTATTTTACATTTTCATTCATATTTCATGACTTTTTTTTCTTTTTTCTAAAAATAAAAAATATAATGGCATTTTGCATAAATTTTCAGGATTTTGGAGAATCATACAAACCTTAGTCACATGTTGAGTGGATAATGGGATCGGAAAAAGAAAAACTTTACTTTTATAGTTCAAGTAACTTGATTTGAAAAGTTTAAGAGACATCATCAATCAAATGAAAACCATACAACGTGAGAGTTTCTTTAGTACATATGGGAAAATCCTAAACCTCTTGGCAGTAAATGTGCAAACAGGGGCCCTCACGGCACTTGCTCAATATTACAACCCTTTCTTAAGGTGTTTCACTTGTCAAGACTTTCAGTTGGCCCCGACATTAGAAGAATTCGAGCGAATATTGAGTTACTCCCTAGAGAAAGGAAATCCTTATCGATATACTTGGCAACCACCAAATTTGAGCGTAATTGTTGAAGTATTGAAAATCGACATAGTAGAGTTGGTAAGTAAAAAAGAGGAAAAATGGGCTATTCATGGTTTCTCAAGAAAATATCTGGAGTAAAAGGCATAAGATTTATTTGTTAAAAAAGATTGGGGTACTTTTATAGATGTTTTGGCTTTCACTATCTATGGTATTGTTTTATTCCCAAACCTTGATAATTTTGTTGCCATAAATGTTTTCTTGGCTTTTAACAAAATAAAAAAAATCCAGTTCTCGCGGTTCTTGCTGAGGTATATTACTCTCTGCATATGCGGCACGAGAAGAAAGGGGGAACAATTTTGTGTTGTCTCCCAGTGTTGTATACTTGGTTCATGTCTCACATGTTCACGAAAGGGTATCATGTTGGAATTAATAATAACCGTGAATGGGCTCAGAGTATAGCTAGCCTTACCAGGGACACAATTTCATGGTATCATAGAGAACAAGGGGTAGAAGAAGTAATACGCCAATGCAGAGATTTTCCAAATGCACCTCTCATAGGAATCAAAGTTGTATTAACTACAATCCCATGATAGCTTTGAGACAACTTGGCTACCCTATGTTGGAGAAACCAGATGATAAGTTATTAGAAGCTTTTGTTTTGCACAATACGGGTATAGTAGACCCACCGATGTTGCGGAGGATAAGTCAAGCTTGGGAAGTGATTATTAGGAAATGAAGAGTACTTAGATGTAGAAGTTGCAGCACAAAAGAACCCTATTAATAATGGGTAAAGAAAAGTGTCCAAGAAATCAAGCTGCCTTTCCACAATACACCATCGAGTGATCAGAAAATACCTGAACCTACCTTTGTTACAAATGAAGAAATAGAAAAACTCAAAGCATTATTGTTAAAGTCTAAAGAGCAGAAAAAAGAGCTATAAGCAAAGTTAGAAAAGGTCTCTCGAGAGAACGAGAATTTGCAATCAGAAAACACTTGTAAGAACCAGTTTATTAGAGAAGCAAGAAGAGGTTGAAAATTGAAAAGGAAAATAAACTGGACATACAAGATTGTTTGAGAGGTGCAAATGAAGAATTAGATGTGTGAAAGCAAGAAAGGAATGAAGCTTTTGAAGAAGCCTATATGTGGAAGCAATTATGGGCAAAATCAGCAAGCTCTGAGAGGAATATAAAAAAGGATTATGAAGATTTAAAGAAACAACTTCAAGAGATGGTAATTGAGTATGAGAGTCAAGTAAAGAATGAGAGGCAACACAAGGAAGAAATGGAAGAATTACTCTAAAAAACATCAAGATGCGCTAAGAACAGAAATGAAGACTTCTAGTGAGTTGAAGAATTACATTGATTATCAAGAAAAGATCTAGAATGACTTAAAGGATGAAACCATATATTGGGAGGATCGTTTTATGATGTTGCTTGAATAGTTGAAGAATCAAGAGATCTATAAAGAGCTGGAAGATAAAGGCAAACATTGGAAAGACTGCTTTTCAGAATTGGTAATGCTAGCTAATCAAGCAATCATAAAAATTCCAAAGCATCTAAGAGAGATTGATGCAGTAATGCATCTGCTGAATACTCCAGTCAAAGTCTACAAGTTCGTTGAATATTGCAAAAATTTGGTAGAAGAATTGGAGGAGAAGATTTGTTGTCCTATTAAAAGAGAAGATTGAAATACCATAGTTGCTGTTGTTTTTAATTTAAATGTGATGTACTCTTTTTCTCATCAATGAAGGATTTGCTTGTTTTGTTTATCGATCCCCATATTTTCTTCACTTATAGTTCGTTTTATTAAGAATATTCACGTAAGGCTTATGATTCCCCAACATCCAACTATAATGTAAAAAATAGATAATTAAGTAAATAATTTCATCTTCATTCCATTCATACATACTCATAAATTTTTTATTTATTTAAAAAAAACAAAAAATCAATAAAGCTGTTTCCCCGACATCCTTATCGGACTCGCGCAAACTCCAAGATCATGGATGAACTTGAGCAAAACCAAGAAGTAATGAAAGAAGATGTCATCCAATTGAAGGGCAAGGTTGATCGAATCCTAGAGGCTATACAGGCTTTGGCAAGAAAAGATAATACAGATGGGAATCCTCCAATTGCAAATGAAGAACACCAAACCACCCTTTCTCACCCACCAGGCTTTACCCCGACTACTCAACAGTTTCATTCGGCAACTATGCAATTTCCTATGTATCGTCTCCCACTTGGTTATACTCCGCCTTTAGTCATCAACCCCATGGATAATAACCCAAATCACTCAACTATCAACTCCCAAAGCTTAAACCAACCACAAATCACATCTCCTCTCGGCTACGTGCCACCCCAAAACACTACCCTCATAAAATATTCCATTAAGCGCACCCGAAGTACTCTATTTTGATGCTAATGGAAATTGGCAACAACCTCAGTTCATCGGTGAAGATACACAGTCGAAAGAAAAATTACATGTTTTACAATAATGAATAAAAGCAATGGAAGGGAGTAATGCCTATGGTCTCGATGCTTTTGATATGTGCTTGGTTCCCGATGTAGCAATCCCTTCAAAATTCAAGATACCTGAGTTTGAAAAGTACAAAGGTGCCACATGTCCTAAAAATCATTTGACCATGTTTTGCAGAAAAATGGCTTCTTGTGCTCATGATGACAAACTTCTCATTCATTTTTTTCAAGACAATTTGAGTTAGGCATCATTAAAATGGTATATGCATCTCGAGCGAAATCGAATCCGTTCGTGGAAAGACTTGGCTGATGCCTTCTTGAAAAAATACAGATAAACCAGCAGAATTTGGAGAAGTGAAGGATACAAGTAAATCAGAAGCATGTAACACATTTTCAAAGGATGAATCTAATCAAATCAGAACCAGTCATGAGAAATCAGAAGAGAAATCTGGATGAAAATATCAATCATCTCATCCTGAAAATCTGATCATTGGAAGTAGAAGTGATTCTTTAAGAACCAGATCATCATTAAAAGACATAAGTCTGTTTGGTTTAATCTCATCGATTGAGCCTACATCTGTTAGTGAAGCATTGGCAGATGATGGATGGACTATTGAAATGCAAGAAGAGTTAAATGAATTTAAGAGGAATGATGTTTGGGATCTAGTTCCAAGACCAGAGAAGAACATTGTGGGAACCAAGTGGGTTTTGCAGAAATAAGCTAAATGAGAAAGGTGAAGTAGTCAGAAACAAGGAAAGGCTTGTGGCACAAGGTTACACGGAGACATTTGCTCCAGTGGCTAGGTTAGAAGCTATTCGTATCAAATTATTTTAAATGGATGTTAAAAGTGCTTTTCTAAATGGTTATTTGAGTAAAAAGGTATATGTTAAACAACCTCCAGGTTTTGAAAATTCTGAATTTCCAAACCATGTCTTTAAACATAGAAAATCCTTGTATGGGTTACTGCTTCTAGACTTGAGATCATATTCAGTGTGTGTATGTGCTCGATTTCAATCTGATCCTAGAGAATCTCGTCAAACTGTTGTTAAGAGAATTCTTAGATATCTGAAAAGCACTACCAATCTCACCTTGTTTTACAAGAAAACTTCTATATACAAACTGAGTGGATACTCTGATTCTAACTATGCTGGAGATAAACTTGAAAGAAAAAGCACCAGTGGCTATTGTACCTTTTTAGAAGACAATTTAATTTTGTGGTCCAGTAAGAGACAACACACCATTGCCATGTCAACAGCAGAGGCTGAATACATTTCAGCAGCTGGCTGCAGCTCTTAACTACTCTCGATGAAGCATCAACTTGAAGACTACAAAATATTAGAATCCAACATACCCATCTATTGTGATAATACCTCTGCAATTTGCCTAACAAAAAACTCTATCCTACATTCTAGAGCCAAACACATAGAGATCAAACACCACTTCATAAGAGATTATGTTCAAGAAGGGGTACTTAACATTCAGTTTGTAGACACTGAACATCAATGGGCTGGTATATTCACTAAACCACTACCTGAAGATAGGTTTGAATTCATCAAGAAAAAATTAATCTTATCTTCATTCCTAACCTAATAGCTTAGTTTAATTTTTTGTATGTTATTTTATTTTTCGTGTACTTTTATAATTAAAAAAAAACAGAGGATCTCTTTTCTTCATTCAATCCTTTTAGTCTGATGACAAAGGGGGAGAAGACGTAATATTTGATAAAATATCTAAGGGAAAAGATGATGTATTTGAAAGGAGGTGAAGATGATGTATTTGATATGAGATCTGGGCAGGAGAAGATGATGTATTTGATATCTGGGCATTAGACTTAGAGGGGGAAAATATAAAATGAAGCTTAGTCTTAGGGGGAGTCAAAGTCAAAAGAAAGAAAAAGTATTATAAAAAATACATTGTTTGTCATCATCAAAAAGGGGGAGATTGTTGGAACCAAGTTGGTTCTTGCAATTAAAGTTTTGATTTTAACAAATGTATTTTATGAAAATAACATATTTGACTTAGAAAAAGAATGAAAAATGTCACCAAAAGAATAGATCAGAGGATGACGTTACCAGAAGCAGAAATCAGAAGATGACGTCACCAGAAGTAGAAATCAGAGGATGATGTCACCAGAGGATGTCATCAGAAGATGACATCACCAGAAGCATAAATTAGAGGATGACGTCACCAGAGGATATCATCAGTGGAATCTGTCAGAAGAATATGTTAGAGAAAAATGCTCAAAACAGAATTGGAGCAAAAGACTCGAGAAACAGAATCTAGCTAAAAGCATGCTCAAAACATAAGCGGAGCAAAATGCTCAAAATAGATCAGTGAGCAAAAGACTCAAAACAGAATCTGAGCAAACTACTCCAGAATATTCTCAAAACAGATTATTCGAAATACGCTCCAGAAGTAAAGCAAAAGTGAAGTCATAAAGTTCAACTATAAATAGAGACTTAATGCTGAAGATTAGATCATCGAAAAATAGAAAAACTCAAGCAAAAATTCATAAGTATTCAGAGAGTTCAAAGGAGAGAAACACATGCTTAAAAGATAAATATTTTCTAAGTGTTCTTTTCTTAGAGTGTGAAGCTGATCGTCATCATAAATTATTCAGAAGCAAACACTCTAGTTCACTTTAAGCATATTGTGAGTATCAAATTTCTAGAAGTAATTACTCAGTTCTAATTTTGATCCCTTATATTAAATCCTATAGTGTTGAAGTTTCTTCTAAAATCTGGGGTTGTCAGGTTGTTAGAAAAAGACTTAGCTTGTAGGTTTAAGGTTGTGAAGTTCCTCAAAAGTCTGGGATTGTCAGACTGTTTGAGAAGACTTAGCTGGTTTAGTTAAGGTGTTGTTGTTCCTCAAAAATCTGGGGTTGTCAGGCTGTTTGAGAAGACTTAGCTGGTTTAGTTAAGGTGTTGTTGTTCCTCAAAAGTCTGGGGTTGTCAGGCAGTTTGAGAAGACTTGGCTGGTATAGTCAAGGTGTTGTTGTTCGTCAAAAGTCTAGGGTTGTCAGGCTGTTTGGGAAGACTGGCTTGTAGGGTCAGTGGTGTTATAATTCAAAGGAGTTTGAATTAGTGAAAAGGCCTTCTGAAGGAAGGGCCTGAACGTAGCCTAGTTAACGGTGAACCAGTATAAATTGCTGTGTTATTATGTTATTATTATCCGCTGCTGAATCTGATTAGTTATTTATCGAATAATTCAAATCAACATGTAACAAAACAGCAAAAGTAATTAAGTTTGACAAACACAATTCAACCCCTCTTCTCGTGTTTGCACCTTCAATTGGCATCAGAGCTCGGTCTCAAGGCTGAGCAGTTTACAGTGTTTGAGGAAAGATCCAAGGGATCAACATGGCTGAGCAGTTTGCAGATTAGGGTTTCTTCCAAGCTTAATTTCGAGCTGTATCTTGCTGGATTCTCTTGCAAAAATATCTTGACCAATCAAGCTTCACTTAAATAAAAAAACATATCTTTTTAAGCTTCAGATTTGCTTTCAAAAATAACTGGCCAATCTTGTCTTTAGTTTCTTCCCGCCAACAGCTTCTGAACTCCCATACGACTTCACTTTATTTTTGTAACAAATCTTTTTAATACTTTGATCAAATTTAATTAAATCTCCACCGTTAATACTCATGATTAAATCTGGACCGTTTGATCTTCTGTGCTAGTCCACATATGGACCATACTAAGTGATCTGCTGTGATCCTCTAATTTCGGCCAACCTTGGACCACACTTTCTGATCTTCTGATCTCGGCCAACCTGGTCTAGCAAACTGATCTGTTGTGATCCTCTGATCTTGGCCAATGCTGGACCACACATTCTGACCTTCTAATTTCAGCCAACACTGGGCCATGGTCTGATCTTCTGATCTTGGCCAACACAGGGCCATATACTTAAATCTGAACCATTGATCTTGATATCTTCCCTCTGATCTGGACCAATTCTGAACTAGGTCTGGATTGAACTGAAATTGAGTCTGGACAAATAATATTTCAGTCTGGACATTTTACCTTTTGTTTTGGATCAGTTCTGGATGAAATCTGGAGATAATTTCTTCTAGTCTAGACTTAGTTTCATACCCTGAACCATGCTATCTTCAGGTCTGGGTCAAATATGGATTGATTCTCTTTTTCTAGACCCATTAACTTATCCTCTGATTAAGTCTGGATCAAGTCTGAGCTGTTTATCATTTCACTGCCATGCCATCTTCTGGTCAGAATAACTTCTGGACTAAGTCTGAATTATGATTCCTTCTGGTCTGGATCAAGTCTCCCTCTGGCAGGCTTTCTTCTGGTCTGGTCCAGGTCTCCTTCTGACTTTGCTTCCTTCTGATATGGGCCAGCAAAGATATCCTCTGGTAATTCCAGGATGCATCCTCTAGTACCTTCTTGATGCATTTTCTTGTGTCTTCATCTTCTGCCTCAGGAAACTTCATTTTCTGGTGGCATTTAATGTAATAATTCAAGGTTCAAAATAAGATTACATGGAGTGCTTCTGTAAACATCAAAATCCTAAGTACTTAGAACCAACTTGGTTCCAACAATCTCCCCCTTTTTGATGATGACAAAATCTTAACTTATTTTGCTAGCTTATAACTCGAAGACTTGAGTTACTCCCCCTCAGACCAATCTCTCCCCCTAAGTCTGATATTGACTTTTTCTTCTCCTTTTCAACTCCTTCTTTTTTCACTCTTTCTTTTCTTCTCCTCTCCTTTTCAACTCCTTCTTTATTCGCTCTTTCTTTTCTCTCTTCACATTGCGTTTCCTTTTCAACTCCTTCTCTTTTCACTCTTTCTTTTTCTCTCTCCCTGTTTCCTCTCCTTTTCAACTTCTTGTCTTTTTCACTCTTTCTTTTTCTCTCTTTATTTTTCACTCTCCCAGTTTCTTCTCCTTTTCAACTCCTTCTCTATTCATCTCTTTCTTTTTCGCTCCTCCTTTCTTTTTATCTCTCATTTTCTACTTTTTCTCCTTTTTCTCTCTCTCCCCCTTTTTGTCATCAGCCAAAAAGAGGTCATACTATTTTTGTAAATTTTTTGTTTTTCTCTTTACAAATTACAGAAAGTAAAAACAGAAAATTAAAAAGCATAAAATAAAATTAAAAGAAAATTAAAAAAAACTCCAAAGATGACTACTTGAGCTAGTCAGAGATGGAGGTAATGCTGAGATGCTTCTTGATGAACTCGAACCTATCTTCAGGTAGTGCTTTGGTGAAGATGTCAGCCCATTGATGATCCGTGTCCACAATCTGGATGCTTAAAGTTCCTTTTTGAACATGGTCCCTAATGAAATGATGTTTTATTTCAATGTGTTTGGCTCTAGAGTGTAAGATAGGGTTCTTGGTTAGGTTTATGGCTGAAGTGTTATCACAGAACAAAGGGATATTGGTTTCAAAGATGTTGTAATCTTCAAGTTGATGTTTCATCCAGAGTAACTGTGAACTGCATCCTGCTGCTGATATATACTCAGCTTCAGCTGTTGACATGGCAATGGTGCTTTGTCTTTTGCTTGACCAAGAGATCAAATTATCACATAAGAAAGTGCAGTTGCCACTTTTACTTTTCCTTTCCAGCTTGTCTCCAGCATAGTCGGAATCACAAAAACCTTTTAGTTTGTAGGTGGGGGTTTTCTTGTATAACAGGTTAAGGTTGGTGGTTCCTTTAAGGTATCTCAGAATTCGTTTGACAGTAGTTAAATGGGATTCCCTAGGGTCAGCTTGAAAACGGGCACAGAGACAAACACTAAACAAAATGTCAGGTCTAGAAGCAGTTAAATAAAGAAGGGATCCAATCATACCTCTGTATGTTTTATGGTTTACCTTTTGGCTGGTTTCATCTTTCTCAATTGAGCAGGTTGGGTGCATGGGGGTGGCCATAGGCTTACATTCACCCATTTTGAACTTTTAAAGTTCTTTAGTGTATTTAGATTGGTGAATAAGTATACCTGATTTACCTTGGTGAATCTGAATTCCCAGGAAGAACTTAAGTTCTCCCATCATGCTCATTTGGAACTCTTTCTGCATTAGGTCAAAAAACTCTTTGCACAAAGTGCCATTAGTGGATCCAAATATGATATCATCAACATAAACTTGAATAATCAAAATATCATTTTTTAATGGATTTCCTAAATAGAGTATTATCAATCTGGCCTATATTAAATTCATTCTTAAGCAGAAAGTTACTAAGTTTGTCATACCATGCCCTTGGTGCTTGTTTTAAACCATATAAAGATTTTTTAAGTTTAAGAACATGGTCTGGAAAATCAGAATTTTCAAATCCAGTGGGCTGTTTGACATAGACTTCCTCACTTATATAGCCATTTAAGAATGCACTTTTAACATCCATTTGATACAGCATTATATCATGATTAGCAGCAAATGATAAAAGAATTCTAATTGCTTCTAACCTGGCCACTAGAGCAAAAGTCTCAGTGTAATCTATACCTTTCTGTTGATTGTATCCTTGAGCTACTAATCTGGCTTTGTTCCTTACCACTTCACCTTTTTCATTGAGTTTATTCTTGAAAACCCACTTGGTTCCAATAATGTTTTTGTTTGGTCTGGGTAACAGATCCCAAACATCATTCCTTTGGAATTCATTCAGCTCTTCTTGCATTGCAAGTATCCAACCTTCCTCTGCCAAAGCCTCATCAACATTGCTTGGTTCAATTGTTGAGAGTAAACCAAACAGACTGGTTTCTCTACTTGATGATCTGGTCTTTAAAGGTTTTGCTGCACTGCCAATAATGAGAGATTCTGGATGTGAAGACTTGTACTTCCATCCATTCTTTCCCTCTGACTTGTCTTCAGAGTCAGCATGTTCTTCTTCATCTTGATCTTTCTCAGATTCTGCTGCTAGTCCAGCTTCTGGTTCCTGTGCCTCTGGTTCATCTGCAATTTCCTCATCTTGCTTTGACTTTTCAAAGTCAAGCTGTTTATCATCAAACTTAATGTGGATTGATTCTTCCACAGTGTTAGTTTCTTTGTTAAACACTCTATAAGCTTTTGATCTCTTAGAGTAGCCAATAAAGTTACACTTTTGAGATCTAGAATCAAACTTAGCTAGGTTATCTTTAGTGTTCAACATAAAACAGATGCAGCCAAATTGCTTAAAGTAGGAAATATTGGGTTTCTTACCTTTCCACAGTTCATAGGGAGTTTTATTTAAGATAGACCTGATGTAGACTCTATTCTGAATGTAGCAGGCTGTGTTGATAGCTTCTGCCCAAAGGTAGGTGGCAACCTTCATATCATTCAGCATGGTTCTGGCCATCTCCTGCATTAATCTGTTCTTCCTTTCTACCACTCCATTATGTTGAGGTGTTTTGGGGGATGAGAAGTTGTGAGATATGCCATTCTCATCACAAAATTCTTCAAAATACTTGTTCTCGAATTCACCTCCATGATCACTTCTGATGGTTATGATCTTAATACCCTGTTCATTCATAACTTGCTTACAAAAATAAATAAATATTATGTGAGATTCATCTTTGTTCTTTAAAATTTTTACCCAAGTCCACCTTGAGTAATCATCAACAATTACAAAACCATATTTCTTGCCACCGAGAGAAGCTGTTTGAACAGGACCAAACAGATCTAAGTGAAGCAGTTCAAGTGGTTGAGAGGTAGAAACACATTTTTTAGTTTTAAAAGAGCTTTTAGTTTGTTTACCTCTTTGACATGCTTCACATAGAATCTCAGTTTTGGAACTTACCTTGGGAAGCCCTCTTACTAAATGGAGTTTGCTCAATTCGGATATAAGCCTAGGGTTTGCATGCCCTAACCATTTGTGCCAAATCAGATTCTGCTCACTCACAGACAATAAGCATTTAACCTGTTGCTTAGCAAGATTGAACATATCAATTTTATAAACATTATCCTTCCTAGTGCCAGTAAATAAAACCGACCCATCAAGTTGACTAACAGCTTTGCAAGTTTTTTGATTAAAGATAACATCATAATTGCAATCACTTAATTGACTTATGCTTAGAAGATTATGTTTTAGCCCTTTAACTAGCATAACATTTTTAATAGATAGGGAAGAAGAAGTGTTACCAACAATTCCTATACCAATAATCTGACCTTTTTGGTTTCCTCCAAAGGAAACTTTGCCTCCATTTTCATAGTCAGATCCAGAAACATAGATTTGTCTCCTGTCATGTGTTTGGAGCATTCACTGTCAACATACCAAGCTTTGTGTTGCTGACCAGACCTTCCATTTTCTCTGTCAGAATCAGAGTCAGACTCAGATTCAGACTTAGCTTCTGTTCGAGCCATTAGAGCCAGTTCTTCTTCTGGCCTGCTTGAGCAGTTTCCTTGATTCTGCTTTGGTTGATAAGCCATGTTCCTCTGATGATTCTGGAACATGTTTTGACTCTGGTAATTTTGGTGAATCCTGTGATTTTGATAACCTTGATGATTCTGGTGATTTGAGTGAATCTGATGGTTCTGATGAATCTGGTAATTCTGGTGATTCTGGTTCCAGTACTTATTCTGATTCTGGTTCTAGTATTGGTTCTGGTTCCAGTTTATGTGGTTCTGATACTGGTTCTGGTTCCAGTTTATGTGCTTCTGATACTGGTTCCAGTTCCTATTCTGATTATGGTTCTGGTTGCGTTGACCAGACCTTCTTCCATCAGATCACATTGCCTTTGCCTGGTTGTAGCAGGAACATAAACCTTCTTCTGCTTGTGCATTGCCAACATCCATTGTCCAGGCACCATTGTTGGTGTCTCCTTCTGGTTGCTCAGAACATCTGCAACATAGACAATTTGATCTTTTGGTACCCAGAACTTATTGGGTCCAGGTTTGTTAGTCTTAACAGCTCTCTGATCTTGTTCAGATTTTACCATTGGACAAGATAGTTCATAGTGACCTTTCTTAGCACAAACAATTCATAAAACATCAGAATGAACAGATTTACTTTCAGTAATAGTTTCTGTAAAACCAAGACCTCTCTTTCCAGTGTTACTGTTTCCATAAACCATATATGCATATTTACTTCTTTCCATTCCATTAGAAATAAAGTTTTGAAAAAATTGCTCATGCATATCAGATTCACAAACAGTTCTGGAAGTGGAACAAACATTACTTTTGAGAGTTTGGTTTTCAGATTTGAGTCTTGCAACTTCAGTTTTAAAATCCTTGTTTTCAGTTGCATACTCAGAATTTTGATTCTTTAAAACTTGGACTTCTTTGGTCAGATTTTTCTTATCTTCCCTAAGAGTTTTCAATTTTAAAGCCATCTTATTGTTTGTATTTAAAAAATCTTTTAAAGCATCAATTAACTCAGATTTAGAGAGATCAGAAAATACCTCATCGTCTTCATCTTCTGAATCTCTTCCAGAGCCTGAGCTGTATTCAGAACTTGAATTTTTATGAGCCATCAGAGCCAGAATTGCTCCCTCTGATGTGCTTCCAGACTTGCTTGAATGACTACTTCGATCATTCTTCCTTCTTTCCTTCATGAATTCTTGCCTTTGTGAAGTCTAGAGGCAGGCCTGATGTGTGCCATCTTTGCTGTTTCTGCCTCTTCTTCATCAGACGATTCTTCCTCTGAATTTGATGCATCCCAGGCTGCCATCAGACGTTTCTTTCTGAATCTGGAACTCTTCTTGTGTTGTTTGCCTTTTTCCAGATTTGGACATTCTGACTTGATATGTCCAGGTTCATTGCATCCATAACAAACGATACTCTTCTTGTCAGATTCTTCCTTTCCTTTGTTGTTATGTTTCTTCTTGAAGCTTCTTCTCTTCTTGTTTTCCCATATCTTAACCATCTTTTTGGTTAAGTAAGCCATATCATCACAGTCATTGTCACTATCCTCTGATTCTGATGATGCTCTTGCAGCTTTCTTCTGTTTTGACTTCAAGGCCAGATTCTTCTTCTTCTTTGGTTCATCTGCTTCTAGTTCTATTTCATGAGACCTGAGTGAGCTGATCAGATCTTCAAGTTTTAAGTTGTTCAGATCTTTGGCTTGCTGAACTGCAGTAATCATTGGTCTCCACTTGGTTGGTAAGCTTCTTAGAATCTTCTTGACATGATCTGTTGTTGTGTAGCTTTTCTTCAAGACCTTCAGTCCAGATATCAGAGTCTGGAATCTGCAGAACATTCCATCAATGTTTTCATCATCTTCCATCTTGAACATCTCATACTGTTTGACCAGTATGTTAGCCCTTGCTTCTTGAACCTGCTGGCTTCCTTCATAGGTCAGAATCAGACTGTCGAATATGCTCTTTGCTGTTTCTTTATCTGTGCATCTGTCCAATTTCTTGAATGTGATGGCATTGATCATGATGTTTCTGGACTTGTGATGAAGTTTGTATAATCTGCTTTGATCTGGTTTCATATCATCCATGTCCAGTTCTTTAGTTGGATCTTCTGGAACAGTAGGTGTAGTGTATCCTTTGACTACCATCTTCCATAATTCAGGATCTTGAGATATGAAGAAACTTCTCATTCTGTCCTTCAAATACTCAAATCTTTCTCCATCAAATAATGGTGGTGTGTTGATGTTGCCTCCCAATTCATCTTTGGATTCTGCCATGTTGAACCCCTTGGACCTTTCCTAAAACACTGTTAAGTGCTCAGCCTTGAGATCGAGCTCTTATGCCAATTGAAGGTGCAAACATGAGAAGGGGGGTTGAATTGTGTTTGAGTAACTTGAATACTTTTTCTGTTTTTGCAGTTTTAAAACAAAATTTGATGTATGAATAAAACAGAGTTAGCAACGGATATAAAGTAAAAATAAAAACACAGAATTTTATATTGGTTCACCGTTAACGAGGCTACGTCCAGTCCCTTCACCTTGAAGGATTTCACTAATTCAAACCTTGAATTACAACAGTTCCACTGACCCTCCAAGTCAGTCTTCTCAAACAGTCTAACAATCCTAGACTTTTGAGGAATGCAGCACCTTGACTTCTCAAGTCAAGTCTTCTCCTACCAATTTGACAACCCCAGATTGTAGAAGGAATTACAATGCCTTGAATCTAATTGATAAGTAATCTGCTACCCCTTCTGACTCCCTCAGAATGTAGACTTTACTTCAACAACTTAGATCTAACACAAGGGAAAGAAAATAACACGAGTGCTTGCTTCTGGAAAGCTGGAACTCACAATTAACCTCACTGAAAACTTGAGTGTTTGCTTTTGGAAGTGTATGACTCTTTTCTGATTTTCAATGTTAAGTATTCTGCCTTGAGCCTCCTTTTATAGATGCAGATTAAGGCCTCTTCCAAGCTTAATTTCAAGCTGTATCTTGCTTGATTCTCTTGCAAAAATATCTTGACCAATCGGGCTTCACTTAAATAAAAACCATATCTTTAGTTTCTTCCCGCCAACAGCTTCTGAACTCCCATACGACTTCACTTTATTTTTGTAACAAATCCTTTTAATACTTTGATCAAATTTAATTAAATCTCCACCAATAATCCTCATGATTAAATCTAGACCGTTTGATCTTCTGCGCTAGTCCACATCTGGACCATACTAAGTGATCTGTTGTGATCCTCTAATTTCGGCCAACCCTAGACCACACTTTCTGATCTTCGGATTTTCTAATCTCGGCCAACCTGGTCTAGCAAACTGATCTGTTGTGATCCCCTGATCTCGGCCAATGCTGGACCACACATTCTGACCTTCTGATTTCGGCCAACACTGGGCCATGGTCTGATCTTCTGATCTCGGCCAACACAGGGCCATATACTTAAATCTAAACCATTGATCTTGATATCTTCCCTCTGATCTGGACCAATTCTGAACTGGGTCTGGATTGAACTGAAATTAAGTCTAGACAAATAATATTTCAGTCTGGACATTTTACCTTCTGTTTTGGATCAGTTCTGGATCAAATCTGGAGATCATTTCGTCTGGTCTGGACTTAGTTTCATACCCTGAACTATGCTATCTTCAGGTCTGGGTCAAATCTGGATTGATTCTCTTGTTCTGGGCCCATTAACTTATCCTCTGATTAAGTCTGGATCAAGTCTGGGTTGTTTATCATTTCACTGCCAGGCCATCTTCTGGTCAGAATAACTTCTGGACTAAGTCTGAATTATGATTCCTTCTGGTCTGGATCAAGTCTCCCTCTAGCAGGCTTCCTTCTGGTCTGGTCCAAGTCTCCTTCTGACTTTGCTTCTTTCTGATCTAGGCCAGCAAAGATATCCTCTGGTAATTCCAGGATGCATCCTCTGGTAACTTCTTGATGCATTTTCTGGTGTCTTCATCTTCTGCCTCTGGAAACTTCATTTTCTGGTGGCATTTAATGTAATAATTCAAGGTTCAAAATAAGATTACATGGAGTGCTTTTGTAAACATCAAAATCCAAAGTACTTAGAACCAACTTGGTTCCAACAATCCCAATGAAAATGATTTTTGCTAAGTTATGCAAGTTAAACTTGATTGAGACGATTAACAATGAGGTTAGAATTTGTGGTGTTCACCAAACTGGTTCACGTTCCATAAAAAATTCTGAAGAGCTCAAGGAATTCCTTCATTAATTAATGGACAAGAATTTCATACATGTAGGTTGTGCAAAAGATGATCGTGTGCTAACCATATAGCAGTGCGTGGAGAATAATAGGTCTTTCCCAAGACCATTGGAAATCCTTTATAGAAAATAAAATCTTAAGGAAACTCCAAATGGGCCAAATCCATTAATTGTACGAGCATTAACCCCTTTTTCCTTATGAAAATACCAAGGCGGTACCATGGAATTTTGAAGTCACATCCCATTTGGCCAATCATCAATCAAGTGATAGTTGTGAACCTAAAGGAACTGATGTTACCAACATTTCAGGGGTTGGTGGGATAACTCGGAGTGGTCGAGTATACGCCCCTGAACAACCTAGGAAAAAGGAATACCGTGGGGAAAATGGTAAAGAAGCTATAAAAGGGCCAGAGACTATCAAAAAGACGGTGCTTGAAGAAGAAGCTAACAAATTTTTGAAGTTTATCAAACAAAGTGAATATAAGGTGGTGGACCACTAAAATCAAACCCCTTCCAAGATATATATTATTCTTTTGTTATTAAACTCTGAAGCACATAGAAGGGCACTGATGAAAGTTTTAAACGAGGCCCATGTTACTCACGATATCACGGTCGACTAGTTTGATGGAGTTGTCGCTAATATCACCACTAATAATTGTTTGAGTTTTAGCGATGGCGAATTACCAGCTGAAGGCACAAGACATAATAAAGCACTACATATCTCTATGCCGAAATTGACACTATCAAAAATATTTGTTGATGGAGCATGTATGAAGCCTAGTGCTATGGTGGTGAAAGCATTTGATAGATCCAGGAGACAAGTTGTTGGCGAGATTGACCTACCAGTTCAAATTGGACCCCATAACTTTGGGATAACCTTCCAAGTGATGGATATTAAACCAACGTACAATTGTCTTTTAGGGAGACCATGGATTCATGTTGCTGGAGCAGTGACATCCACTCTCCATCAAAAGCTAAAGTTTATAGTGAACAATAAACTGGTAATAATATCTGAGGAAGAAGATAAGATAGTGAACCATCTATCTTCTACAGGCTGCATTGAAGATACAGAGGAAGCCATAGAAACCTCCTTTCAAGCATGAGAAATTGCCAATGTTGTCTTCATGGGTGAAGGATCTCACTGAAAGGAACCAAAGTTGTCTGCCACATCATTGAAGTCTACCAAATCCATGTTGGAAGGAAGAGTTTTTGCTAAGTTGGGAAAATTGTTAGATATACCAGAAAAGAATGATCGATAAGGGTTGAGATATGCACCTACCAAAGCTAATAAAGAAAAGGCAATCAAAGAAAAAAAGGAAAACACGATGGCTCGTCTGGAAAACCATTCAAAGAAGATTCCTATTTGTGACATACGCCAAACCTTTCAAAGCACCAGAATAATTTATGCTGACCAGGTGGCTATGATAGAAGAAGAGCATGTTGGTGATGATTCCCTCAAATTAGTGTACCCTTGTCATCTGAATACCACCTCAACAATTGGAAGATCATCGAGTTTCCCGTGTTTGTTAATTCGTGCTCAAAGTAATTATGTATTTCAACTCCTTTTGCTATGCCCAAAGCTATAAAGATAATTAATTAGGGCGCATGTATTTCAATTCTGTACTAATTATCAATAAATGGATTTTGAAACACTCCATGAAGGTGCAAACACGAGAAGGGGGGGTTGAATTGTGTTTGACTTAACTTGAATACTTTTCCTGTTTTAATACTTTCAAAACAAAACTTGATGTATAATTAAAACAGAGTTAGCAGCGGATAAAAGTAAAAATAAAAACTCACAGATTTTATACTGGTTCACCGTTAACGAGGCTACGTCCAGTCCCTTCGCCTTGAAGGATTTCACTAATTCAATCTTGAATTACAACCTTGCTACTGGCCCTCCAAGTCAGTCTTCTCAAATAGTCTAACAATCCTAGACTTCTTTGAGGAAAAACAACTCCTGTTCTTCAGCCAATCTGACACCCCAGATTGTAGAAGAACTCACAACACTATGAATCTAATTGCCAAGTAACATGCTACCTCTACTGACTCCCACAGCTTGTAGACTCTACTTCAACAACTTAGATTTGACACAGTGGAACGAAAACAACAAGAGTACTTGCTTTAAAAACCGAGACTCAACAATTGACTTTTATGAAAATTTGAGAGTGTTTGCTTTTGAAGTGTATGACCCTTTTGTGATTTTCGATATTGAGCATTCTGCCTTGAGCCTCCTTTTATAGATGAAAATTAGGGTTTCTTCCATGATCAAATTCGAGCTGAATCTTGCTGGATTCTCTTCCAAAAATAACTTGACCAATTTGGCTTCTTTTAAATAAAAAAAACATATCTTCAGATTTCTTTCAAAATTAACTGGCCAATCAAATCTTTTAATTGCTTCCCGCCACAGCTCCTGAATTCCACAATACTCCACTTTATTTTAGTAACAAATCTTTTTAATATTTTGATTAAAATAACTTGCAATCTCCATCGTTGATCAATTCTGGACCATCAGAATTTTGAGCGCTAGTCCACATCTGGTACAAGCTAAATGATATGTTGTGACCCTCTGAATTCGACCATCCCTGGACCACACTTCCTGACCCTCTGATCTTCTGATTTCGGCCAACCTGGATGCGCGCCTGATATGCTAAATTCTTCTGGACTCGGCCATTTCTGGACTTGCACATTCTGTCCCTCTAATTTCGGCCAACACTGGGCCATGGTCTGATTTTATGATCTGGACCATCACTGGACTCAAAAAATTATTTCTGAACCATTGATCTGGATATTTTTACTCTGATCTGGACAGATTCTGGAATTTGGTCTGGAACAAACTGAAATAAACTTGATCAAAAAATATTTCAGTATGGACATTTTACCTTTGATTTTGGACCAGGTCTGGGTTGATTCTAGAACTCATTTCTTTTGTTCTGGACTTAGTTCCATGCCCTGAATCATGCCATCTTATGGTCTGGGCCAAATCTGGATTGATCCTCTTGTTCTGGACTCATAAACATACCTTCTGGTCAACTCTAGAACAAGTCTGGGCTGTGTAAATTTTCACTACCAGGCCATCTTCTGGTCAGAATAGCTTCTGGAATAAAATTGATATTTGATTCCTGTTTGTCTTGATCAACTCTCCTTCTGGCATGCTTTCCAATGATATGATCCATGTTTCATTCTGAAATTTATTCCTTTTGATATGGGCCATCAAATATATCTTCTGGTCATGTTTTGACATTCCTGGAGTATCTTCTGGTCATTCCAGAATTCATTTTTCTGGAATCCTTTGATCACTGCTTCTGATTCCTTCAGTTTCTGGGGCATTTAACTTAATAATTCAAAGTACAAAATAAGTTTACATAGAGTACACTTGTAAGCATCAAAATCCTAAGTACTTAGAACCAACTTGGTTCCAACACTCCAATCGTTTCTATTTTTTTCTTTTCTTTTTTCTTAAAGTTGCAACCATTATTCATATTTTCTTTTTTCCTTTTTCTTCTTAATTTTAACGGTGCAGAGTCGAAAATGAATATGTTGAAAATAGCAGCACTAGAATCCCTTCTTGTAATTTTAAACTTCCAATTAATCACGCTAATGAGGATTGTGAAGACAATTGTGAGCCTCCCCCAGAACTAGAAAGGTTAATGGAACAGGAAGCTAAGATAATCCAACCCTATCAAGAACTTGTTGAGGTGATCAATTTGGGGACTGAATATGATAAGAAAGAAATTAAAATTGGTATGTCTATGAAAGGAAGTGAACGAGAAAAGTTGGTTAAACTTTTTTTTGACTATGTGGACATCTTTGCATGGTCATATCAGGATATGCCTGGGCTAGATACTACCATAGTTGAACACAAGCTACCACTCAAGCCTGAATGTGCTCTAATTAAACAAAAATTGAGGATGATGAGGCTTGATATGTCACTTAAAATTAGAGAAGAGGTCAAAAAGAAATTTGATGTTGGTTTCTTAGCAGTAGCAAAATATCCTCAACGGGTGGCTAATATTGTCCCAGTTCCAAAAAAGGATGGAAAGGTTCGAATGTGCGTTGATTATCGGGATTTAAATAAAGCAAGTCCTAAAGACGATTTTCTCTTGCCTCATATTGATGTCCTAGTGGATAGCACTGCTCAATAATCTTTTTTCTCCTTCATGGATGGTTTCCCAGGGTATAATAAAATCAAGATGGCTCCCGAGATTATGGAGAAAACCACATTCATCACACAATGGAGAACTTTCTGTTATAAAGTGATGCTATTTGGATTGAAGAATGCAAGGGCAACCTATCAAAGAGCAATGGTGACATTGTTTCATGACATGATGCATATGGAGATAGAGGTTTATGTGGACAATATGATTGAAAAGTCTCGGACCGAAGAAAACCATGTTGTTAACCTTCAAAAATTATTTGTGCGATAGCACTGCTCAATAATCTCTTTTCTCCTTCATGGATGGTTTCCCAGGGTATAATAAAATCAAGATGGCTCCCGAGATTATGGAGAAAACCACATTCATCACACAATGGAGAACTTTCTGTTATAAAGTGATGCTATTTGGATTGAAGAATGCAAGGGCAACCTATCAAAGAGCAATGGTGACATTGTTTCATGACATGATGCATATGGAGATAGAGGTTTATGTGGACGATATGATTGAAAAGTCTCGGACCGAAGAAAACCATGTTGTTAACCTTCAAAAATTATTTGTGCGACTAAGGAAATTCAAACTCCATTTAAACCCTGCTAAATGCACTTTTGGCGTGAGATCGGGCAAGTTACTTGGGTTTATCGTTAGTCAAAAAGGGATAGAAGTGGACCCAGATAAAGTTAGAGCAATACAAGAAATGTCGGCTAACCACGCACGGAAAAAGAAGTTTGTGGCTTTTTGGGGAGATTGACTTACATTGTCATATTCATATCAAACTAATTGCAACATGCAAGCTAATTTTCAAGTTGCTGCACAAAGACCAAAAGGTTGAATGGAATGAGAATTGTCAAAAAGCTTTTGAGAAGATTAAATAGTACTTGTTAAAACCTCCAATCCTGGTACCTCCATTTCCTAGAAAACCACTTATTATGTACTTAACAGTACTTGATGAGTCAATGAGTTGTGTGCTGGGGCAGCACAATGAATCTGGTAAGAAGGAGCATGCTATTTATTATTTGAGCAAAAAGTTCACTAGTTGTGAAACAAGATATTCACTGCTTGAACGAACATGTTGTGCACTAGCATGGGCTGCTCATTGGCTGAGGCAATACATGTTATGTCATACAATTTGGTTGGTGTCTAAAATGGATCCAATTAAGTACATCTTTGAGAAACCTACTCTTACTGGATGGATTGCCCGTTGGCAAATGTCGTTATCAGAATACGACTTGGTGTATGTTACACATAAAACTATTAAATGAAGCGCATTAGCAGAGTACTTGGCCCAACAACCTGTAGAAGATTATCAATCAATGTAGTGTGAATTCCCTAACGAACGCATAATGACTTTATTTAAGGAAAATGAATCATCTAATAAAGAAAAATGGACGTTGATGTTTGATGGTGCTTCTAATGCATTAGGGCATGGAATTGGAGCTATCTTGATTTCCCCAGAGAACCAACTCACTCCATTTACAGCTAGATTGTGTTTTGATTGCACAAACAATATTGCAGAATGTGAGGCATGTGCCATGGGCATTAAAGTAGCCATTGAATCAAAGGAAAACGTTCTTGAGGTCTATGGAGATTCATCGTTGGTTATCCATCAGATAAAAGGAAAATGGGAAACTCGAGATTCCAAATTGATTATGTATCATACCCATATCAAAAAATTGACATAGTACTTTGAGAAAATCATTTTTCACCATATCCCTCGAGAAGGAAACCAATTGGCCGACGCCCTGGCCACATTGTCATCAATGTTCAAAATAAGCACAGGTCGGGATGTGTCGGTAATAAAATTCCAACAAAAGGATAAGCCATCATATTGCTTATCAATAGAGCCTGACGGCAAACCATAGTTTTATGATATCAAATCCTATGTTAAGAATAAGGAATATCCATCAGGTATTTCGGAGAATGACAAGAGGATTTTGAGGAGGTTGTCAATGAACTTCTTCTTAAATGGTGACGTGCTTTATAAGCGAAACCATGATATGGTTTTCCTTAGATGTGTGCATAAAATGGAAGTAAAGAAAATCATTCAAGAGATTCATGAAGGTTCTTTTGGAACTCATGCAAATGGGCACGCAATGGCAAGAAAAATATTAAGGGTTGGCTACTATTGGTTGACCATGGAGTCTGATTGTTTTAGTTATGTAAAGAAATGTCATAAATGTCAAATCTATGCTAACAAAGTACATGTACCACCAACCTCTTTGAATGTCTTAACATCACCTTGGCCATTTTCAATGTGGGGGATGGATGTTATTGGGCTCATCGAACCTAAGGCTTCAAATAGGCACTGGTTTATCCTAGAAGCTATTGATTATTTCACAAAATGGGTTGAAGTTGTTTCTTATGCCAACGTGACGAGGAGCGTAGTGGTCAGATTCATCAAGAGAGAATTGATTTGTCGATATGGGTTGCCAAATAAGATTATCATAGATAATGCTACCTATATGAACAACAAAATGATGAAGGAGTTGTGTGATAGTTTCAAAATTCAGCACCATATTTCTTCTCCTTATCGTTCGAAAATGAATGGAGCTGTAGAAGCGGCAAATAAGTATATCAAGAAAATCATACAAAAGATGGTAGAAACATATAAGGATTGGCATGAAATGCTTCCCTTTGCATTACATGGCTATAGAACATCTGTTCGCACCTCAACAGGGGCAACTCCATTTTCATTAGTGTATGGAATGGAAGCGGTACTTCCCATTGAAGTTTAAATCCCCTCGATCAGAGTCTTGATGGAAACAAAACTAGAAGAGGCAGAGTGGGTTTAATCACGATTTGACCAATTGAATTTCATAAAAGAAAAAAGAATGATAGCTCTGTGCCATGGTCAGTTGTATAAAAAAAAACTTAAAAAAGCCTACGAGAAAAAAGTTCGTCCTTGAGAGTTTCAAGAAGGAGACTTGATGTTAAAGAAAATATTGCCCATAAAAAAGGATTCTCGTGGGAAATGGACTCCGAATTACGAGGGACCATATGTTGTGAAAAAGGCTTTCTCTGGGGGAGCTCTAATACTCGCAGAAATGGATGGAGAGGAATTTCCACTTCCAATAAATTCAGATGCAGTCAAAAAATATTATGTTTGAAAACAAAAATGATTGAAAATGGGCTCGCTAGGTTGAAAACCTGAAAAGGCGACCTAGGCAAAACTAGAGCATCTCGATGGATTGAAAAATTGGAAGAGCGGTCCATGCAAAAGTTAGGGATATTAAAAAAAAAAAGGATCAAGCGGTTCAAACTGGGGCAATTATTATTCTTCGAAGTTGACCAACAGGAGTCCTCAGTTACAAGAATGAACAACATTTGTTATACCTCCAACTAAACCTAAACACACTCATTCATATATTGTAACCCCAATTGTCTCATTCCCAATGTAGTGAATGTACTTTTTCCAATATTGTCATTTGATGTTGTACGTTACACTCTTTCTAAACTAATTCAGTTTAATGGTTGATTTGTTCTAGCATTTTAAAATGTTTTGTTGGAATTTGAAATATGTGTAAACAAAAAAAAAGAAAAATTATTATTTGAATTATTTTGATATTTGAAAATATATACACGGAAACTCGATAGATTCTCAACATGTATGGAGATGTCAAAAAAAAAAAAAACAATCATTTTAGACAATACACTTTGTTTCGCCTCTCAAAAAGTCACACGAGATGTACTAGAGTCATCATACAAAAATGGTTGTTATCTTTATTCATCCATTGAATCTTGTGGGCGTATAGGATCATATAAGGAGCGGGGAACTAAAATGAACAAGAATTTATCTAACACCCTCAAATTATACATCCTACATTCATAACCTACTTATACTCACATGAACCGTGCATCTTCATTCATACTTTATCTATACTAAACAACCTTCTAAACTAATTTTTCTTTATTCCTATTGGTTTATGCATTGATAACCAATTCAAACACGATCATTCATTATTTCATTAATATCGATCTACGCATCGGTAACCAATCCGAATACGATCATTTCTTCATCCATGTCAATCTACCATTAGTAACCAATCCGAAGACGATCATTTTTTTTTCATTTTTGTCAATCTATGCATCGGTAAGCAATGCGAGACGATCATTTTTATGTTTGTCGATATGAACAATTTTTTTTTCTTTCGCATTATTTTTAATTTTCCCAATCCCTTCCTACATTTTACTTTTTCATATATTGTATTAATTTTTATTTTATGCAAAAGTTGATAGACAAAATTTGGATCCTTATATTTACTTATCTTTTACAACGACTAAAATATAATTAAATAGGGGCAGCTGTAGTACTCTAATTGTGTCCGACTAATTAAAAATAAATTAATAATAATAATAATATGTTTAATAATAATAATAATATGTTTAGTAAGCATTTTGCAGGTTATTATTATTAAGTAAAAATCGTAATTTTATAAATGGTCCAAATTTTGACTCTATATTTATATGAGTTTCTATTACATTATATTTAACAAAAATAATAATAATAATAATAATAATAATGAAAACAAAAAGTACTGCAATCCTTTTCCAAAACTATGTGTATGTCTTCCTTCATCCCAATAATTTTATTTTATTTTATCTCAATAAGATTATATTTTCACTATTCTTACACTCAACCAAAAAAAGATCAGTCTCACATTTCTTTAAGCATCAGAGGTTGCTTGTCTTTGTTGCAAAAACAATGAAAAATCCAGAACTTGATTTAATCTCATGAACACATTGCTGCAAAACAATAAAAAATACAAAACTTCATTTTATCTCACAAACACAAAGATTCACCACTTTGTTCTATAAATTGAAAAAGAAAAATCACTAGGGGGTAGATTTATTTTCCAAAGGAGAAGTAAAGAAAAAAAGAGAGAAATTAAGTAGAGAAACAACAATACAATCTCATCTTCATAATTATTTATTTCAAAACAAAAAAGAAGAAAAATAGAAAAACAGAGTTTCAAAGACCATTTTTTCCTTTTTAAGGGTTTCCCAATGTTTTTCTTATTTTAAATAAATTTTGGTGGTGACTCCATTGAATTCGAAAAACACTCGAAATTTAGGCTGCGAAAAAATCTTTTCCCAAGAAACAAGATGGCATTTGCAATGTTTATTTGTAGACCCCCATATGAAATCTCTGCAAAAAAATTCAACCTTGTCACACATAGAAACATAGATATTTGTAGTCTGCATGACATAATCTAGGATGCGAGACAGAGATGATTGAGATAAAGTAATCAGACAGCAAAATAGAGACTGTTAGCTTTTCAACATGATAAATTTTTATGCATTTTATCAAGAATAAAAGTATAAGATTTTCGAAAAATCCATTAATGAATCATAGGAGCACCTAGATAGGTGCCAAGGTCTTGAGTAGGCTCAATGCCTAATTCATGACTTAACATAGCAATAATGTTATCCGCAAATTCTTGAAAAATAATACTCTAAATTTACCACAGTTACTCTTCTGAAAAAAATTGAGACAAAAACTATCGAACACATCTTTTATAATGTTAACATGTTCCAAAGTAGCCTCTACAATCAAGACATGTCATTTACAAAAGAAATCTAAAAGAGCTTTGTACCTCTTCTATCAAAGGATAATGGTTTCCAACTGCCATCATTCACCTTATCCCGAATGAGATGGCTTAATCTCTTCAAGGCTAAAACAAAAAGATAAGATAAAAGAGGATCTTCATGTCTAAGACCTCTTGAGGAAAGATTATTTAGCATTACAAATGGAATTCCTGGCTCTTCAAGTCCACCAAATTCCAACAACCAAAAGGGAGCTAGAATCTCTAGAAGCATTCATCTTCAGAAAATTGAAAGTATTATTATTGTTATTATTATTGATAAACTCAGGTTCATTGAAACCTAGAGAATGCCACATTTGACAGGAGAAAGTACAATCTCCAATGCAATGTTAGAAAGACTCATTGTTATTCATACATTAGGTACAAGTACTGGACTGTAAGAGACAACGATGATGCATGATGTCACAAGTCGGAGCCGAATTGCAATAATCCAACCAAATAAGAAACTTAATTTTCTCAAAAGCCTTCAGATGTAGAATCCAACGCCAAGAATCTACAATGGACTAAGGGAATTTATGAAACAAAAGCCAAGTATATCTAGATTTAGCCGTGTAACAACCATTAGCCTTCGTTTTCCAAGTAAAAGTATTAATCACACTATCATTAAGATGAACACAAATAGATTTAAGAAATATCATCATATTAAGAATGATTGGAGTTCTAAGAAGTTGCAAATTCATACTGTTGTCAACACAAACATCCTTGAATTGGAGCTAAGGATTATGAATTGCCACATAATCTATAGTGTTACACCAATGTCCCAAACTAGACCAATCTGCATACCAAAAGGAAAAATCTTGAGTTCATATTCTAAAGCTATACCATCATGAAGAAAGTAGGCAACCTTCCTGATAGACTTCCAAATTTAAGAGTCCATAATGTTAGACCCAAAGTAAAACTAAAATTTTCCATAATGTTAGCAACAATTCGAGCTTGAGAGGTTTTAGCTTTAGAAAATAGAAGAACATCATTAGCCAAAAACAAGTTGGATAGGGGTGGACCATTTTTTGATACTTGGACTAGATGCCATTTTTTTTCTTGGACCACTTTATTGATGGTCAGAGATAACTTCTCCATGCAAATCACAAACATGTAAGGGGAAAGATGAACCCCTTGTCGCATACCTCTTGTAGGATGGAATGATAAGAGTCTTTTGTCATTCCATAAAATAGATAGGGAAGAGGATTGAACACAATACATAATAAGTTGTTTTGTAATGGTGGGAAACCCAAAATCGTGTAAGCATTGTTAAAGGAAACTCCAATTCACATGGTCATAGGCCTTTTCCAAGTTAATTTTGTAAATTATGTTTACGTGAATTATGTTTGAGTATTGCCTATAACATACAGTTTCATAACTGAATATGTGGACTTAATTCACATATGTTTACGTGAATTATGTTTGCGCACCACCTATAAATTTTGAATTTACAAGCTGTTCGTGAGTTTAATTGACATATGTGTATGTGATTTAATTTACCTAAAATTTAGTTTGTAATATATACTTGAACTCAGTTCACCTACTATTTTCAGACTTAAAAAAAAAACACACAAACACCATAAATTACAAGAATTTCATATACCTATACAATGGAATGGTAAGAAAACACTAGATGTGAGAATAAGTCAGATCCGCCGACAGGGACCTTCGACAGACACATACCAGACTTTTTTTTAAATAGACAAGGCCGAAACTTTTTTAGAAGCCTATTTAGCTAACGTCATAAAAAATGACCTAATGAAGTAAATATGAATAAATTTTTTTTATTCTATTATTATTATTATTATTATATATTAGATTTTGAAATGTAATGTTAAATTATATATTTGCTAACCTTTTAGTAATTTAATTATATTATTTTATATTAGCTTTTAACATATTTAAATATGTTTTTTTAAAGAAAATATAATTGAAATATGATGTTATATAAAGTCAAATTCTTTAAAATGTTATGTTAAATATAAAAGATATTTAATTTTATTGATTTATTAATTTATTAAGCTATTACAAAATATGTTTGATCCTTATGGCTTAATTTACTTGACAAATGTCGAAATTGTTAAGTTATATATGATGTCTTTGGTTCAAATACGAAATTTTGCAGTTGTATACGAGTTTATTTATCATGCAATCTTCAAATAAAAAAATAGTATGTTTGATTATTTATTTAACTAACATGCGTATGACAAACTAAAAAAAGTATGACAGACCTCATACCAAACATACATATTTTAATTAAACTAACATACGTTACCAGATTTTCATAAAAATCAAACTCAAACCTAAAACAAAACGTATGACAAACTGCATACCAAACTTGAGATTTAAATTTTTTGTGACATAACAAACTCATGTTTTACAAAGCCTAAGTCACCTCAATCTATTTCTACCCTTATCAAACACTATCTGCAAGATCCTTGGACTTTCTATCTACGGTTTTCTCTTCCAAATTTTCATATAAGATTGGAGATTGAGTGGGACAAAGAGTGATAAAAAGAAAGAAAGATGGAATAAGGATTTTAGAAGTATAAATGAGTAAAGGGATATTTTAGGTATTTAAATGATTTTACAGATATTTTGGTATAAGGGATAAAAGGGAGTGTAAATAGGAAAAGGATAGGAGAAGTGTTATTTTATTACTCCTACTTTATTTTACGGAATTATTTTATTACTACTTTAGACATAGGTCAAAGATTTATAATTTTTATTTTCAGGGTTTGACTTCATATTGTCTTTTTCCCCGACTTTGACAAACCCCACCGCCGATTTGTCACTATCAATTTCCTTCTTATAAAACCCCAACACACACAACCGATTTTTCACAACTCATGATGGAACCGCCTGAACACTGGAACGAAGAAAAACAGAGAGACTCCGACGCGCTTATGCGAGAATCACTTATTATGGAAACCAACGCAGAAATCGACCTAAAACAGAGAGAACTCGTATTGCTTCAAAAATCAATCGATGAGTTTCGCATGAAAAGAGAAGAAGAAGAACGGCTATTGTTTTCCCTTGAGAGACTCACTGAAGAGCATTCCAAAGCGATCGAATCAAAGGAGAGAAAACTCATTTCCGTTCAATTCCAATTGAATTTATGTTGCCGTGACGTTGACGACAAAGAGAGGGAATACGATGCGATTCGGAGGAGCGTCGAAGATAGTAACAGAGAACTCGAAGCGAAAGTTCAGATACTGAAATCAATGGAGAAGAAGATTGGTGAATGTGTGAGGACTTTGCAGTGTAAGGAGGAAGAATGTAGCTGGCAGTTGGGAGTTACGAACCGTTTGATTGCTGAGCGTAATGAGATTCACGAGAAAATGCAGATGACGATGAATGATTGTGATAAAGAATTAGCTGCGAAGGAATCGCAGCTTTGTTTGATTGGTGATTTGATTAAGGAACGGGAGAAAGAGCTTAGGACTAAGGAGATTGAGATTCATAATATTCATAAGGATTGTAAATGGAAGGAAGAGGAAATTAAGAGTCTTTCAAAGAAAATTGCAAAATATAATAAGGAGGTTAGGGTAAAAGAGGAAGAGCTTGGTGCAATGGATAGGTTGATTAATGGACAAGATAAGGAACTTGATTTTAAGAGGAATGATTTGTATAAGTCAATGAGGGAAAAGATTGATCAACTTACTCGTGAGGTCGAATCTAAAAGGAGAGATTATGATTCTCTGAGAAGGTCGACGAAGGAAAGAAACTTTGAGCTTGATAAGAAGGAGAAAAGGCTTGGAGATAGGGCGAAGGAGATTGAGTTGAAGAAGAAGCAATTTGAAGAGAAAGTGAAGGATGTTGAGTTGAAAGAGAAGGAATATGGAGAACTAGTGAAGGATCTCAAGTTGAAGGAGCGGGAAATTGAAGGAAAAGTGAATGAACTTGAATTAAAGGAGAATGGATTTGAAGGAAGAGCCAAGAAATTGGAGTCAAATGAGAAGAAATTTGAAGGACGAGTGCAAGAATTTGATTCAAAAGAGAAGCTGTTTGAAGAACAAGTTCAGGAGCTTGAGTCGATAGAGAAGCGGTTTGAAGATCAAGTGAAGGAGCTAGAATCAAAACAGAAGGAGTTGGAAGGCCAAGTGAAGGAACTTGGATCAAAAGAGAACTTATTTGTAGGGCGAGTGCACAAGCTTGAGTCTAAAGAAAAATATTTTGAAGGGCAGGTGAAGGAGCTTGAAAAAAAGCAGAAGGATTTTGAAGTCCAATTAAAGGAACTTGAATCCAAAGAGAAGCAATTTGTTGGGCGTGTGCAGAAGCTTGACTCAAGAGAGAAGCATTTTGATGGGCAGGTGAAGGATTTTGAATCAAAAAAGAAGGGTTTTGAAGTCCAACTGAAGGAACTCGAATCAAAAGAGAAGCAATTTGTAGGACAAGTTAAGGTGCGTGAGTTAAATGTGAAGAAGTTTGAAGAACAAGTAATGAAGCTCGAGTCTAAAGAAGAACAATATGAAGAACGAGTGAAGAAGCTTGAGTTAAAAGAAAAGCAGTTTGAAGAAAAAATGAAGGATCATGAGTCCAAGAAGAGACATTATGAAGTACAAGTGACGGTGCTTGGGGTAAAAGAAGACCGGCATAAACAACAATTGACGGAGCTCAAGGAAAAAGAGAAGACATTTGAAGGACAAATGAAGGATCTTGAGTCTGAAAAGAATCAATATGAAAAGCAAGTGAAAGAGCTCAAGTCAAAGGAGAAGAAGTTTGAAGAAAAAGTGAAGGAGCTTGGTTCAAAGAAGAAGCAATTTGAAGGGAGAGCCAAGGAATTTGAGGCGAAAGAGAAGCCATTTGAAGGGCGATTGCAAAATCTCATGTCAAAAGAACAGCAATGTGAAGGTCAAGTGGAGGAGCTAGAATCAAAACAGAATGATTTTAAAGTCCAATTGAAGGAACTTGAATCAAAAGAAAAGCAATTTGTAGAGCGAGTGAAAGAGCTCGAATCAAAACAGAAGCATTTTGATGGGCAAGTGAAGAAACTCGAGTCAGAGAAAAAGAAATTTGTAGGGCAAGTGCAGGTGCTCGAGTCTAAAGAGAAGCAATTTGAAGAGCAGGTGAAGGATCTTGAATCAAAACAGAAGGTTTATCGAGTCCAACTGGAGGAACTCGAAGCAAAAAAGAAACAGTATGTAGGTCAAGTAAAGGAGCATGAATCAAATGAGAATAAGTTAGAAGCACAAGTGCTGAAGCTCGAGTCCAAAATAAAACAATTTGAAGGACAAGTGCAGGATCTAGACTTAAAAGAGAAACAAATTGAGATACATGTGAAAGACCTAGAGTCAAAAGAGAAGAAGGTTGAAGGACAAATGAAAGATCTCGAGTCCAAGAAAAAAGAATATGAAGTACGAATGGTGCTGCTTGAGTTAAATGAAACACGGTTTGTAAGGAAACTGGATGACCTAAAGTCAAAAGAGAAGCAGTTTGAAGCACAAATGAAGGATCTCGAGTCCAAAAAGAATCAATATGAAGAAAAAGTGAAGGAGCTCAAGTCAAAAGAAAAGCACGTTGAAGGACAAATGAAGGATCTCAAGGCCAAAAGGAATCAATATGAAGAAAAAGCGAAGGAGCTCAAGTCAAAAGAGAAGCACGTTGAAGGACAAATGAAGGATCTCGAGTCCAAAAGGAATCAATATGAAGAACAAGCGAAGGAGCTCGAGTCAAAAGAGGAGCAGGTTGAAGGACAAATGAAGGATCTTGAGTCCAAAAGGAATCAATATGCAGGACAAGTGAAGGAGTTTGAGTCAAATGAGAAGCAGTTCAAACTGCAAGTAAAAGAGCTTAAGACAAAACTTGATGAGTTTGAAGGAGAACTGAAGGAGCCTGAATTCAAGGAGAAGAAAGATCAATCATTAAAAAAGTCATTCAAAGGGGAAAAAGTGTTGAAAGAGAAGTCCTGTATCCTCCAAGAGCAACTGTATTTCACAGATGCCAATTATGTAGACAATAGCAAACATTTACAATTGCTCTTAAATCTTTTGAAAAAGCATGAGTTGATATGTAGCCAAATCTCCGAGGCTCTTCGAAAATCAGCCGACCCTACTAAACTGGTGTTAGATACAATAAAAGGTTTCTGTCCTCCACAATTGAGGCAAGAACATGTTGAATGTAATGCAAATATTTTAAGGAGAACATGTAATCTTTTGGTGGATGAACTAAAGAAATCTTCACCAGTAATCAGTTTTTGTATGAAAGAAGAAGCAATGAAATTGGCAAGTGACTGGAAAGCAAATATTGCTGTACCAGTTAAAGACTGTTTGGAGGTCCTGGATTTTTTCAAGTTTGTTGCTACTTATGAGATTGGTTCATCTTTCAATCAATATGAACTTCAGAGGCTTCTATATGTAATTGCTCAGATTTGTCAGGACCCACAAGTCCTTGGTGGTACTGAGAAACTACCAGGTAAATACACGTGCTTCTTTCTCTATTTTGTTGAAACTATTTCCTTTAATTACATATATTATTATTTTTATTCGTCTGATCTGTATTTGATTGAAAATTGAAAATTGAAAATCTCTACAGTCAGTTTTGTGTTGTATACGTTAATCATATGGAAAGTCTTCATTGATTGTCTACTGATAGATATATAGATATCTTATATTGGTTTTTGTTGAACTGACTATATTTCTATATTTTCCCGTTCTACTAAGGAGGTGAATGATGTTGTATTGAATCTCAATTCCATAACTCCCAACATATATGAAGTAACAAACCAGAAAACATGAACAAGGCCATCTTTTCAATCTATTTCCAAATAGGGAACCTTTTCAGCTTGTTAATCGATTTTTAACTTGTTATTCTTTGTGCGTGCCTGCGTGTGTGTTGATGTTTGAATCTATCATGTAATTTGTCCATCAATTTTGAATTGAGATTTGTGTGGTGTGGTCTAGGGGCTGAGCCCTTGTTAGCCGAACTTGTTTGCTGCATACTAGTGTATTACACAAGTTCTATGTTTTTGCATCACAAGATCATAATTATAATTTGTAAATCATGTGATTCATGTTTATTACATCAGTTTTCAAATAAATAATCTCTTGTGAATCCTGGATTTCAAGTGTAAAGCACAATGTCATGTATACCAATACATTTTCCGTCCTTAACAGCACCATTACTGGTTGACTTTGATAGGAATTATCTTTTCATTTTTGTACAGGGGTATAATAGCACCATTACTTGCTTGACATTTTCCTTATAGCTTCTGTAATTATCTAATGCCAAATATATTCATGTCAATCAACCTTATGATGCAACGCCAGTCTAGTCAGTTACATTGAAACTAAGTGTTCTGTTGGAACATAAATCTGCATTTTCTACCACTGTTGTCGTGTATTTTATTGTTCTGTTTTAATGCATATATCGTTCCTTTTATTATGAGAGTATTCTGTCTTCTAAACTTATCTTTTCCTCTCATGAATCTATATTTTTTATTCAGCTATAGTTTTGTGATGATTGCTTGTAAATATAGTATAAAGCAGCTTTCCTTCCGTAGCCAATGCATATTTGGAAGCTTTCCATTATTTCAGTCTCTTATATTTCATTCCATGATCTTTATTTTCATGTTGTCATTTTATTTTCAGATGTTTTATTAATATGAGGGATCTTAAATATATGCTAGCTAAACATTCAGCTGTATTGTATCTTTACACAGATAATCAACTAAGTCTCACCACCACTGATGGAAGAAATTTGCAGTTGCTATCAGATGAGTCTGAGTTGAATGACAATGAGATTTTATTTGATCTCCAAACATCATCAGATCCAGCAAAACTTGTTTTGGAAATAATTCGGAACCCTATTCTTCTACAGAATGATGGTGTAATTATTGATCAGAGCCACATCTTTCTGTTGGATCAACTGATGAGAATCTCACCACATGTTAAACCCCATGTAAGAGAGGAGGCAATGAAGCTAGCACTTGAATTGAAAGAGATCATGAGAGGAAGTGCTGAGAATTCTTTGGTGGTTCTGGGTTTTCTACTGCTTTTGTCCAATTATAAATTACTTTCTTACTTTAACGAAGATGAAGTTTTGAAGCTTGTTGAGGTCGTTGCTCAGCACAAGGAAGCTGTAGAGCTGTTTCGGACACTTGGTTTTGTGGACAAAATCTCTGGTATGTTCGTTAAATATGTCCTTTTTCAGTAATTTTTTATTAACATATGCATACTGCTATTTGTAAAAATAAGTAAAAGAAAATATGTTAGAAACTGGTACCAAAATAGAATTACACACTACAAAGGATGCAAAATTCACACATTCAGACGGGTTACAATGGATTCTCCACCAGTACCGAAGATTAGAGAGGCTTGTTACAAGGCAATTTCTGTCAAAGAAATTTGAGAGTCTTGGTCTCTCCCTTCATAACTACTCAAAAACTATCCAATAATCACTTTCCCCTTTCCTTTCTCTATTTATTCCTAAAAAATAAATGTAATTGACAATTAATAAAAACGTAACTGCTCGTAACTGCCAAAATTTGTTTCTCTAATAAGATGTCTAACAATACTCCCCCCAAAAGAATCACCCTCAAGGTGAAATAAAGGAAATTGCTCCATGATAGTTGCAATCGGTTCCCAAGTGGATTCAAAATCTTGAATTTTTTATTTCCTCCATTGTTCTTCATCACTCCTGGAACTGTTGTAATTCCCAAGGTTTCCACCCAGCACTTGGTGACTCCATGTATCCGTATGTCCATTAATCATGTGTGTCCAAAGTTACAGTTTCCATTTACACAATTAAATGTTGCTGTGTTTCCGTGCATTCTCTTCTCTCTTCTTCCATTGTTTTTCGCATGGCTAACAATCCTTCAAACCCGCCCTCCAATATATATTTTCATACGGGATTCCATTCCTCTATTTGAAACTATTAAATCTGCCGGGATCATACTGCTCTGATATGAGCGGGTAGAAACATGTACCAAAATAGAAATAATTGTAGAAACTAGCTTTTTATTGTTGGTAGAATAAGATTACAACAGAAATAGAAACTGGTACCAAAATAGAATTAATTGTAGAAACTAGCTTTCTATTGTTGGTAGAATAAGATTACAACAGAAATAGAATTACACACTATAGAGAATGTAGAATTCACACATTCAGACTGGTTACTTGGGTTCCTTACCAATGATTAGAGAAGCTTGCTGCAAGGCAATTTCTGTCCAAGAAATTCAATAGTCTTGGTCTCTCTTCCAAGAATTAGAGCTTGGTCTATCCCTTCCATAACCACTCAATAAGTATCCAATAATCACTTTTCCCTTTAATTTCTCTATTTATACCTCAAAAAAACGTAAGTGACAGATAATAAAAACATAATTGCTGATAACAGCCGTAGTTTATTTCTCCAATAAGAGGTCTAACAAAATATTCCAAAGATATAAAAGGAATCTTGTTTAAAATTAGTATTATTAATGTTGAACATTTGTTGATTCAGAAGAAAATATGGTACTGAAGATTTACAAAAGAATGTAGTGTGATTAAGATGTTCGTGTTTGAAGGAAGTTAAATCCATATTTTGCTAAAAAAATTAATCGACATCTTGCTTGATACTTGGAATAATCTCTGTGTGTGCGAGTGCACGCATGTCTGTTTCATTTTATAAATATTCTTACAAGCTCTCTTTTCACCTTTAGTCTGTGTGTGCTTGTGTTTAGGGTTTAGGCTGTTCTATTTTTTAAATGTTCTTAGACATTCTCTGTTTTTACTTTAATCCCTCTGTGTGTGTTTGTACATGCATGTTTCTGAATGTTCCCATTTCTTCCCCACAATGAATTTACTATTCTTCAGCTCCCTCTGCTTATTTATGGGCATCGTAACAAAAACTGATTACTAAAACTGATTTTCTGGCTATATCTTTTTGCCTTGAACAAGTTTGTAATAGCAAGCTCCAATTCTTTTGCTGATAATTCCGAAGTGATATCCCGAGGAACTTCTCTGGTTTGATTTGATGAAGTTATGTTATATTGTGTCTCGCAGATTTTGTTCAGAATCTTCTTACAAAGCAACGACATATTGAAGCTGTTAGATTCATTTGTGCATATAAGTTGGCTGGCAAGATCGAACCAGTTAATCTCTTGCGAGAACATGTGAAGCAAGCAAAACAGATTTCCAAAAGAGTTGGCAAAAAAAAATGCAGTGAAAGAAAGGTTATTTTTCCCTATTCAAATTCTATCTCACTATATTATCATTCTTCATATAGTTGCATGCTATTTATATGTTAAATTAAATGTGAATTCAGGTTAAGGTAAGAGAAACAGAAATTGCTAGTCTGAGAGATATTCTACAGTGCATTTCGGAAAACAACCTGGAATCTCAGGATCTAGTTAATGTGATTGAAGCTCGCATTCGTGTGCTCGAACTAGAAAACCAGAGGGTAAATAGTGTTGGCATTGCATCAGAGTCTTTCTCCAAAGTTGAAATGCAACAACACAAAAATCAGAAACCCATCAATGAAGCAGTCACCAAGAATCAAGTGCGACAACCTAAAGAAAAGGAACGCACTAGTGAGGCAGTCTCTAAGGATCAAGTTGAAGTACAACAACCTGCCCAAAAGAAACCTTCTGATGTTGCAGACACCATGAATCAAGTTAGAGTGCAACAACCTGAAGGAAAACAAAGTGCTACTACTGAATCAGTCACCAGGAATCAAGTTGAAGTGCAACAACCTCGAGAAAAGAAACGTGCCAATGAGAGTGTCGCCGAAAACTATCAATCGCATCAGCCGAAAACTAGCAAGCGTCGTAGGACAGGTGTGATACCCATTCCTCGATATCAACAACATGCATTTATACCTAGTGCAATGCCTGCACAATTTGTCTTTCCCCCAAACCATATTTCTCTTGCGAATCATTTTCGTGCAGTTAGGTTTAGAAATCAACACGGAGCAAATTACTTTCATCACTCCAGGCCTCATCCTTTTAGATGAATCCTTGTGAATTCGTTATTTAGTTTTTGTAAGTAGTAGTTATAGTTTAGGGAAAACTTGGTAGCATTTGATTGGGAAGACTTTTTGTAATTGGTACGGTCTTCCTAATTTTAGATTTAATTGGTTTTTGCTTGGGTTTTATTCATATCATGCCCCTAGCTTTTTTTTTTGTATTGTTTCCTTTTCCATTTTTAATTATATTTGGTAAATTATTTATAGAGTTTGAGGTGCTAATCTAGTGGGGATCTCACCCTCTATAGCGATTATTTTGCATGTCTTTTGCTCTAAAAAATAGTAATTATTATTTAAAATTGTGTAGATAGATACCTTATAAGAACTTTCCGTTTTTGACATACATTAAAAGAAATATTTAATATTTGTTGATAATTTTGAAAAATAATACCATCTCTTTTTTAAAGTAGTTATGGTAATTTGATATAAGATATTAACTGCATCTTAAACACGGCCTCATGGATAGTTAGAATGGCCCTATATTTGTTTGACGTGTGTATTTATTTGTGTTTACATATGTAAACACAATAAAAAAGAATGAACTTCCCTCTAACTTTTAGAGCAAAACTAGAGGAAAGCTATCTAGAGAAAGTACATTGTTCAGAATGTAGGAAAAAGATTGTTTGCCCTCTAGGTTCCCTCCCTTTATATAGGCAAGTTCTTCTAGGGTAATGGGGCTTTAATATGTTCATGGTCATTAGGTTAACTAACTAGTCTTCACAAAGTCCCCTCCTTTTAGGTTGATAGGTACATGGAGGTGCCGCGTTCTTTTTTTGTACTCGTCGGTACTAGGCGAGTAGGAAGGTGCCACACATGTGTCTTGGTACTTGGTTGGCCGACTCCTTGGCAGTGTGTTGTTGATTCCGCTTCGTTCGGTCGGCCATTCCAGTCCACCAAGTGTCAAGCTTGTTAAGGCGTATGCCGTTGTCTTCAAGGTAGGTTGACCAGGTCGGCCGTTCTAGTATACAGTTCACCAAGCTTCAAGTCTATTAAGGTGTATGCATTTGTCTTCTAGATAGGTCGGCAACTAGATAGGTCGGCTGTTCCAATCCACAATTCACCAAGCGTCAAGTTTGTTAAGACATGCATTTGTCTTCTCAATCGACCATCCAGTGCCCAATGTTCTAGGTAGGTCGATTGTCGTAACACGTGGGAATAAATGACCCACAACTTAACGCCGCTATCATTAAATAGCACTAGCAAGTGGTTGCAACACCTCATTAATGCTCTAGTGTTAGTTATTGGCCATGGTGTCAACCTTCATAAATGGGAAGCTCGCGCTGATCAGTGCTTCTTTTCTCCTTCACGCCCCACCACCACCTCCACCCTCCCTCTCACAGGAGACTTTCGACATTGCTTTTTTTTCTTTTGTTTTCCAGTTTTACTTCTCTTTTTACTCTCCTTGTGGCTTTGATGGCTTGTTTCAGTTCTAATGGAGCTAGCGATCAATATTTATATGTTGGCATCTTCTAATATGCCCATGGTTTCTAGCTTTAAACACTCTAAAATAGTCTTTAGAATCTTTCTGGAATGCTACTCTATATTTATATGTTGTTGGTATCTTCTAATATGCCAACTTGTCTTGAAATTAACTCGTTTCTTAACAAAGTTTGTCAATTTATCCTTGGGATTCTCATTGACAATTTATTAAAAGGTTCTCATTGGCAGTCTATTAAAACACCTATTGTGATATCTTAAGAACACAATGCACTATGACTTGCAATTTTTTCTTACATCACCCTTCTCTCTTACAGGGTTTTGTGATACAAGTCGGACTGCTGATCATTATGATCATAGGTTTAGTCTCAACCATATTTACCTTGGTCCTACTTGATCTCGTAGTGGTTTAGAAAACAAATTGGCGTTGCTTGCTCAAGTGTTGAAATATAATATCACAATCTAGCACAAACTATTGCAAAACTACAATTGATTCAAACTATCTTGAAAGAAATATACAATTCTATATAGTTGTTATCCTTTGTGATAACCCAAGTGTTTTTTGGCAAACAGCTGCATGGTTTGCACATCTCTAACTTCGAATAGAAAATTGATATTTTGACCAAACCCTTATTTTTTTTTTCTTCTAAATTTCTTAAATAAAAAAACAAGCTCAATGTTACTACTCTTACCTCGAAGTTGATCAACCTTGATCTTGTACGTGGAGTATGACTATGTTGTCAATCCTGATATGATCCCGCTATCTCGGTGCAATGGAGGGACTAGCCACAAACGCCACCGACCGGTAGTGCTTCCAGTCGCGAATCCTACTATCATAGCAACCCGCTATCTCAATTATCAGACCCGTTCTAGGGCTTTTTCAAAAACTCTAGTTTTTTTTATTCTTCATTAAGGGTATCTGGGTTATTTTGTGAACATTTAAGCCCTAATTTTTTATTATTATAAACTCGCAAAGGGGTTTGTTCAGCATCATGAAAAAAAAAAATGTTTTCGTCTTTGCTCTGTCGCCATCGTTCTTTCTCTATCGTTTTCGTTCTTTTTCTTGTTTTGTTCAACATCATTTTATTCTTGCTTTGTTATTTTCGTTCTTTATGTGATTTTGTTTTGTCTGCTTTGTTATTTGTTTTGTTAATTACGATTACTATTAGAACTTGATTTTGATGTTGGATTTTGGTTATTAAGGATGATTGCCCCTTTAATTTTGTGCTTTTAGCTGTTTTATTGATATTTTTATGTACTGTTTGTATTTTATGTTTAGTTTATATACTATTTTTGTATTTTATGTTTAGTTTATATACTATTTTTTTACTTTCGTAATAGCAGTTGTTCCGCTATCCGCAATTGTGCTATCTCATTTTTAGGGTGAGACCGACAACATAGGTGTATGAGTATATCAGGTTTAGTTTGAATTAGGTGATCGTAATTAATAGCTTGTAAAATGTGATATAGGTGTCTTTTATTGTCTTCGCAAATCGATTTGATACATTGGCATTCAGCAATTGTTCACAGTGCCACGACGAAGTGTACAAATTGTTCCATTGGCAAAGAATATTTCTATATTAATTATCAAATATCTAATTATTCCATCTATAAAATTATTTTCAATCTCTCTCCATCGTTCTCACCAAATTAGAGATTATGAGAGATGCCTCCTCGTTTTCCATGGTTGTGGTCATGGATTAGATTAAATTGGTGAATGCCAACACAAATCGGTGTTAGAAAATTAGGGATTATATTCAATTTAATGGAGAAGTTGGGGCCTTACATGAAGCATGAACGTGATATACAAAAGGGGAAAACTATGGGTAGCAAGTCACTTGATTATTTTTAACAACTTATAATCATGTCCGTTACTTTTTATTTAATGAAATCCATCGGTTATAGTTTATTGTTCTTATTTTCACAATAATAAAATGTTTTCACCTAAGTCATTTCCTATAGAAATATGTGTTTCATTTTAAATTATTAGATTAATTTATTTTTTTTTTTTACAAAATAATTTTTTTTTAAAATATACTTTTATCAATACTACTTTGTCTTTGGTGATAAAAAATAAAAATGTATTCCAAATATCTATATACAAAATATATTTTAAAAATATCTATATATAAAATAAATTATTTACTTTTCTTATCACATATAATAATCATAAATGAGACTTATAAATAAAGACCGTGATCGAGGTACTATTTATATGGAGGATTATATCATGATCTATAATATGATCTATAATATATTAATGTCTAAAAACTGTTTAAAACATTATTATAGATGACGACACTTTTCATAAATATAAACTAATGGTTTTTTTTATCTATGTGACATAAGACCATGATTAAATTGATGTATGTTTAATAAAAATAAAGAAAATAAACGTATTTTTCAAAATCAAATCACCATCTCGACTGTAAAAAAAAATGTTAACTTATACTTATGTGGAGTGTCATCAATTATAGTTAAAATTTTAAGTAATTTTTAAAATTCATATAAACAAATATTAACATGGACTAGGGTCCACTATAGATCATTATTAAAAAAATGTTTAAAACGTCAATGATTATATAAGTCGTTTCTTAAAAGTAAATGTTAATTATCATATTTATTTTTATTATTGAGATAATAATCGATTTAATAAAAATAAAAAATAATAAATATATATCTCGTGTTGAATCGACATCAATCAAATCATTATTTTACTAAACAGTGAAATATCACATACTATTATTTCTAAAAATTATCTTCAGTTTTTTTTTAATTTTTTTTAATCATTTTAAACTACAACCCACAATAGACCAATTATAAGATGAGCAACAATAAAACTCAACCATATATCACAAAAAGAAAAAAGAATGTCAATAATAATGTGATGAAATTGGCAAAGGAACCAAATTATTTTTGGAACCTATCTGTTTGATGGATGATAACAAGCTGTAGAGCACAGTAATTGGTGTCCATCAACGGCAAATCATCATCCTAGTGATAAGTGCATATTTTTGGAGTATTGTGTATGGTACATGCGGAAAAGTACAATTGTACAAGTACGGTAATCATTGATTAAATATACACGTGTGTGGTTGTTATGAATTGGATAGCATTTGGATTCCTCTTCTTTTGTTTTTTGGCATCAACAATCTTTGTCACTTTGTAGTACGTACGCATTATAATTGTTTGGATTTTAGGTTAAGGTTTATTGTTTGGTACCAAAAGCAAAAGTAAGAGAAATGTGATAACCTCTAGCCAATTTGAAAAGCCGTGCATGGTTCTCTCACGAATATAATATTATAAAATGCAAAAGAACATATAGAATAAAATCTAAGTGAAAGAGTTTTAAATTAAGAAGAAAAATAATAGCACAAGTTTAAATTATTAATTAAAATAACAAATTTACAATATGTTAGGTTAGTTAAAAGAAGAAGAAAAAAAATAGTCAAAGCAAAAACATTAAAAAATGAGATAATTTTTTAATTTTTGGGTATGAAAAATAAAAGATAGTTTTTTTTATTAAATAAAAAATGTTATTTTCTCTTATTTGATTGGATGAAAAGTGAAAAAGAAATGAAGATGAATATTATTTTTTGTGTAAGAAAATTTAAGGTGAAAAGATAGATTTTAAAGCATTTATATTTATTTATCTTTTTGATGACACTAACCAAACTCAAACCTATAATATACGAATCTACGTTTTTGTCTTTTTATTTTTAATTAGAGTTAATAGTATTTATTTTTTATCAATAAAAAGAAAAAAAAAAGTGAACAATTCTACGGGGACCCTATGCCATTTCCCAATGCACGGACACAAGTTTTTTTTTTTTTATCATTATAGTTGATGATCATAGTCCTTACACTTAGATTGTTCTTTTGAAAAACAAATCATAGGCACCGGTTAATTGTGAGTTAACTCTAGGTAGTCAGTAGTTAGACAAGTTTGTTGGTTGGTTGTTGTTGCCTAAGCAAAACAGTTAGAAGCAAGCTTATCAATTGTAGTGTATATATAGTTAAAAGTGTAGCTTGTAATCATTTAAGTTAAGATGAATAAAAATCTTTCCAAGTTTTCTCTCAATATGCATAAGTTTTCTCTATAATTTTCCATCATTTTCTTCGGCATACTTTTAACTCGTTTGAACTAAGAGTTGAAGATATTGAATGAGTGAAAGAATAAGAATTCAAACTTCAACGAAAGAGAAATTTACTAATTTAACTAACAACTAACATCTGCCTATAAAAAATTCATGTTTAGCAAGCCAATTCAAACACTCATTATCCTCACAAAAAGTATGTTGAAAGGAATTAATCCAGCCTCGAGAACAAAGTTGAGAAATATGATTAATCAAATGAGCATAACCAATATAGTATTTAATTAGGATAAATTACACCTTTAGTCTCTTAAGTTATTTTTTAGATGAGCGTAATGGTATAAACCTGCCTGACTGTGAGACCGACTGGTCGAACAGAGACGAAAGTCGACCATAGTGATCTGGGAGTCCCGTGTGGAAGGGCTCTCGCTCAACGGATCAACTTCTAAGTTTTTTTTCTTTTTTCATTTTATTTTAATGATCTTCTTAGGCACTTGTTAAACAACTATAAAAGAAAATAAAAAAAAAATAAGTTTTGAGAAAAAATATATCACTTTTTACAATTTCAAAGTAAGACATTGGTAGAAAAGACAAAATGTTTAACTTTGTAACTTAAGAAATTAAAGATTTTAAGTTTTTGTAATTTAAAAGACTAAAGTGGTACCAAAAACTTGTAGATGTAAAATGTCAAATGTTTATAATTTAATAAATCAAAATAAAGCAAACAAATTAAAAAAATAAAGTGAAATCCAAAAATAAATTACTCTCTACATTCCAAAATAATTGAATTATTTGATCATTTTACACATATTACAAAAAATATATAAATAAAATAGGGATAATATTACGTTTATCAAATTATTCTTGTTAAATATTTGTGAATTATCAATATCATAAATGTATAGTAAAAAATATTGTATTGAAAACAATGTATGTCGTATTAATTGAATGGTACAATTATAAAAAATTAAAATAATTGATTAGTTTTGGATAATTTTTTTACAAATAAATTAATTATTTTTGAACTGAAAGAATAATAAATTTGAGTAATTTAGACTAATACTCATTCCCCACTAATACGATTCCTTCATCAATATTTTCACGCGGTGTTCATAGAATCATAGGTTTCCAATGAATTTCACGCCAACCCTACAAAAGATTAAAGTCTTTTAGAAACAAAAGATTAAAGATACCAAAATGTTAACCATTGTACTTACGACAGTTATTAAAGAAAATAAAATCTTGTAAAATGTGGATTTAATATTTTAGAATTGTAAAAATAAAAAATTTTACTCAAATGTTTTTATTTTATTTTCTTTTTCATTTATTTAACAAAATTTCTTAAGTGCAATTGTTAGCAAGACCATTAAGTTATAAAATATTGCATCTATTTTTTTATTTTATTTTTCCATTCATCACAAAATAATTGAGTCATTTGATCTTTTTACACAGATTAATAAAAATATATAAAAGAAAGAGAAAAAATATTACTTTTTTAAAATTAATGTCGTTAATTATTGGTACAATATTAATATAATAAATGTAGGGTGGGTGATATTGTATTGGGAATGATATAAATAATGTTAATTAAAAAGTAAAAAGAAAAAAGTGAATTGAAAATTGAAATAGTAAATTATTTTGAGACAATTTTTTTCTTCAAATAGAAAAGAGGGAGTGTTTTTTTGTTTATGGCTTTTTAGTTTTTACACACATCAAAACAATCAATAAATTTTATTACTTTTGAGATTATTATTTCTTTTTTCCCCATAGTATACGTTATAGTTTATTATCTCATCTCATATATTTATTTCTACAACATTTAATGTTGATTAAAGTATAAAATATTACATTGGGATTTGTAACTAAAGATATTATTGATAAATTAATAAATAATGTTGCATTAAATTTTAAAAACAATTAAATAGAAACTAACATTTTTCATCAACCTTGAAAATTAAAAAGTAACAAAGGGAGTATTCACTATGCCGATAAAAATGAAAGTATTATCCTGATATCTAATAATACAAGTAAAGTATCATTTTAATATCTGAAAGTGTACGACGTTATCCTTTTAGTCTCTGATTCAAAAAACTCAAATTAGTTCTCGAATAATCAAAATGTCAGTAAATTTAGTCTTTAACGTTATAATAGTCATAAACTATTTTGACACTAAAATGTATTTTTTTTTTAAAAAAATTATGACAATAAATTATATATTTTAAAGACTATTTTGATGATACGATAGTTAATTTGGATATGTTGTTAAACCAAAGATCAATGTTTCATACACATGTAACATTTAATTAATGAATTTAGTCATATATAATTACAATTTTTACACAAACAATTAATCACAATCATTAAATCAGTAGTGATATTTGACTTTTATGAAAATTATCTTCAAAGTCATCTCTATAAATAATTGTAATAGATTTACAGTTTTGACGGTGCATACTTTAATTAAATACATACAAAAATATAATTAATTCTGGTAAATAATTAATTAATAATATTTTTTACAATAATTTGAATGATGACATTTTTGAAGGTACGAGGGTGAAAACAAAAATGGATGAAGAAACATATATCATCATTGAATACTAACAATAATAATATAATTTAATTGTGTAAAATATAAATTAAATCTATACAATAATAAATAAATAGGAGAAAGGCTCTACAATAAATAGTAAATAATCCCCCGTATTAAAAGGGGTGCATATTCTCTCCCTCGCTTCCACAGTTCCACCAAACCATTGAAACAAACACCTTCCTCATCTCAAATTCCATGCCCAAACCCTCAATCCCAAAAATATGGTAGCGGAGACAAACGTTCCCGTTACCCTCACCGTTAACAAAGACGGTGAACAAACCGCGGCCTTAATATTCACCTACGGCACATTAAAGAAAAACTTCTCCAACCACATCCTTCTCCAAGATCTAATCCACACCGGCGACGCTTCTTTCATCGGAACCTACCGCACCGTCCAAAATTACCCTCTCGTATGTGGTCCCTACCGTGTTCCTTTCCTCCTCAATTTACCCGGATCGGGTCAAACCGTTTACGGCGAACTCTACTCTGTTTCTCCACGCGGACTTTTAAGGATGGATGAACTTGAGGGAACCTCACGCGCTCACTACGAGCGTCTTCCTATTAAGGTCGTTCCTGTTATCGGCGAGGGAGGAAATGAAGGTAGTGACGTGGAGATGGAGATAACGTGCGCTGAGGCTTATTATGCGCATGGTAGCTATGCTATGGAGATGTGGATGAAGAATGGGAAAAGAGGTTTGAAGTGTTATACTGAGAAAGAAACGATTGGGTATGTGAAGCGTAAAGATAGGCCTCAACATTTGACTTTTCTCGATCATATTCGTTTGTTTCTTCAAGATTGAATAATTGAATTGTCTCTGTTTTTTATTTTTTTTTTCTATTCTTCTTCTTGCCACAAAAATAAATAAATAAATAAAGATTATTTGAATAGGAATGGGGTTTTAGTTTTTAATTAGGGTTTGTCAAAGATGGTGGTTTTGTTGAAAACAAAGAGTGGTTGAGATTTTGTATGTTGTGATTCTGTTCTGGTTGGTTTCAATGCCAATTTCTAGATTTTCTTTATGGAAGAAAACAGTTACTTGGTCCTTGTATATTTCAGAGTGTGTTCATCGAAAGATAACAATTTGAAGCTCGTTATTTCAATTTCTTTTAAATTAAAATTTGTATTGAAATTTAGACTGTTTGATTTCAATAATGATAGCTGATAATAGAACGAGTAATGGCTATGGATCTGCTGACCTCATGAATGTGTAAAATTGTATTGCTGCATGCAATAATTGAATGTATCAAAATAAAAATATAAAAATGAATGTGTTCTTTTTTATCTGTAGTTGAATGTGTGCTTTGTCTCAAATGTGTGTTCTTTAAGTTAGTTCAGTATTCTGCCTGTCATTTTAAATCATGAAATTATTAACAAAATGACAAAATTAAAGATAATTTTTTAAGTTTGGATTATTCAAACTGTAATAACATTGCCTTTACACGTTTACTAAAGGTTTAGTCTCACTTTATGTATTTCAGATAGAAATTTAATTTGTATACAGTATTATTGTAAAAAATTTATACCATCAATCATAGATGTTATTTGATTTTTGTAATAATTATTTTTAAAGTTATGACGCCAACTTTTCCTTTCCTTAAAGGCTGCAATTTTTTTTAATTCTTTTCTCTTTTTCTGGTCAAGTTAGAGATGAATTTAATAATTAAGAGTGTGTGTTGAATATAATTGTTGACAGATTTGACTGCACTATCGGAGAAACTTTAGTGCTTGTATGAAATCATTGTGAGATTAATTGATGAAACAAAATGTAATTTTCGTCAAGGATGATAGAGTGCAATTATGTCAAATTCACCTACTAATGCTAGTAATAAATAAGGTACACATGTATGGTTTATGATTTTAAACTGTGGTCGTGCTCCGATTACTGATCGTGAACTTTGAGAGATTGATTATGTATAAATCATAAGTATTTTTGTTTTGTTTTTTTAAATGAGTTGAATTTTAAAGACTTTAAAACAAAATCTTCATGTCACCAGCAAGAGTTTATCCAGCACATATATGTCCATTGGACTAACCTTCTTTGGCCACTATGAGAGGTTTTTGTTTCGATCTTTCTATTGTTTGAGTATATTCCAATACAATAAATCGCTATTTTAGATTTTAAAATTGTAAATGTTAGTCAAACTAAAACCTTAAATTATTTAATATCAGTTAAAATGATTGACGTTAAATAATTTAAGAGGACAATTTGATATTTCATAAATTTGAAGTCTCAAATTGACCAAAACTTTTAATTTTGGGATTTAAAATTATAATTTACTCCTTCCAATATAAATCAAAATGTATGATAGATCAAATGGAAAGCTGAGCTACAATAAATGCCACCGTTGTTACCAAATAAAAAAAAAAAATGTTGTTTCGAGTTTTGAAAAAACAATTTATGCGTCTGAAAATATTACTAGGTTGAGTCGCGGACTAGGTTGTTAGGTCGCTCTCTTTAAGACGTTTCGCGACACTACCCAAATTGTGCAAGGTAGACTATCAACCACGAAGTCCCCAAGATAAAACAGTCATGATACTCTGTATCAGAGTTTCATTGCACTGTGAAAAACCGTTCTAGAATTACACCCTCAATATGGCAGTCGAATGGCTGCCACTCGTAATATGGTACTAAGACCACTCGAAAGAAAGAAAAGAAGTAGTAAGAATAGTGAGGGAGAAAAAGAGAAAAGCCTCAGAGAATGGAGAGCTTTTGGTGTGATTTTCCAAATGATCAGAACCCTATATTTATAGAAGAAATCTGCAACTGGATCAGAGATAATTCGGGATCCGTCAGACCAGAACCACAACAAAAAAAGTGCCATATTTTGAAATAGCAATGTCAATTTACAAGAAAGGGGGGTTTGAATTGTAAATTAGCCCTTTTAAAATTTCCTGTTAAAAAGTTAAGAAAATAACTCAAGATTGATCTTGGTTGTGAAAACAGAAAACGGAGAACGTTCTTGGTTTTGACCAGAATATGGAGAACGTTCTTGGTTAGTTAAAATTAACAATTTAATTTATCTATTTAACTAAATAATCAAACATACTGAAAGTAAATAGATAAGGGAAGAGATACCACACAAAGATATATCCTGGTTCACCTAACTCGGGCTACGTCCAGTCTTCACAACTGTGAGATTTTCACTAAGTACTAAAACAGAGATCAATCTTGGTTTTACACACCCTATTTCAGATCAACTTTGATCTGATACAAAAACAAATCATTTCCACCCAGAAAGGAGTTCAATTAAATCACCTATCAATCTTTAGATAGGATTTAACAGTTCACCTTTTAATCATAAAAGGATTTCCAACAAGCTTACTCAAAACTATACTTCACACTATAGCCTTGAGTTTACAATGATATGATTTAAAGTGTTTTGTCATAATTTGAGAAGGCTCAACACTTGTTTGAGTTCTGATTCTTTGACAGAGAAATACACAAGAATGATTCTAGGAATCGAATAGGAAAAATCAGAACTGACTCAATGTATGTGAGTGAGATAAATTCAAGTATGATTGAAGTGAGTAATGAATTGCTTAGTACTTGAAGCTCTGATTTTAGACAGAATCTGAGTATGCTCAACTCGTGTTTGAGATTAGATTCTTGACAAAAGAATTCAGTAGAATGATTCTGATATGAAGAAGAAGAACATAACTGAATCTTTTGTTTGTGATTGAGAAGCTTTCAAGTATATAAGTGTATGTAAGTGATGTATTGATTTGAACTTGAAGCTCTTGAATCTGATTATGAATGATGAAATAATTGCTTTGAGAATTATGATTATTGCCTTTATCTTAAGTTCTCTTTTATAGACTCAAAAAGTGCTTATGACAGCTCATTTACCCGTTGGGAACAAATTGGCTGTCATTTGTCAGTGATTAGGTGAGAGCAGGCCAAAAAGCAAGAATGTTCTTCATTCTTCTTCTGATGTTCAAGAGCAGACTTGGTTCTTCCTCTGTGTGGCAAATGAGTCTTGATCTTAGTGATGCGTATTCTTGGCTTTTAAATTTGTAGAGGGATCCTCTAGAGGTATATTCTAGTGATATCTTTTGGTATCCTCTGAAGGTATCCTCTAGTGACATCTTCTGGCTGTATCTTCTGGAGGTATCATGTGGTGACGTCATCCTTTGGTGGTATCCTTTGGTGATATTCAGAATGCTGTCCAGAATGTTCTTGGATATTCAGATTTGATCTTGCTTCTCTCAAATGATTTTGTTTATGATTTATAGCATAGTGTGATAATTGATTGTTGTATGAATGTATTTGATCATCTTCTTCATGAAGATGTTATCTTGAAGATGTAATAATATTTCTCTTGAATGATTGATATATGATATATTCTTTTTGAGATTCTTGCACTTTGATGATGTGAATGGCTTCTTGCTTGTTCACTTATGCAATTCATCTTCCTTAAACAAAACTCAAGTGCAATAATTAGTAGATCACCATTCATAAAACTCAATTATTTAATTCAAAAGGTTTGTTATCATTAAAACATATATCAAAAAAGTTTTTTCCTCAACATATTTTTCTAGGGTTTTGACCAGGCGCGCGTCCACGAAACAAACGAAAAAGTAGGTAGGGTTTTGACCATAAACCGATGCGCTCGAAATACAGGGAAATAATTGACCGAATCAGATATTCAGTGTTGACTCAATGGAGGGAAAACGTGTCAATTAAATAAAACGCAAGCATTCCTTTTTAGATAAATAATAATAATAATTTTTTAATTTTCTTTGAACTGAAAAAATAATTCACCACCCAAGCCCGACCCAGCCAGCCAGATGAACGGTGGTGGCGCGCGCATGTGCTGATTTATTTTGCATGCGTTCTTGCCCCTTCACAAAATTGGGTACCCTTGGGGCACACCCCAAGTATCATACCTCCACCTTATAAACACTACTAGAATGTGTAATCCCTCATATGTGGGACTTCTATTTTTCAATTCACATACTAGCTCCATTTGTCTTTGTAACACCCCGAGTTTAAAATATAGCGCGGGTGTATTTTTTTTTTCAATAAATAATTAAAATGAGTTTTCCAAAATTAATATCAAGGGAATTAAAATAAAATCAGTTCATTTCAAAAGAGAACACTCGGCCTGTGGCCACTAAACAGTATCAGAGTGCAGAAAAATACAGCGGAAAAAGTAATACATTAATTCCCAAAATAAAATTACATTTCTCAAAACTCAAGACCCTATACAAAAGTCTAGACTGATCATGCACTAAGCTACAGTAGCACGGTCTCCACTGTATCCTCTATAAGTCTCGTCTTCAGCCAACCGTCCGTCCCTCTGCGTTGTCCACGTAGACTCCGTACGTAAAGATCAGGGGAAACTAACGACACTTTCGTCGTTAGTGTATCCGTCGGTAGGACGGGTTCGGGTAACATCTGAGGGCAAAGCCCAAAGTCCACAATATAATAGCAAGGGTCACCGACCGAAATTAACAAATAAGCACATAACATATATCTCACAACAACACATATATTCATGGCATAATATATGAAAATGATGAGGAAAATAATAATGCTCATTTGAAATTTAATGACATATATGTCTTTTCAAAACAGCAGCCAATTATTATGAAATATGTGGTAAGTACAAACAACACCTCAGCAATTCGCAATCATTAAATCAGAAATTCAGATTCTGAACAGTACTTACACACATTCAATTTTCCACTCATCATCATAATCCAATCGTGACCCACCGGTCAATCACCCCGATGCAATATGCATATGCTCATGTATACAATTTCTTGGAATCACCAAGGTGCAGTCGCTCAACAGACCAACACAACATGTTTGACTTTAACGGCCCTCAAGACCAAGGTGCAATCGCTCAACAGCTCAGCACCTAGTGCAGGCGCTCAACAGACCAGCACTCGTGCAGTCGCTCAACAGACCAGCACGTTTGACATATACCAAGGTACAATCGCTCAACAGATCAGTACCTAGTGCAGACGCTCAACAGTCCAGTACTCGTGCAATCGCTCAACAGATCAGCACGTGGCTGCGCATTTCAGGGTACAAACGCTCAACAGTCCAGTACCAGTGCAGATGCTCAATAGTCCAGCACTTATATACCAAAGTACAATCGCTCAACAGATCAGTACCTAGTGCAGACGCTCAACAGATCAGCACGTGGTTGCGCATATTTGAATGGACCACCACGAACACGCGGCCATTCCGTAGCCCGGATAGAATGGACCACCACGAACACGCGGCCACTCTACAACCCATCACAGTTACTACATTCACATGTATTAGCCTCTCACAGGCCAAATACACAGAAGTTAAATCCTCGCACGGATAGAATGGACCACCACGAACACGCGGCCATTCCGTAGCCCGAGTAGAATAGACCGTCCAATACACGCGGAACTACTCTGACCCCGGATAGAACAAACCGTCTAATACACGCGGAACTATTCTATAACCCACAGTTACTACTTAACTTCGCGGCCCATCACGGTCATCGCATCAACTCTGTGGCCCATCGCGGTCACCACTTGACTATGCAATGCATGAACATGCAATGTTTTCTCTTCACTGAAAACAGTATGCGACATCAATGATTTTCATGCATTTCCACCATTTCTCAAATTACCTCAACACAACCAATTTCATTATCAACACATCAATGATTAAACAGTCAAGCAATCATTAACAATTCACATTATCTCACAAATTCCATACTTAATCATCTCAAGTCTTTCCATTGTTCCCCAAACTCTTAAAATTCATAAAACAGTGTTTAAAACTGAGTTTTTGAAAAAACACGAATATGTATTCGAATACAGATCCCTTGTATTCGAATACAAAAGCTGAAACTAGTGAAAATATGCAATTTTAACATTCTGTATTCGAATACAACATGCCTGTAGTCGAATACAGAAGACAAAACCAGAATGATCAACATCAGATCATCAGAAAACAGAACCAGAATTAGAATGATTAACATCAGAACATTAGAAACAGAATTAGAATCAGAATCATCAACACCAGAACATCAGAAAACAGAACCAGAATAATTAACATCAGAAACAGAACCAGAATGATCAACATCAGAAACAGAACCAGAAGGATCAACATCATAAATAGAACCATAATGATCAACATCAGAAACAGAACCAGAATGATCAACATCAGAAACAGAACCAGAATGATCAACATCAGAAACAGAACCAGAATGATCAACATCAGAAACAGAACCAGAATAAGAATCATCAACACCAGAACATCAGAAACAGAACCAGAATAAGAATCATCAACACCAGAACATCAGAAACAGAACCAGAATCAGAATGATTAAAATCAGAACATCAGGAACAGAACCAGAATCAGAATCATCAACACCAGAACATCAGAAGCAAAACAGAATGATTCACACAAGAATCATTAGAAGAAAAGTAGAAGGATTCACACAAGAATCATTAGAAGCAAAACAGAATGATTCACACAAGAATCATCAGAAGCAGAAGAAAAAAAAAGATTATCAGAACCATCAGAAGCAGAAACAAGATGATTATCAGAATCATCAGAAGCAGAAACAGGATGATTAATATCAGAATCATCAAAAGCAAAACAGAATGATTATCAGAATCATCAGAAGCAGAAACAGGATGATCAATATCAGAATCATCAGAAGCAGAAACAAGATGATTATCAGAATCATCAGAAGCAGAAATAGGATAATTAATATCAAAATCATCAGAAGCAAAACAGAATGATTATCAGAATCATCAGAAGCAGAAACAAGATGATTATCAGAACTATCAGAAGCAGCAACAGGATGGTCAATATCAGAATCATCAGAAGCAGAAACAGAATGATTATCAGAATCATCAGAAGTGAAACAGAATGATTCACACAAGAATCATCAGAAGCAAAACAGAATGATTCACACAAGAATCATCAGAAGCAAAACAGAATGATTCACACAAGAATCATCATAAGCAAAACAGAATGATTCACACAAGAATCATCATAAGCAAAACAAAATGATTATCAGAATCATCAGAAGCAGAAACAAGATGATTATCAGAATCATCAGAAACAACACAGAGTGATGTTGGAACCAAGTTGGTTCTAAATAATCTGGATTTTGATGTGTACAAATACACTTGATGGAATCTTATTTTGAACTTGAATTACTACGGTAAAAACCATCAGAAGAGGAATATATCAGAGGATACATTCTGAATTTACAGAAGATGCATTTCTGGAATTATTAGAAGATTAACCAGAATGTCCAAAACCGACCAGAAGATAACTTTGGAGGCTTATATCAAACAGAAACAAAATCAGAAGAACATCTGGAAAACACCAGAGGGAAGTCTGCCATAATATGAATTGCTCCAAACAAGAATGATTCAAATATCAGAAGCAATCAAGAAGTTATACTGATCAGAACATAGTCTGGCAGTGTAATTTCAACACAGTTCATATTTGTCCAGAAGTGACCAGAAGATATATTTGATGGATTATATCAGAGGGAATAAATATCAGAAGATTCTTTGGACCATACTATTGTGAAGCCTGCCATGTGGAGAGTTGTTCCAGGCCATAAGTTGTCAAAAGCAAGAAGTAATCCAGAAGATAATTTGACCAGAACATGGCATGACAATCGAATTTTGAATAACCCAGACTTCGCCCAGACTTCACCCAGAATTGATCAGAAGAAGCACAGAATGGTTCATGCCAGAATCACCAGAAGCAGAAACAACAGAATAATTCACATCAGAACCATCAGAAGTAGAAACAGACTGATTCACATCAGAATCATCAGAAGATGGTTAACATCAGAACCAGAAACAGAAACAGAAACAGAATGATCCACACAAGGATCATCAGAACCAGAACAGAAACGAAATGATCCACACAAGGATCATCAGAACCAGAAATAAAAACAGAATGATCCACACAAAGATCATCAGAACCAGAAACAGAAACAGAATGATCCACACAAGGATCATCAGAACCAGAACAGAAACGAAATGATCCACACAAGGATCATCAGAACCAGAAACAGAAATAGAATGATCTACACAAGGATCATCAGAACCAGAAACAGAAACAGTATGATCTACACAAGGATCATCAGAACCAGAAACAGAAATTCTTCTTCTGTATTCGACTACAGGGCTCGTAGTCGAATACAAGTTTGAAAACTTAAGTAAAACAGAAATTTTACAGGTTGTAGTCGAATACACACATGTTGTATTCGAATACACCTTCGAAAACCAGTGAAAATTTCCTGAGATTCAACCCTTTTCAAACTGTTTTCTTTTAAAACAACAACCAAACAATAGAATAGATTTAACACTTTTTCCAGAAGACACTTCCTTCATTTAAAATCCCTTTTCCTTTTAAATCATCAACACCACCAGAATCACACAAAACAGAAATGGAATCAGGATCCAACCCCAATCATCCAGAACTAGAAAACAGAATGTTCACTCACCAGAATCATTCAGATTTTGAAACCATCAGAACAAACATGCAAGCATCACAGCTTTCTCAAAACATTAGAATAACGTGTATAGCATTTCAGCTTTTCAAACAATCAGAACAACATGCAAAGCAGAAACAGCATCCTTAAACATCAGAATAACATGCATAGCATTTCAGCTTTTACAATCATCAGAACATGACCAATGTTTTCAACCAAAACAGAAATCATCACACAGCAGCAAAACACCAACAGAATGCATTTTTGCATTTTTAAAACTATTTTCCAAAACAGTTTTATGAACATGTATTTTAACCATCTTTAAAATAACATGCAAGACATCTTCAGTTTTCTCACACAAGTAAAACAGCATTAATGCATTCAACCAACAACAGCCATCACAGAATCATCACATATCAACAAAAATGCATTTTCTTCATTTTTCAAGATGTCATTTCGAAAACATGTTTTTCTTTCAAAACAGAACTGAAATAACATGCATTTACAGCCCTAATGCAACTAGAAAGTTGGAAGGTGCCCTTACCCTTGTTGCGTGTTCTGCTTCTGCTCAAGTCTCTATTTTCGTTCTCGTTTCTGCGCCAAAATCTGGTGAAACTGCTGCCTGAGTTTGCTGCTACAAAACTGGGTTCTTTAGCTCCGTAATGAGGTGGGGAACAACTTTAATACTGAGGGTTTTCTGGTTTGGTGTTTGTATTTCCAGTTACTGGAACTTTTAAGGGACTCCCTCTTTGGTATTTTTTTGAAGTCGTGAAACCGGGTCTCAGAAACAGGAGGCAGAAATGGGAGAAGGGTTACTGTTACATGCAATTACTATTACATGCAAAATAGGGAGGTGTGAGTTCTGATTTCTGCCCAGCCCCTCACGTGTACTTATAAGCTCACTTGAGTGCCACCTCATTTGAAACAATGATACAATAATGCTGGATTTTCCAGCTGGACTTTTCAGCACTTAATCCTTAATTAATGGTCCGATTAATTTAATTACTCGAAATTAAATTAATTTAATCTTCATCCAATAATTATAATTCATCTTCCAAAATAAATATTTATATATATATTCACTCAAAACATACATATATTAAATATTTAACAAAAATTCCCAAAATACCCTTAATATTAATTCCATAAATTAATATTAAATTTAAGGGTCTTACAGTATTCATTTCCAACAATCCCCCGCTTGAATTTGAAAAGAAGGTTCTGAAATAGCGTCAAACGCTTCCATGAGATCGTGCATAAACAAATGTGTCTCTTGAATTGAACCTTTCATAGCAGGTAAGATTCAGATTTAACAAGAGTGACTCATAGTCTTGAATGTTGAGGAAAAAACCTTTTTGATATATGTTTTAATGACAACAAACCTTTTAAATTAAATGATTAAGTTTTATGAATGGTGGTCTACTAATGATTTCACTTAAGTTTGTTTAAGGAACATAAATGCATAAGTGAACAAAGCAAGAATCAAAGAAAACAGCAGCAGAAAACATTCTCCACATATTCTGGAAAATGGAGAATGTTCGCCAGTCCACGACAGCCTAAAAACCTAACTTTCTCCATCACTTAATCGAAGTTGTTGGCTCTGGAAGTTACATGGATATAATCACTACATGGCAGAGAACACATAGGATCAATTCAAATCAAGAGGACATTCGAATTGAGAAAGATAAAGAATCTCAAACAAGCCTGTCCAGACAGTTCTGGAAACAGTAATTATCAGACTCTAGAAGATACCTCATGAAGTCAATTACCAGAAGATACATTCTGGAAATTACTAGATGATACATTATGGAAATTACGAGAGGATACATTCTGGAAATTAACAGAGGATACGTCCTGAATTTACCAGAGGATAAATTCTGGAAAAAACCAGGAAGTCGAAAAATATCATCAGAGGATAACTTTGGAGGCCCAGATCAAACGGAAACAATATCAGAAGAACATCTGAAATACACCAGAGGGAAGCCTGCCATAAGGACAATTGCTTCATACCATAAGAATTCAAATATTAGAAGCAATCAAGAAGTTATGCTGATCAGAACATAGCCTGGCAGTGAAATATCAAAACTTTCCAGACTTGATCCAGAATGGATCAGAGGATATGTTTGCTGGCCAAGATCAGAAGGAAAAAATATCAGATGAAAACCTGGACCATACCAGGATGAAGACTGCCATGAGGAGAGTTGTTCCAGCTCAGAAGTAATCAAATGTAATAAGTATTACAGAAGATAATCTGACCAGAACATAGCATGACAGTCAAATTTTACTTCATCTAGAAAACGATATCAGAGAATATCTCCAAAAAATATCAGGAAGACATCCAGAATGATCAAAACTGAACCTCCAGATTGATTATCAATCTCCAGAAAGTTCAAATACTAGGACTCCAGATTGATTATCAATCTCCAGAATTTTCATTAACATTCTGCAGAAGTTCATCATCATTCTCCAAGCTGTTTTGACATAATCAAAAACTCCAGTTCTGCTGTCAAGATTGATAAACAATCTTAACAATATACAATGCATCAAGACAGTTTCCAGTATGTTCAGAAATCAGTCCAGATTGATTATCAATCTCCAGGATATCCAAAAGTTAAAGCTCCAGATTGATCATCAATCTCCAGCAACCACAGTTTTCTGCAACAACATTCTGTGATCATTTTCAATCTGTTTTAAATGATCCAAAGCTCCAGTTCAGACCAGCAATATTATCACTTATCAGAAGTGTTAAAGGATCAGTAAATCACTCAAGTAAATTTGATCCAAAACGCAACACACAGCCCAGTCTGAACAGAAAATAAAAATAGTCAAAAGTTTGATTATTTTTATTCAGAAATAATGCTTTTGGTAAAGCCTAACAAAAGCACTCCAACGGCTCTATTTTTAAATGCTCTCACGCCTATAAAAGGAAGGCAAAAGCTCAGGAAGAAATACAGCTTCAAGTACAGAGAAAAACATCACTCACATACATCTACATACTTGAAAATCTCCAATCACTTACAGAATCAGTTTTAGTTAAATTCATTCTACTCTGATATATTCATACTGATTTATCTGTAAAGAATCGAAATCTCAAACAAGAGTTGAGACATCTCAGATTCTAAACAATCTCATTATTATTGTAAAACTCAAACTATAAGAGTTTAATATAGTTTGAGGTAGATTGTAAGAAATCCTATCAAGACTGATAGGTGATTTGATTAATCTCTTTCTGGGTGGAATTAGATTAAGTTCTGTAAACAAAGATCAAGGTTGATCTAAGCTAGGTGCTGTAAAACCAAGAAGGTTCTTGTTTTAAACACTTAGTGGAAAATCTCACAGTGGTGAGGACTGGACGTAGCCCGGGTTTGGTGAACCAGGATATATCTGTGTGTGATATCTCTTCCCTTATCCCTATTTACTTTCAGTCTGTTAATTATCAAGTTAGATAGATAAACTGAACTGTTGATTTCAACTAACCAAGAACGTTCTCTATTTTCTGGTGAAAACCAAGAACGTTATCTGTTTTCTGTTTTCACAACCAAGATCAATCTTGAGTTATTTTCTTAAGTTTTTAACAGAAATTTTAAAAGGGCGGATTTACAATTCAAACTCCCCTTCCTTGTAAATCGATATTGCTACTTCATTGAACTCTATCTCTGACATCAAACCCACACACAACCTTTTCATTGGGTGTATTCTAAAAAGTTCGTGCATTTATGGCCCTACACGTCTATCCCCGTATAGTGAACGCTCTAGGAATTTTTGCCTCGAAATTCCATAGGAAGCGGTCCCACTTCCACATTCACATAGGTAAGTCTATCAAGAGTACTCTTGTAGCTAGGTACTTCCTCCACATAGAGTATAGATCTCATTAAGAGTTTCTATTATCTCAACCTTTCATCGCTTTAGAAATCATGCTTCTGTTAGATATAATAACATGTTCATCTCATATCACTATGACTTGTTATTACCCATTGAACCTAATTCTTGGGATCTCCAGTCTTTTAGGTCGGGTTACCATCATGAGTGACTCAATGATCTATAGGCAATAGTCTCATTCTTTTGGATGTATTTATGACTTTTTCTCTAGCCAATCCTTTCGTCAAAGGATCTGCTAAATTATCATCAGTGCGTACATGATCCACAATTACAGCTCCTTTAGTAAGTAATTATCTAACTGTGTTGTGCTTACGACGTATTTGTCGTCTCTTACCGTTGTAATAACGATTCTCAATTTTTGCAATAGCCATTGTACTATCGCAGTGGATCAACACAGCTGGCATATGTTTTTCCCATAAAGGGATCTCAACTAGCGAGCATCTCAACCAACTCGCTTCTTCACTAGCAGTAGCTAGTGCTATCATTTCAGACTCCATAGTGGACTGAGCCAGTATCTTCTGTTTCTTTGATTTCCAAGATACAGCCCCGCCGGCTATATTAAAAATATAGCCATTGGTTGCTTTGGAGTCATCTGATAAGGTGTTCCAATGAGAATCACTGTATCCTTCAAGGACGGCAGGAAATATTTGATAATGTAACCTAGACTCATGGTTCTTTTTAGGTATCTCATGACTTTTTCCATAGCTTGCCAATGCTCTATACTAGGTCTACTGGTAAACCTGCACAATAGTCCCACTACGTAGGCAATGTTGGGTCTAGTACAATCAGTGGCATACTTGAGGCTGCCAATGATACTCGCATATTCAGTTTGTCTAACTCCTTCCCTAGTGTTCTTAAAAAGTTTCATACTTGGATCATATGGTGTGCAAGCATGTTTACAGTCAAAGTATTTATATTTCCTTAGGATCTTTTCAACATAATGAGACTGATCCAAAGAAATTCCCTTTTCTGACCTAGTAATCTTGATTCCTAAGATTACATCTGCTTCTCCGAGGTCTTTCATATCAAAGTTGTTACTCGACATTGTTTTCACAGTATTTACAACATGAATGTTTGAACCAAATATGAGTAAGTTGTCTACATAGAGGCATATGATAGTCCAAATGCCATTTTCAAATTTGTAATAAATTTATTTCTCACTTTCATTCACTTTAAACTCATTCGATATAATCAAGTTGTCAAAATTTTTATGCCATTTTTTCATGCCATTGCTTATGAGCTTGTTTAAGACCATACAAAGATTTATCTAACTTATAGACCTTGTTTTCTTGTCCATGAATTACAAAACCTCCAGCTGGTTCCATATAGATTTCTTTTTCCAAATTACCATTTAAAAAGGCTGTTTTAACATCCATTTGATGTATCACCAAGTTATGAATTGCTGCTAGAGAAATGAGTACCTTAATGGATATTATTATAGTGACTGGAGAAAAAGTGTCAAAGAAAACTATATTTTCTCTTTCCCTAAACCCTTTGGCTATAAGGCGTGCCTTGTATTTATCAATAGTTCCATAGGGTTTTAGTTTCTTTTTCAAAATCCATTTACAACCTATTGGTTTTCAACCAGGAGGCAAGTCTACTAAATGTCAGGATCCATTTCATCGTTTATAGCTTCTTACCAAAGATCTGCATCTAATGATGACAAGGAATCCATTTTGAGTTTCCAATTCACCTTCTTTGTTGCTTTTAGTGCTTCTTGTCACGGGAGCATGACTTGGTTCGCTGCCCCACTATTTGTCGATTTAAAAGGGAATTTATTTTCATAGAATTCAACATCATTTGACTCTATGATCACTTTCTCTTTTAGGTCATAAAACCTATACACTTTACTATTTACTGCATACCTAATGAATAACATTCATAGGCTCTACTGACGAGTTTAATTCGCTTGAGATTGGGGATTCTGACATAAGCCAGATAGCCCTATGTTCGAAGATAAGACAAATTTAGTTTTCTTTTCTTTATTATCTCATAAGGAGATGTTTTGCTTTTAGATTTTGGAAATATATTCAAAACATAGCAAACAGTCAAAATAATTTCCCACACCAATGAGATGCAGCACCAGAGTTAAGCATAATAGCAACAACTAGTTCAGTCAGAGTCTTATTCTTTCTTTCAACTTTACCATTCATTTCAAGTGAATAAGGTGTTGTGGTTTCATGTATAATTCCTTGAGTTTTATAAAACTCAATAAATAAACTAGAATCATATTATGTTCCTTTATAACTACTAAACCTCTTAATCTTTTTTCTAAATTGATTTTCAATTTCAGTTACAAAGATCTTAAACATATCAATCGCTTCACTTTTATTTTTCATCAGATATACAAAAGTATAGTTAGAGCAGTCGTCAATAAAAGTAATAAAATAACGTTTTCCATTTCTTGTTAGTGTCTCATCAAGTTCACATATATTAGAGTGTATTAAATCTAAAGGTTCAGATTCTCTAACTATTGATTTATGTGAACTCTTAGTTATTTTAGCTTGATTGCAAAAATCACACTTTTCAAATTCATTTAACGATAACTTTGAAATTAGGCCTAAGTTACTTAAGTTTGAAATCACACGTTTGTTGACATGACAAAGTCTAGCATGCCAAATATTAAAATCACACAACATGTAAGTAGAAGGAGACATTTTATTCATTTCAACATTCAATTTAAACATGCCATTAGTGGCGTACCCTTTCCCAACAAATATACCATTTTTAGAAATGGTGTACAAATCTGCCCCAATAGCCTGATTAAACTCAGCCTTATTAAGAAGATAACCAGAAACTAGATTCTTCCTTATTTCTGGAGTGTGCATGACATCCTTCAGAATTAAGGTCTTTCCAGATGTGAATATTAATTCTACATCTCCTATACCAGCAACATCCGTAGTGTGGGAATCTCCCAATAAAACTTTCTTATCTTCAGCAGTAGTGTATGTTTTGAACATAACACGGTCATAATAGACATGGCGTGAGGCGCCAGTGTTTATCCACCATCCATCTGATCCACCAACAAGTTGATTTCAGTTATCATAGCAATGAATTGCTCTTCTGTCAAGTTAGCATGTTGAACAGGGTTTGTCTTGTTCCTACACTTGCGTGCCATATGCCTTTCTTTCCCACAATTATAGAAGAGAAAGGGTGGATTTCTAGGAGGTGGTTGCTGCTGCTTTATAATTGGGACCTTTGAAGGGTTCCCATTCTTGTTGTTGTTCTTGCAATTCTGATTCTTAAGTTGTTTTCCGTTTGGCTTCAGAACTGGTCCAATGAATTTTTTATTTTTGTTATTAGCAACAAGAAGAACTTTATCTTTCTGGTCTTGCTTACGGGATTCTTCCTCAATTCTGAGGCGGGTTATCAGACTTTCAAGAGAGAACTCTTTTGTTTTATGCTTGAGAGAATTTTAAAATCTTTCCAAGCAGGGGGCAGTTTGTCAATAATAACAACAATTTGAAATTTTTCATCGAGGATCATACCTTAATAGATGATTTCATGAGCTATTTTCTGGATTTCATGGGATTGAGATTCCACTGATCTGTCATATGATATTTGAGGTAGCAGCTAACAGCATACTTCTTAGCTCCAGCTTCCACAATATCATATTTCTTCTTTAGAGCATCCCAAACCTGTTTAGCAGTATCGCTGGAACTATAGTAATCATATAGATCATCAGCAAGTCCATTCATAATATATTTTTTACATAAGTAATCATTATTATCCCATTGGGTTAATTCAATAGCGTTCTTATCCTTTTCTGTTTGTTCACCTGTTTCTGGAACAACAGGAATGCCATCCTTTAGAAAGTTGGCAACCTTTTTCATTGTTAGAAAAAATAACATCTTTCGTTGCCACCGTTTGAAGTGATATCCCTCAAACCGAAATGGTTTGTTGAAATCAGAAGCAGAAGAACCTATACTAGTAATTTCTTTGGTAGACATGGCAAAAGGAAACGTCTTAAAATTTTTGTTTTGAGTATTGAAAAAACAGTTTAAAAACAATTTATGCCACCTAAAATATTACTGAGTTCAGTCGCGGACTAGGTCGCTCTTTTTAAGACGTTTCGCGACACTGCTCAAATTGTGTAAAGCAGACTATCAACCACGAAGATACTCTGTATCGGAGTTTCACTGCACCGTGAAAAAACCATTCTAGAATTACACCCTCAATATGGCAGTCGAATGGCTGCCACTCGTAATATGGTACTAAGACCACTCGAAAGAATGAAAAGAAGTAGTAAGAATAGAGAGGAAGAAAGAGAGAAAAACCTTAGAGAATGAAGAGCTTTTGGTGTGATTTTCCAAATGACCAGAACCCTCTATTTATAATAATAATTTTTTAATTTTCTTTGTACTAAAAAATAATTTACCACCCAAGCCCAGGCCCAGCCCAGCAAGACAGCGTTGACGTGCGAGTGTTGTAATTTATTTTGCATGCGTTCTCACCCTTCACAAAATTACTTCTTGGGGCACACCCCAAATACCATACCTCCACCTTATAAACACTATTAGAATGTGTAATCCCTCCTATATGAAACTTCTATTTTTCAATTGACGTACTAGCTCCATTTGTCTTTATTTCCAACAATCTGAAGTCTCAAATTGACCAAAACTTTTAATTTTGGGATTCAAAATTATAATTTACTTCTTCCAATATAAATCAAAATGAATGATAGATCAAATGTGAAGCTGGGCTACAATAAATGCCACCGTCGTTACCAAATAAAAAGAAAATATGACACATAAGAAACTTACTCTATAGTAGTAACCATAATTCAGCACCCATAAATACTTGTTTCGCCACAATATTTGGACATACAAACAAATATAACAAAAATAAAAGAAAAAATGATTAAGAGTGATAAGACTAAATATAAAAAAGAAATTAAAAAAAATGATGAAATGAAAAAATGATTAAGTAATAAAACTAAAATTTTCAAATAATTTTTCCATTTTGCTATCCATACCCCTCAAATTTTTCATAATTCTTCTTAGTTCATCAACGTGAACTGAATTCACAAACGTTTACGTGAGCTGAATTCACGAACATCTACGTAAACTTAATTCACGTACGTCTCACATATTAAACTGAGATTACGTATACGTGAACCGAATTCACGTACGTTTACGTGATCTGGATTCATGCAACCTACGTGAACTCAATTCACGTAGGTGTACATGAACTGTCTTCACGTAGTGCCTGTAAATTCTTAAACTCCATTGCATGCGCAAACATAAATCACGTTTCCTTACGTGAATTGGATTCATGTATTGTCTGTGATTTCTTAAATTTAATAACGTACGTGAATTCAATTCACCTAAGCATACAAGATTTAAGTTTGCATACAATGAATTATTTACAACGTACGTGAATTGAGTTCACGTAAAATTTTCAGATTTTGAAAAGAAAAATGAACTCAAACGCAGATAAGTAAACATACTTTGTTGGTGACTTTAACCACAATATGAAGAGAAGATTTATGGGATGTAAGTTATGAGTGAGTGATGTGAGTTTTGAATTAGTATGAGTTATGGATAAGGATGTTCATGGTGCAAAAACTGAACCGCATTGGACTACATTAATAGTTTGATTCAGTTTTTGAAAACCACTTTTAAATTAGTGTGAGTTTTGAATCCAGTTCTAAACCAGTTTGAAACTGGTTTATAAATATAAATCAGTTTAATATTTTGAACAAATTTTTAGTTAAAATCGTTTTACAACTAGTTATTCAGAAAAAAGAAATCTGAAATTCTTTTGATAAAAAAATATTGATTTTGTTGAGAAATTTTTTTTGATTCTTTTTTGAGAAAAGGGGGTGGATATTTCGTTGTTTCGTTTTTATAAAATATTTGAAGGATGTGGGTAGCAAAAAGGGGGTGTGGGTAGCAAAATGGTTAATTTTTTTGATTTGTGAGTGTATCCAAACATTTTTAATCTTCAACTTCACCAACACGTTAATAATAATAATAATAATAATGTTAGGGAGACTCACTCTTCAAGTGGAACCATCAATTTTACTATTATTATTATTATTATTATTATTATTATTATATAAAAAAAAGAATAAGGGTGTTCATGGAGTTTGGCTCACGTGTACTTAAATCCGTGATTGTTAAAATTAAAAAGCAGAAGAAAACATTCCATGACAAAAATAGAAGAAGGAAAACCGAAAAACAAGTGGCGACAGGAATAACAGGAAGGAAAAGCTTCGTCGTGGTGTTAACGAGTATGTAGCAAATTTGTTCTCTTTAGTATGTTATTTTTATTAGGGAGACTATCGAGGATTAGTACTCTATAAAAGAAAGAAAAATCTCTGGTTTTTCCCAACAAATAATAATAATAATAATAATAATAATAATAATAATAATAATAATAATAGTAATAATAATAATAATAATAATAATAATAATAATAATAATAATAATAATAATAATAATAATAATAATAATAATAATAATAATAATTCAGCAACACAAATAATTCGGTATTAGTTATTTCGCACGTATAAATAAATATATATATCAATTTAGTATCAATAATGAAAATGGAATCATACGACGAATATTCACGTATTTATTATTTAAACTACTGTTGGATAATTTCTTAAAATAAAATAAAAAAACTCCCGATGAATAATTGTGCATGATCACAAGCCACCACTATCAGGTTGCTTCTATCGTTGTGTCGTCAATGGGAATAGATTCTACCCTGCTAGAAAAAAATTTGAGGTCATAAACCATTAGATTCTTTATCTTTATTTTTAATCACATTTTCACTTTCATTCAATTCTTTAAATTAAAGGTTGAGATATAAAATATGATGTATCGTCGAGTGTTGATGTTTTCTTGGTTTAGTTACAATGAAAGTAAATGAGTGTTTAAGTTTTAATTCAACTGAAAAATATCGACATCTTATTTCGAATTTAAATCTAAAACCTCACAATTATATGAATTTATAGCGATATTTGTCATTTATTCTACGCAAGAAGAAGAAAAAAAATGAAAGTGAAAGAGGGAATGAAATAGAAGATGGGGAGCTCATGAACTGAATTTGATGAATATTATTTCTAGATTAATTATTTTATGGATTTCACTTTTATGGGTTAAAAAAATTAAATTGACTTGAGTTAAAAATTTCATGGGTTTCAATTTTTCTGGATTGATAAAGATGGTGAAAACTCATTTTAATTTTAAATAAAAATTAATTTAATGTCACACATACATTTTTTTAATAGACATTATTAAAAATATAACATAAAAAGTTAATTTGAAAAAAAACTTAAAATACCGATCTAAAAATGAACAAGGCTAAATAACTGCTGGCGTATTTTTGCTCATTAACCTAAGCAAGCACCCAAATTTGATCTAAAACGGTGTCTAGGTGATTTGATGTGGGCTTAGTTTGGTAAATGTGTTCTACTTTTGTTAAGGCTAAAAAAACCAGTTTGCACTGATGTGAGCTCATGCTATACTTAGAGCGAAATAATGACTGCATACAATCCGAATCCTAGTCGATTTTAACTCCTTGCTTTTTCATACTTCTGATCCCATTGGTAATTCAAACAATTCAATTTAGGAAGTATGACCACTGAAATCAAATATACAAAGTAAAAGGCTCTAAGCCTACAAGGTCAACAAAACTAAGGAAAGATGCACAAAATAAGCTTGTATACTTTACATAAAAGTTTGTAATGGAGCATACCAAAAGTACATTTTAGTTGCTAAACTAAACTATACATAGGCAAATTAATGTATGCTGCATATGTCACAATGTATGATTCAATTAGACCAGGTTCTTTAGGTATTGCCAATTGATCATTGGATACTCAACTCTGGAGCTTTCAAATCTCAGCAAAACTAGGTACTATTCATAACTCTACTGATCAAAACTGAGATGAGCATGCCTAAAAGAAATGTTTCTCAATTACATTTAAAAAGACATATATTGAAGCAGTGATCAAAATAAATTGAAGCAAATCCAAGGACAAACCTTATTTATCTAGTTGTTCAAAACCTTCAATCAATTGTTCTGACCTGCATTATAGAGCAAAATTAAAAATTTAGGTTAGGTATGGTTAGAGTAGATTAAAAATAACAAAATAACTCATGTAAGATGGATCGTAGAAAATAGTAGTTTGTTCAAATTCCACTACACTATAGTGCTATAGCGCTGCAATAGTGGCTATTTGACAACATTTTATACTAAACAACGTATCACGAAACAATGCAAATTGTTCAGTTTCTGTTATGCTATAGCAGCTACTTGACAATAATAGATGCGGTGCGGGTCTATTTACAGTCGTTGATGTTTAGTTGCTGGGTTAATAAAAGGAAATCAAGGATCGATGTAGTGTACGGACTTTTTAGGGATGTGAACTAACATCATATGCATAAATTAATTTCCATGTGATGATGTTTTCAAGGCTTAATTAATAAATCTTTGCTCTTACAATGGATAGGCTCAAAAAATGTCAACAAAAATATTTCTCCCTCTCGCATGAATTTGCACAAAAAATTAGTACAAAATCACCTTGAACAACTCTCATGTTCAAGGTGGTTTGAGATCATATATACTGGATTAAAAGTTTTAAGGCAAAGCTGAGACACAAAATTATCAAACTCCTTAAGCAAAAGCTTTGTGAAGTTACATCCAAGGCCAGGTTTTAGTCACGCGAAAATAACCTACACGTTACCACATTAATTATAATTTCACTAGCATACAAAAGATTGTTGACTTTGGAATCAATGCGATAAATTTGGGCTTGAAAAAATATATAAAGTTCATCTGGTTGCACACAGAAAAAAAAAAACCAACTATACAGCTCTCTGTCCTGTACAAAAACAAAACTATAAAAATGAAATTTTAGTCATGGACCTTTTGAATGCCTCATGACTGAGAGAGGCCTTGGTATGGTTTTGTTAAAGACATATAGAAAGACGGTGAATGGGAAGGCAAGGGTCTAAGGGCTTATGATGTTCACACACAAAAAAGAGAGATATGAGGGTTTATTATTATTTCTTTGAACAGAGATCTAAGGGTTTATTAATCACATCACAGATTGAAGAAAATGTTGGTCCCTGAAATTGTAAACCTCGGGCATTTTAGTCCTTGAAATTTGCAAATAAGCAAATACATCCCTCAATGTGTAATACGTCAGTCATTTATCCTCTGTCAAGTTTTTCCTTTGGAGGGTATGAGCTGTACGTTCAATGCAAATGTGGCATTCCCACGTGGATAACACATCATTGCCCCTTCATAAAAAATAATGACAAATTCCACCTCTATTGTAGAATAAGAGAGAATAGAAAGACAGAGAATAAAGAAGAATTGAAACCAAATACCATCTGTCATTATGGCTGATACCGAGTCCATTGCAGGTCAGAATCATTCCTTTAAATCTAGCAAGATATTCCTGTGAAGCAATGTCACATCCCACAACAGATAAGTACACAACAATAGTTAAATTCTACAGGATACAGCAAAACAATCGCCAATAAATTTAAAGAAATACTAAATTTATTAACTTCAATACCTGCAAGCTATACTTCTCAATCTCACATGCACCAGTTAAATCATAGTCAAAACGCTTGGCAGGATCGCTCAATACTACAAAGTAACAAAGAAAGATTGTTGATAAACAAATATTCACCATGACTATTGTTAACAACTAGAAGCTTATTGTTTTCTAAACCATAACCATATGCATCCAAAACATCTTGTTCAAATTAAGGATAAAATGTTAAGTTTAATCATAACCATATTAATTAAGTTTAACTATCAGATAGAGCAAGTGCTCATCATGGTAGTGCAATAAAGAGAGCGGGAGAAAATTCTCTGGGAGACTGACACACGTGCCTCGTAAGGCTAGAATGGTAACTATATAGAGAGTTTGTTTTCTTATAATAGAATATATAAGTAAATGTACATTTTTTGATTTAAAAAAAAGTAAATGTACATTTTCAGGGGAAAAGTCATATCGTCTAATGAAGTTGAGCACAGGTTTTATGTCATTGGTTGGGCGAGGAAATAGAAGATTAGTGGCCGACACGTAACGCCTCAGGACCTTCTTTTAATGTTTTATAAATAGATAGAAGTGATTTCCACTACAGGACAAATCATCAATGTCAGGTTTTCCAGTAATTCTCAATTTTGGCAATCCTATAAATTTAAGCATTCATCTAAATGTCTTTTACCCAAATTCAAATAGTTAATAGCTGATTTATATTGTTTATATCGATGTATTAAAACTAATCCCATTGTCTTATCTTTATCATTACGCCAAACAGATAGGACATACACTATGTACTAGGGCTTTCAGTTTGTTATGGATTTGAGTTTTGTTTTCATCGTGTTCATGTGAGTGAAATTTCTGTCTTTTGTTCTTCTAAACTTACCTGTTACTATTAGGAGTAAAATTAAGTTGGCATACTTGTGAAATTATGTTAACATCTTGATAAGAAAGAAACTAATGATTTAGTTAAACAATATAGTAAAAAGTGAAAATTAAAAGGCGAAATGCTACACAACAAAGGGTGATCACCAAAGGCAAAAAAATGAGGTTTGTTACATAATGGGCTTACAAGAAAAAAAAGTAAAGCTGTGAAAACATTTTAGCATTGCACAAAAGAATTACCATTGTAAGCTTCATTAATCTCTTGAAATTTTGCAGTAACAACACTATCATCGTTGTGTTTGTCGGGATGCCATTTCTATCAATGGAGTAAAATCATATGTATATACGTAAGTCAAATTTGTAAAACTTTCTACTTTACAGTTTGAAAAATTGTGGAACGAATAGTAGGAGCTACGGAAAAAAGGGTAGGTTACCAACCAAGGCGAGTCTTCGGTAATTAAATCTGATATCTTCATCTGTTGCATCATAATCAATCTCCAGCACTTTGTAATAATCCTTGAAACAAGTAAAATCAATCCATCAAGAATGCATTAAAACAACAGTAAGAGTGTCACAAACATCTCCTCATCAAGGAACATTTTGTTAAATCCAGCAATGAAGATGTTGTAAGATACAAGCATCAATAGGAAAGTTGCATATAGATTTTCAGATTTAAGAAATAAAATAAAACCGAATAATCTCTAGTTTCCAACAGAAAGATTGTGTTGTAAAATATCAGAGACATAGTTCAGAAAGTGCTACACAAGAATATGAACCACAACATCAACAAATTAATATCTATAATCTATAATATTATTCAATCAATAAAAGTACAAGCTTCCACTGCACTCCCTTAGATTAACTAAACCTACAATAACAATCTACCAGAAGCCAATCGACACTATTAATCACAATACACCTTTTTTATATAAATTTGTAGCATAGTTGGATCTCAGGAGCTCACTTGGGCTTGAGAAAGCCCCAAGCCTCAAAGACGGCCTATAGAAGTACTTATATATTATCTACCAACGAAGTCCTCGCATGGAAATCAAACCTACATTGGATTTACTCACAATACACTCAAATAATCATCTCAGCAATTAGTTCCTTATATGTTTTCTTTCATTGACCTCTCAATTCCAAACTACATTTTACCTATGTAGAACCGACACTTCACTTCAGATTGAAGATGTGTCCAATGTCCAAGATCGATATATCACCAACAAATGTGGTTACATTCAATATCTTCTTTTACACAAACATAATATTACTAGTCCAGTGTATACGTGTCGTGTACTGTATTTGTGTGTGCTTCCTAGCATTCTAATCAAACCCATGACCTTTCATTTAGCCAACCCATTTCTTTAATAAAGGGTCTCACACCATTCAACTTCCTAGCCAAAAACAAAAACAAAGCATGAAGATAATATGAACTAAAAAAAAGTGAACTTTCATTCATATATCACAAATGGGTAGTTTATTATATGGATAGAATAAAATTGAATTCTAAACTCAAAAAAATTCCCACAAAACAATTTACTAAAAAAAATATCCTACAAGATAATAAAATTGAAAATTTAGGATTTTTCTTATAATAATAATAATACCTTTGGGTTGGTGTTGTCAGCGGCAGCCATATGGTACAAAAATGAGGTCAACATGCACAACAGCGTCTTTTATATGATTCATGAGGATCAGACACAAACCTCTGAGATCAAAACAAAATAACAACAATTGCAAGATGTGGCTCAACCAAAGAGAGAACGATATGTTTGATATCAGAGACAAATAGTTGTGTATTGAAAAAAAATGAGAGAGGGGAAAAATAAAAGAGAATTTGTGTGGTGAAAGAAAAAACAAGAGGGCGTTCCTGTGCCACAACTTTGATGTTTGTTCACAATGGTAAAAACTCCAAGGGTTCTTTGAAGAAGGGGTAAGAAACAATGGAAATGAGATGGATTTTGTAATTTTTTCATCGTAAACATGGATTTTATTTATTTGTTGATTTTGTCAAATAATTTAAGAAAAACTAAACTATGCACATAGTGTAAATCAATCTCGTATTGAACGTGTACCTCCGTTAATCTCATAATTTAACGACTAAAGTCATATTTAAAATTTAAATCAAATATATTTATTTATTTTTATTTATACTTTAATACAAATATACACTTTAAATATTGAAAAGTGGATAATTTTGAATTTAAATTCAAACACATGTATATCTGATTGTTAAATTATATAATCAAATTTAAATTATAATCGAATTTATCTTCCCCCAATTCTTTATTTAGCTTTTTGATCTTAGTTTCATGTATGATCTATATCTTTTATAGTTGTTGTAAAAAGAAAAAAAACCTTATTCGCTTATATAACTACAAAATTCATATTCACAACAAATAGGGATATGATAAAAAATAACAAAGACTAAAGAACAAGAATATATCATAAAAAGATCATAGTTAGTGACAAACACGTACATTTTTAAGGATGTTAATCCAACTAGACAATTCTTGACATTTTTTAAGATTTTAGGATTCGGTAGTAAAATGTTTTTGAGTTTCAAAAGACTGTTTCAAAATAAATTTATGTCACTGAAGATATTACTAGATTAAGTCGTGGACTAGGTCACTCTCTTTAAGACGTTTTGTGGCACTGCTCAAATTTGCAAAGCAGATTATCAACCACGAAGTCCTCAGGATAAAACAACCCAAACAAATTGTATTAAAGTACTACTACACCATCGTAGAAAACCATATTGTAATCACACCCTCAACATGATGGTTAAAGTCATTCTCAATATGGCTATTAAAGCCACTCGTAATATGGTACTATGACCACTCATAAATCGAAAGGACTACGACATAAAAAACCGCTATAAAAAGACTAAAGTATTAGGACCACTCAAAAAATCAAATGGACTACGACATAATAACTGCTCTAAAAGGACAACTGTATTATGACCATTCAAAAATCGAACGGACTATGACATAAAAACCGCTATAAAAGAAAGTGGTATTAGAACCATTAAAAATCGAAGGGATATAAAGAAAGGAGAGAACTGGCTCAGAAATACATCGAGTAGAAAAGAAAGAAAAGAGAAAGTTGGGAAATGCATAAACTTTGGTGTATTTTTCACAAACGTTGGACACTCTTTATATAATGATGTAATCAAATCCACATATGTTTTCTATCTAATGTTGGACTTTAGTATTTATAGAATTGAAAACTACTCAGTATATGAGAGTTTTCCAATATGGGACTTCAACAATTTTTAAATTCACACACTAACATACTCTATATTCCCATAATCCCCACATGAATTAAAAAAATGTTTATGAAGTAGCGTTAAACGCTTCTATAAGATTGTGCATAAGCAGAGGTATCTCCTAACTTGAACTTTTGCATAGTAAGATTCAGATTCAACAAGAGTGACTCGCAGTTTTGAACTGTATCTCTGACATCAAACCGACACACCTTTTCATATGGTGTATTCTCAAAAGCCTGTGCATTAATGTCCGTTCACGTCTATCCGAGTATACTGAACACTTTAAGAATTCTACCTCAAAATTCTCTAGGAAGCGGCCCTACTTACACATTCACATAGGCGAGTCTATCAAGAATACTCTTGTAGCTATGTACTCCATTCCACATAGAGTATAGATCTCATTAAGAGTTTCTATTACCTCATCCTTTCATCGCTTCAGGAATCATGCTTCTTTGATTTGTAATTGTTAAGACAAAATCTCAATTAATTGTATTCGAATACGCGAAGCTGTAGTCGAATACAAAAATTTAAATTTAGCTACTAACTTGCAATATGTATTCGGCTACGACACTTCGTATTTGAATACAGATCTTCAGTTTTAGCTTCTGACTTGTAATCTGTATTCGACTACGACACTTCGTCTTCGAATACAGATTTTCAGTTTTTATAAAAACTTTATTTTCAAACATATGTTTATGTTTTTAAATATTTTTATAAAATATTTTAATGCATATGTTATCAAGAAGGTTCTCATGTATTTGAAATGTATTTTGATTTAATATTAAATACTTTACCTAAATATAAATTTGAAGGATAAGTTGCTTAATATCCTTTTGCTTTTTGATCAATGAACTTTTTTTCTTCATAAAAAAATGTAGATCTTTAATTTTCATTATCATCCTTTTTTATGATGTCAAAAAATCTTGTTGCTTGAATTTTTCAACTTCTTGATTTCTCCCCCTAGATGTGTGCTTACTCCCCCTTGATATATGTTTTTCTCCTTCTTAATTGTTGGAGGATCTGTACAAAATTGTTGGAACCAAGTTGGTTCTAAGTACTTAGGATTTTGATGCTTACAAATGTACTCTATGTAAACTTATTTTGTACTTTGAATTATTAAGTTAAATGCCCCAGAATCTGAAGGAATCAGAAGCAGTGATCAAAGGATTCCAGAAAAATGAATTCTGGAATGACTAGAAGATACTCCAAGAATGTCAAAACATGACCAGAAGATATCTTTGATGGCCCAGATCAGAAGGAATAAAAATCAGAATGAAACATGGAGCATCCCATTGGAAAGCCTGCCAGAAAGAGAGTTGTTCCAGACAAACAGGAATCAAATATCAATTTTATTCAAGAAGTTATTCTGACCAGAAGATGGCCTAGCAGTGAAAAATTACACTGCCCAAACTTGTTCCAGACTCAACCAGAAGCTATGTTTAAGGGTCCAGAACAAGAGAATCAATCCAGATATGACCCAGACCATAAGATAGCATGATTCAGGGCATGAAACTAAGTCAAGACAAGAAGAAATGATTTCCAGAATGATCCAGACCTGATCTAAAATCAAAGGTAAAATGCCCAGACTGAAATATTTATTGTCCAGATTTAATTTCAATTTAATCCAGACCAAAGTCCAGAATTAGTCCAAATCAGAGAGAAGATTTCCAGATCAGTGGTTCAGAGTAAATTATTTGGTCCAGTGATGGTCCAGATCAGAAAATCAGACCATGGCCTAGTGTTGGCCGAAATTAGAAGGACATAATGTATAGTCCAGCAAAGGCCGAATTTAGAAGATTTCAGCATATCAGGCGCGCATCCAGGCTGGCCAAAATCAGAAGATCAGAGGGTCAGGAAGTGTGGTCCAGGGAAGGCCGAAATCAGAGGATCACAGCATAACAATCAGTATGGTCCAGATGTGGACTAGCGCATGAAGATCCAATGGTCCAGATTTAATTAGGAAATTTATACGGTGGAGAATTTAATTTATTTTGATCAAAGGATTAAAAAGATTTATTACAAAAAATAAAGTGAGGTGTTGTGGAATTCAGGAGCTGTGGCGGGAAGGAACCAACAGATTTAATTGGCCAGTTATTTTGAAAGAAAATCTGAAGATATGTTTTTTATTTATATGAAGCCCAATTGGTCAAGTTATTTTTACAGAGAATCCAGCAAGATTTAGCTCGAATTTAAGCATTGGAAGAGGCCCAAATCTGCATCTATAAAAGGAGGCTCAAGGCAGAATACTCAAGCATCGAAAATCACAAAAGAGTCATACACTTCCAAAGCAACCACTCTCAAATTTTCATATAAGTCAATTGTGAGTTTCAGCTTTCAAGAAGCAAGTACTCGGTTATTTTCTTTCCACTGTGGCAAATCTAAGTTGTTGAAGTAGAGTCTACAATCTGAGGGAGTCAGTAGAGGTAGCAGGTTACTTGGCAATTAGATAGGGTTGTATCTAAGTTGTTGAAGTAGAGTCTACAAACTGAGGGATTCAGAAAGGGTAGCAAGGTACTTAGCAATTAGATTCATAGTGTTGTGAATTCTTCTACAATCTGGGGTGTCAGATTGGCTGAAGAACAGGAGTTGGTTTTCCTCAAAGAAGTCTAGGATTGTTAAACTATTTGAGAATACTGACTTGGAGGGTCAGTAGCAAGGTTGTATTAGTGAAATCCTTCAAGGCGAAGGGACTGGACGTAGCCTCGTTAATGGTGAACCAGTATAAAATCTGTGAGTTTTTATTTTTATTTTTATCCGCTGCTAACTCTGTTTTAATTATACATCAAGTTTTGTTTTGAAAGTATTAAAACAGGAAAAGTATTCAAGTTAAGTCAAACACAATTCAACCCCCCCTTCTCGTGTTTGCACCTTCAAAAAATGTAGATCTTTAATTTTCATTCTCCCCCTTTTTTATGATGACAAAAAATCTTGTTGCTTGAATTTTTCAACTTCTTGATTTCTCCCCCTAGATGTGTGCTTACTCCCCCTTGATATATGTTTTTCTCCTTCTTAAGTGTGGGAGGATCTGTACAAAATAACTAGCAACAACAATATATATACACTTTTTCTCCCCCTTTTGACATTATCAAAAAGGAAGAGAATACTAAAAACAAAGCATACATAAATAGAGATAGAAGCATCACATGATATATAGAAGGATTTGCAATTAAATGAAATCGTAACAAAACCATGTCTAGTAATACATATTAAAAGAAACTAAGAGTTTTAAAGGGAAAGTCAAACATAGCAGAAACAAATAACAAAAACTTGCAAATAGACAATTTAATCATCTAAGTCTAGTGGAAGATGTAGATGGTCAATTTTGTCGGATAGGTCGCTAAGTTCTTGATGAAAGAATGTATGATGTTTAGTGATGGTTGATTCAAGATCTTGGAATTGGTTGTTGATGGAAGCAGTCATGTTTTGAATTTGATTACTGAAAGAATCATTCAAGTGTTGGAATTGATATGTGACAAAGGATTGAATGAAGTTAAGTTTGTCCATGATCATTCTGTTTGAGATGATGTCTTCAGCATGTGCGATGTTGTCTGGTTCTGGTGCTACTGTTGTTGCTGCTTCTGGTGCATCTTCTGGTGCTGCTTCTTGTAACACCCCGAGTTTAAAACACAGCGCGAGTGTATTTTTTTTTGTAAAAGGAATTTTCCAGATTTGATTCAAAAGAATTAAAATGAAGTTTTCACTAATTCATTTCATAAAAAAGTACGTCGTAATTTAATCGATGAACGTAATTAATTAGTTTCATCATAAATATCACTAAGTACTTATCTTTGGAAATTAATAATAAACATTAATCCATTTCAAAAGATCAGTGTCATAATCCCAAAAGAAAATATCAGAGTGTGGAATGTATTAGTAGAAAAGTGGTACAATAATTTCCAAATTAAAACAAGATACATTTTCCAGCTCAAAATCCTATACATCAACTCTAACTGATCATGCACTAAGCTACAGTAGCACGGTCTCCGCCGCATCCTCTACAAGTCTCGTCTTCAGCCAGTTGTCCGTCCCTCTGCATCGTCCACAAAGACTCTGTATACGAATATCAAGGAAAACTAACGACATCTCCGTCGTTAGTGTAACCGTCGGTGGGACGGGTTTGGGGTTCATCTGAGGGCAAAGCCCAATTTCCACAATAATAGTAAAGGGTCACCGACCGAAATTAACATATAAACACATAGCATTTATATCACAGAACAAATGCATCCATGGCATATCATATAACAATGATGAAGAATAAATATGCTCATTTTGAAATTTCATGACATGTATTTTTCAAAACGGCAACCAATTAATATGGAAAATAAGTTGTAAGTACAGCCAACACTTCAGCATTCACAATCATTCATCAGAATTTCAGGATTTATAACGTACTTACACACATCCGTTTCCAATCATCATCATATAACCAAATCGTGACCCACCTGTCAATCACCCTGATGCAATATGTATATGCTCATGTATTCAACTTCTTGGAATTACCAAGGTGCAGTCGCTCAACAGACCAGCACAATTTAGATATGTTTGACTTTAACGGCCCTCAAGACCAGGTGCAATCGCTCAACAGATCAGCACCAGTGCATTCGCTCAACAGACCAGCACAATTTAAATATGTTTGACTTGAACGGCCCTCAAGACCAGGTGCAATCGCTCAACAGATCAGCACCAGTGCAGTCGCTCAACAGACTAGCACGTTTTACGTATTTGAATGGACCACCGCGAACACGCAGCCATTCCGTAGCCCAGATAGAATGGACCACCACGAACACGCGGCCACTCTGAACCCAGATAGAATGGACCACCACGAACACGCGGCCACTCTACAACCCATCACGGTTACTACTCTCACGTGTATTAGCCTCTCACAGGCCAAATACATAGAAGTTAAATCCTTGCACGGATAGAATGGACCACCACGAACACGCGACCATTCCGTAGCCCACTACTGTGGTTACTACTTAACTTCGCGGACCATCACGGTCACTGCATTACTCTGTGGCCCATCGCGGTCACCACCTGACTATGAAATGCATGGACATGCAATGTTTTCTCTTCACTGAAAACAATATGCAATATCAGAAAAACTCATTCTTTCCAGCATTCCCCCAAAACATCTCAACACAATTAATTTCATCATCAACACATCAATGATTAAACATTCCAGCAAACATATTCACTTTACATTATCTCAAAATTCCATTCTTAATTATCATAAGTCTTTCCCCCAACTCTTAAAATTCATAAGACAGTGGTTAAAACTGAGATTTTTGAAAAATACGAATCTGTATTCGAATACAGCTTCTCTGTATTCGAATATTGAAGCCAAAACAATGTAGAATTGACACTCTGTATTCGAATACAGCCCCTCTGGTATTCGAATACAGAGGCAGTCTTAGTGCACAAATCAACATTTTTCACTACATCAGTAAAGTCTCAAAAACTTCATCACCACCACTTCAAACTATCACAAAAATTCCATTTTAATTCATCACAAACCTTCCCAATATTCCCCAACACTTAGGGTTTATAAAACAATGTTGAAAAATTGGAATTTCTGAAAAACTCGAATGTGTATTCGAATACAACCCCCTTGTATTCGAATACAGAAGCATGAAACTGCAAATTCAACATTATGTATTCGAATACAGCATGCCTGTAGTCGAATACAGAAGACAAAACATTGTAAATTCAGCATTTTCTCCCAGGTCATTAAAGGTTTCCAAAACATCATTATCTCCTCTTCCAAACTATTTCAAAGACTCGATTTTAAATCATTTTGACCCTTCTCAATGTTCCCCAACACTTTAAGATTCACATGACAGTGTTTAAAACTTGATTTTCTGGAAAACACGAATCTGTATTCGAATACAGCTTCCTTGTATTTGAATACAGAAGCTAAAACTTGAGTTTCTGGAAAAAACACGAATCTGTATTCGAATACAGCTCCCTTGTATTCGAATACAGAAGCAAAAATTGTGAAAGTTAGCATCCTGTATTTGAATACGAGTCTGTCGTAGTCGAATACAGATGCAAATACAGTGTTAAAATTTCACTTCTGTATTCGAATACGACAGGGTCGTAATCGAATACAGATGCTAAGTCAGAAGCAAAAATCCTTCCTCTGTATTCAAATACAAGTTTGAAAACTTGAGTAAAATAGAAACTTGGCAGGTTGTATTCGAATACACTCCTGTTGAATTCAGTGAAAATTTCTTGAGACTTCAACACATTTTCAAACTGTTTCCTTTGAGAAAATCAGCAAAACACCAAAACAGATTTCAGCACTCTTTGGAACCACAAAACTCAGGCATTTTTCATCAATGACAACTTTTCCAGAAAACACTTTCATCATTTAAAATCCCTTTTCTTTTGAAAACATCAGCAACACCAGATCATTCATCACAGTTTTGCTCAAACCATTCAAACATAATGTCAACCACAGCAAAAGACATTTTTAACCATTTACATTCTGATCATTTCTCAAAACACATGCAAAGCATTTCCAGCTTTCTCACACAAACAGAACAACATGCAAAGCATTTCAGCTTTCTCAAACCATCAGAACGACATTAACACATTCAGCCAAACAGCAAGCATCACATAGCAGCAAAACACCAACAGAATGCATTTTTGCATTTTAAAACAACTTTCAAAACAGTTTTATGAACATGCATTTTAATCATATTCAAAATAATATACAAGACATTTTTCCACTTTCCCACATAAACAAAACAACTTTAGTGCATTCAGCCCAAACAACAATCGTCACGGAACTTTTAAAACATCACAGAATGCATTTTTTTCATTTCTTTCAATCAACAGGCAAAACAGTTTTCCTTCAAAAACAATAATGAAAACACCAGTAATTCCATGACAGTTAAGCACTTACAGCCGTAATGCAACTAGAAAGTGGAAGGTGCCCTTACCCTTGTTGCGTTTTTGCTACTGCTCACGTTTCTGCGTCAAAACTCGGCGAAACTCCCGCATGCGTTTGCTGCTACGAAACTGGGTTCTCTTGCTCCGGAATGATGAGGGGAACAACTTTTGTACTAGGGGTTTTCTGGTTTGGTGCTTGGATTTCCAAGTTATGTTACTTTTGAGGAACTCCCTCTTTTTTTTCTTTTGAACGGACTGGAACAGAAAACAGAATGGGAGGGAATGGATACTGTTACATGCAGTATGGGCAGTGAGGGAGGAGGAATGGTGTTCTGATTTCACCCATCCTTCTAACTCCTATTTATAGGCTTGTGTGGGTGCCACCTCACCCGACACTTGTGTGATCTTCAACACTTAACTAGTCTCGTCGCAATTAGCCGATAATCCCTTAATTAACTATCCATTAATTTAATTACTCGTAATTAAATTAATTTATTCTTCATCCAATAATCTTAATATATCTTCAAATATATATATATATATATATATATATATTTACTCAAAACATACATATATTAAATATTTTACAAATATCCCCAAAATACACTTAATATTTCATCCATAATTTTAATTTAAAAATTAAGGGTCTTACACTTCTGGTGCTACTGCTGGGCCTGTTGGTGGTTCTGCTTCTTCTGCATTGTTATCTTGGGCAGTTGATGAACTTTGTCCAAGATCACCCTTATGGACATAAATTTGAAGTGGTTCACTCCAAACTATTTTCATACTAGGCAAAACACTTAAATCCAGCAGATTATCTTTGGTGGTTTGGTACAGCACCTCGGCTGAGAAATCAACTTTAAAATGATCTAGAATTCTTGTGACTTCTCTTGCGTAGGGTAACGCTATAGAGTCTTTGGAAGCATATAGAACTTGGCGGACGAAGTATGCCCAGTTTAGATCAGCCCTTTCTATCATAAAGATCATAATTTGAAGTTCAAATTCAGAAATCTGTGAGTAGTTCCCTGCTTTTGGTATGTATATATAGCTTAAGAAATAATGCAGTAATCTGTTGTCAACAGTCAGATTACCAACACCATATCTTTGTCTAGCAAACTTCGAACCAGCCTGTGTGCGTTTTCTTTCCATAGTATCTTTGTCAAAATGGCACAACGAAATATAAGCATCATATTTTGTAGTGTTTACCCATTCACATAGATGTCCTGGACACATCTTTTAACCTTCATAAGGTATGTGCAGAATTTCTCCAATAAGTTTAGTGTCTAAATTAATAATCTTTCCTTTAACCTTAGACACTAATTTAGACCCATCCTTTTCAAGATTACAGAAGAATACTGATAACTCTTCATCATATGCATATTTGTCATTGTTTTTAGTCTTCTTTATAGGAAATCATTAGTTAATTTAAGGAGTTATTTAATATATTTTGTTGATTTTAGTTTTTAGATTTAACAACATGTTTATGTTCGTATTTCCTTTATTAAGTAGATATTTTTTATGGTTTTATGTTATTTCCTTATTTTCCGTGTAGTGCTAAATTTTGGTGAGAAATTAACATGACCTATATGGAGTATTTCTACCATATCTTGAGTTTTATATGTCCAATTGGAGTCAAACAAAGTGAAAATGAAAGCTAAGATCCATAGCTACAACTTTCATGCAGACACCAGAACCAAGTTCGGACTCAAAATAGTAGAAATCTGCAGTATACGTCAGACAGAAGATGCTGTGCGCTTGAAGCGCGCCATCTGCGCTCGAATGCGTTTTGGCACCACTGCTTTTGTTTTAAAGCGCCTGAAGTGCAAGTCTCTCGCCTGGGGCGCGTGGCGCACTGAAGAATGCATAAAACCGAGTCTTTCTGAATTTTAAGGGATCTTTTTGTCAATTGAGAAGCTCAGAGACTTGTACCCTAGCAGAGACGCTCAGAGACGGATGTTCTACACCATTGAAGGAGTTTTATCAAGAATCATTCATGAATCCTTCTTTAATCTCTATCTCTTTAATCTTTGTAATGAGTAACTAAGCCCTATTTGTTAGGGATGAGTGGAACAAGATGAAAGCTTTATTTGTCTGAATTGACTCTTGGTTATATGAATAAATTTATTGAATTATTTTTATCATCTATGTGCTTAATGCTTCTTAGATGGATACTCAAAGTGAAACTCATCCCTGACATTTTTCTCATCATAAAAGTTCAATTTCATTACTATTGTTATTTTAAATATTACCTAAATCAATTCGGAAACTTTTTGTTCAATTTCAGTAATTAAAGATAATTTGATAGTAAAACGCAATCCTTGAGTTCGACACTCGGTATTATCGTTTTTAATTATTATTTGCAACGATTCAGTACACTTGCTGAAACGCTATCAAGTTTTTGGCGCCGTTGTCGGAGATTGCCATATCACTATTGAGTTATAATTTATTTACTTAATTGGAATTTTTTGCTCTACAATAAAATTTTTGTTTTCTTTTATTTACTTATTTTTTTATTTTCTATTTTCTTATGATTTTTTTCTAACCTTGTATGCGATGCCAATCCTCAGCTAAGCTTATTTTTGATCCAGAAATAGAAAAGACCGCAAAAGCAAATCGAAAGGCGGTTCGAGAAAGGAGGAAAAGGGAAAGAAAGTTAGCAGCATAGGAACAAAATCTAGGGGACTGCTTCATATTTGCTGAAATGGCTGATCCACCACCACCTGAACGTACCCTCGGGGAGTATGGGAATCGTGATAGAAACCGTGCTCGTTTGGCCATACATAACCAACCGGTTACAGTCAACAAATTCAAAATAAGTCTCGCCCTCTACCGAGAGTTGGAGGAGATTCATTTTTTCAGTAAACATAATGAAAATGCAAATAGACATCTCACAAACTTCTTTGAACTATGTGAGACAACGAAGGTGGACGGTAACAGTGAAGAAGGCAAGAGGTTGAGACTATTTCCATTGTCATTAAAAGATGATGCTAAAGAGTGGCTAAATTCTTTACCTTCCGGTAGCATCACCACATGGGACGATCTTGAAGAAAAATTCTTGGAACAATACTTTCCCCCAGCGGTGTTTGTCAGAAAAAGGCAAGAGATTACTGCTTACAAGCAGAAAGAAGGAGAATCATTTCATGACACTTATAGGAGGTTCAAGAGTTTACTAGCAGGATGCCCCAATCATGCTTATGACGACACCGCTCAAATACAAATATTCTGCAATGGGTTGAGGCCGAGCACTAGAATTATATTGGATGCTACAGCAGGTGGCTCTTTGAATTACAAGACCGCATCAGAAGCACGAAAAATTATCGAGATTATGGCATCCAATTAGCAAATGATGCTGTATGATAAAGGTGGTGGGTCAAAAAGTGGTATGCTGGAATTGAGTGTTATGGACGCCAGGTTGGCTCAAGGAAAGCTACTCTCAAAACAGATAGAAGAGGTTATCGCTGCCGAGATAAAAAAGGGGATGGCAGCTCTAAATATACAACCCAAGTGGCCCCTGTTAAATTATTAAAACATACAAGTTGTGATTTTTGTGGGGGAGCACATAAAAATGGCGCCTGTGAAGTACCAGAGGATGATGACACAGAAGAACCAGAAAAGGTGAATTTTGTAGGTAACAACGGAAAGAAAAAAAATCCTTACTCCAGTACATACAATCTGGGTTGGAGAAATCATTCAAATTTTTCATGGAAAGATCAACAGGGTGGATCCCAAAGCCAACAAGGAGCTCAAACAAATCAAGCGCCACCGCTTAAAGTTGCTTGAGAGATTTCTATTGAGAAGTTGGCAACAAACACAAGTGTTTTCATTGAAGAGTCAAGAGCCATCCAGAGAAATCAATCAGCCTCTATCAAGAATCTTGAGACCCAAGTGGGTCAAATTGCTCAACAGCTAGCACAAAGAGCACCCGGATACTTGCCTAGTGACACATTTCCAAATCCGCGAAACGATGTTAATGCCGTGACAACAAAGAGTGGCAAAGTAAGTGAACCAACACCACCTAAAAAAAAAGGGTGGAAGTGCTTCAATCCCAACCCACTCGGAGGAAATAGTCACCCCGACATCAGCTGAGGGGGATATTGGTTGTGAAAAGGAGGAAGAACTTGTGGTGCAGAAAAAGGAAGCCGTACCAAAAACCGAAATTCAACTCCCATTCCCTCAAAGATTAAAAAGGGAAGAAACAGAAAAACAATTCGGTAAGTTTCTTGATGTTTTTAAAAAATTGCAAATTAACATTTCTTTTGCAGAAGCACTAGAGCAGATGCCGACGTACGCCAAGTTCATGAAGGAGATTCTGTCAAAGAAAAGGAAAATCGGCGGTGAAACAGTGATGCTTACTGGAGAGTGCAGTGCGATTTTACAGAGGAAGCTACCGCTTAAGCTCAAGGATCCTGAAAGCTTCTCTATTCCTTGCACTATTGGGAATAGAACTTTTGGGAAGGCCCTTTGTGATCTTGGGGCAAGTGTGAGTCTTATGCCTCTTTCTATATACAAAAGGTTAGGCATTGGAAGAGTCAAAGACACACAACTGATGTTACAGTTCGCAGACCGCTCAATGAAACATCCATATGGAGTGGTGGAAGATGTGTTGGTCAAGGTGGATAAGTTTATTTTCCCAATAGATTTTGTGGTACTGGACATGAAGGAAGACAATGATATCCCCTTGATCTTGGGGAGACCATTCCTAGCAACAGGGCGAGTTATGATTGATGTGGCGGATGGCACCTTAACCTTGAAAGTAAATGAGGAACCCATCACCTTTAACATCCTCAAAGCCATGGAACACTCTAAAGAAAGAGAAGGGTGCAACCGAATCGAGATATTTGATTTGATAGTTGATGAAGAAGTTGGGCATCAAGTACCTGTTTTGCCGCTAGAAAGAGTGCTATGCCTACCCCAAGATGTTGTTAAAGATAGTGAAGACCCGAGGGAAAAAGAAGTTTTAGCCATGTTAGAAGCATCACCATCTCATTCCCCCCCGCCTCCACACTAGATGGGAGAAGTTGAAGGGGAATGAAGAGGAACTCCTAGAAAAAAAGAGACACCACTTATTGAACTCAAGCAGCTGCCTCCTCACTTAAAATATGTATTCCTTGATGAAAAAGATAATAATCCAGCTATCATTAATGCAAGCTTGAGTGAGTTACAAGAAGAGAAGCTGTGGAGAATTTTGCGGAAGCATAAGGGTGCCATCGGTTGGTCAATCGAAGACTTGAAGGGAATAAGTTTGACTTTTTGTATGCACAAGATCCTAATGGAGGACGGTCACAAACCGGTTGTACAACCCCAAAGAAGATTTAATCCAGCTATGAAAGAGGTGATTAGGAAAGAAGTGGTAAAGCTCTTAGAAGCCGATCTCATTTACCCCATTTCAGATAGCTCGTGGGTGAGCCCCATTCAAGTTGTAGCAAAAAAGGGTGGAACGACCGTCATCACAAATGAAAAGAACGAGCTAATTCCTACGCGAACGGTCACAGGGTGGAGAGTTTGTATTGATTATAGAAGATTGAACAGTGCTACGAGGAAGGATCATTTTCCGCTCCCTTTCATTGACCAGATGCTTGAGAGACTAGCAGGACATGACTATTACTGCTTCTTAGATGGATACTCGGGGTATAATCAGATAGCTGTGGCACCTGAAGATCAAGAGAAAAATGCATTTATATGTCCTTATGGGGTGTTTGCCTATCGGCGGATGCCGTTTGGGTTATGTAATGCACCCGGTACATTTCAAAGGTGCATGATGTCCATATTCTCCGATATGATTGAGAAACATATCGAAGTATTTATGGACGACTTTGCTGTTTTTGGTTCATCGTTTGACAATTGTTTGATTAATCTAGCCCTTGTATTAGAAAGGTGTGAAAAATCCAACTTGGTCCTAAATTGGGAAAATGCCATTTTATGGTAAGAGAAGGAATTTTTTTAGGCCACCGAATCTCCCACAAGGGGATCGAAGTTGACAAGGCCAAAGTTGAAGTTATTGAAAAACTTCCCCCTCCCACCAATGAAAAAGGCATTAGAAGCTTTTTAGGTCATGCTGGATTTTACAGGAGGTTTATAAAAGATTTTTCTAAAGTTGCCAAACCACTTACAAACCTACTTATAAAAGACACACTTTTCAAATTCAATGAGGACTGTTTGAATGCTTTTAACACCTTGAAAAATAAGTTGATAACTGCCCCTATTGTCACTGCACCCGATTGGTCACTACCTTTTGAAATCATGTGTGATGCAAGTGACATTGCTATCGGGGCAGTCCTGGGACAAAGAAAAGATAAGTTGTTGCATGTAATTTACTACACGAGTCATGTTTTGAATCATGCACAACATAATTACGCAACAACTGAAAAAGAATTATTGGCTGTGGTTTATGCTTTTGATAAATTTTGATCTTACTTATTAGGATCGAAAGTTATTGTTTACACTGATCATGCTGCCTTGAGATATTTGTTTGCTAAGCAGGAATCAAAGCCAAGGCTACTCAGGTGGATTTTGTTACTACAAGAGTTCAATATTGAGATCCGAGATAAGAAGGGTTCAGAAAACACTGTAGCTAACCATCTATCTCGATTGGAGAAAGTGGAGGAGGATGATGACACTAGACCAATTCGAGACCAGTTCACAGATGAACACATCTTCACAATTTCTGAGGCACCTTGGTTCGCTGACATTGCAAATTTTAAGGTCGGAAAGGCAATTCCATCCGATTTCACCTACCAACAACGAAAGATGTTCATCCATGACGCCAAATTCTATGTATGGGATAAGCCATTTCTATACAAAAAAGGAGTGGATGGGTTGTTGCGAAGGTGTGTACCCGAGGAAGAGCAAGAAAAGGTACTGTGGCACTGCCATGACTCTGATTATGGGGGTCATTTTAGTGGGGATCGAACTGCATCAAAGGTTCTCCAATCAGGATTGTTCTGGCCGTCATTGTTTAAAGATGCATTCAACTATGTGAAGAAGTGTGATCGATGTCAGCGCATCGGTAATATTTCAAAATGGGATGAGATGCCTCAAAATCCTGTATTAGAAGTAGAAGTGTTCGATGTGTGGGGTATCGATTTCATGGGTCCAGTTCCATCCTCATTTGCAAAAGTTTATATTCTGGTGGCAGTGGATTATGTCTCAAAGTGGGTTGAAGCAGTTGCTGCACCAACCAATGATTCACAACAGGTAATCGCATTTCTCAAGAAGAACATCTTCGCGCGTTTTGGGGTACCTAGAGCTTTGATCAGTGACGAGGGCACTCACTTTCTTAATCGGAAGTTGGAGTACCTTCTTAAAAAATATAATGTGCATCATAGGGTGGCAACCCCATATCACCCACAAACTAGTGGGCAAGTTGAAGTATCCAACAGACAGATCAAAAAAATCCTTGAAAAGACGGTGAACGCTTCAAGGAAAGATTGGTCGACAAAGCTTGACGATGCACTTTGTGTAACACTCCAATTTTTATAATAAACTATTATATTAATGAAATAGAATTTTAAATAATTAATTTGATGTTAAAATTATTTTAGAATATATGTTGATAAATTTTGTGATTAATTTTCTTTATGTGTGTGCACATATCTATAGTTTAATTATTTCTAAGTATCTCTTATTTTAACTATTTGTTTTGTAAATAATTATCTTGGAATAATAGTAATATAAATATTAAATTTATTTATTTTTATATAGTTGCTATAATATGATGATTTTATACATAGTTATTGTGATTTAGTAATTAATATAAATTGTTGATGTTATATTTTATTTATTTTAACTTTAACTACTCTATAAAGATGATATATTTTTATGTGATCATTAAAAAAAAAAAATTTCTAACTTAGATGACTAAAATAAATTATTTGTTTACTTTTAGAAATACTAGATAATGGACTTTGGACGAGACAACTATTTACACCCTTATTTTTCACTTCTGCATATTAATTTGGGCTATTATCATTGCTGAATTGGATTTTTCTTTCTGACACCTGCAAGTTACTCTTTACACCCTTATTTCTGCCTCAGACTGGACTCTCCTATAGTCTATTTTACTTCTGCACCTGTACACTGTTATCTACACCCATCAATCTGTAATTAAAACAAATAAAACAGAAGGCAACAGCAGCGCAACCATGCGCATCAACACCATCTTCCTCTCAAATTCATCCTATCAATTCCTTGTTATTTGAATCGATCCCAACTTCTATCCCACACAAAATCGGCCACTGAATCCATTTTTGGCATCAATTTTATCAATCGTAGCTCCGTTTCATCAGAAACAGCTGCGCTATTTTTCTTGGGCGAGCTGTTTTTGGCCGATTCCTATCAACACGTTTGTTGTATCAAAAAACTGACATCGTTTTTTGATTCCTCTCGTCGAAACCTTCAAGAAGCACTACTCATTTGTATTTTTCGGTGAAGTTGATGTCGGACCCTTCCGGCGCTCTGACGAGTTGGTGAGACTTTTTCTGCAGTTTTTTCTCACGTCGTTTTGACTCTATTTTTGCTCCAAAAATTATTATTAATTATTTAACATTGATTTTTATGCTCCGCATAATTTATCAGTCACGTCTCAGAGATTTTGTGTACTCGCCGTTTATTTGGATTCACTCGTTGTACGTTGTCAATCTACAGTTGCTGTTGAAAACTTCCATTGATTTCTGTGATTAGAGAAAGCGTCTAACTAAGGTAAGGGGTGAGAGAGCGTTTGAATTTATGAGTATAATATATTTTGAGATGAACGGGAAAACCGTATTTCCCAACGATTCATCCGGGGCTTGCTGCGTACAGCAATAGTCCTTTGCGTGATAAATTGATTAATGTGAAAATATGGAAATTGTGATATTAAAATTTGGAATAGAAATATTTATGAGGTGTTGATTGACTTAATTTTATTAAATGTGTGTTATTTGATATTATCGTGATATTTGATTTATTTTCGTTAAATGTGTGATATTTGATATTATTGTGATATTGGATGTCGAATGAATTTTATGTATGTTTGATTAGATGAGTTTTGTGATGTGATAATAAAATATGGATGCATTGTGATGAGTTTATGTGATGATGATGATGTATGATTAATAATTGTGATGTTATAAATTTGTGATGAGGATATTGAAGTAACCCCATAATTGATGAAATGGTGATGATTCCAATTTGTGTTTGAGACTATGGTCTTAATGGAGTATCATAGGCCAACGAGGGGAGAAAATAAATATTGAGAATTTTTGAAGTGAAGATTATTTTGTCACCATATAGGTAGGGCCTGACAAGCCTAGTGATTATGGGGAAGTACAACTGAATGAGCCTGATCATGGCGGTATGCTGTTGAGCCTTAGGGCAAGATTGTTAGACCTTGGAGGTATTCGGGTGGGGAATTCCTAGGTGACTTGGAGGTAGCACTCCAAATGTCGGGAGCTACCATGCAACACACGTTTACCTCGACTGTCGCGTATATGTGTCTCGGGTTGAGTTGAGCGGATCTATGAGGACAGGGCCAATTTGAATTGTCCGCCCACCGGGATGGTGGCATAGTATCAAGTCTCCTAACCAAGTACTTTAGAGTTAGAACGGTACCACATTGTGAAGTAGAGTTTAAGCTCATGTATAGCATTGCATCTTCGTGTGATTGTTTTATTGTGATTAATATGTACCGTGTGCGATAATAATTTCTTTTAGATGATTTGATGTTATAGTGAAATATATTGGTTTCTTGCTAGTGATTTTGACTTTATAATGTGATGTTTCTTTTCTTGGAGAATGTTTGTATAATGATACGGTTTATTATGATTGATTGCGTGTTCTTGTTACTTATATTATACTATAAACATGATTTCAAAACTCACCTCCTTCGTTGTTTGTGTTCGTCTGGCTTGGCCCTGCGTTTGCGAAATCGCAGTTATTACAGGTTAATGAGTCTTGAAGTTCAAATTTGGGAGAAACTCCGCTCTGATAGGTGATATCGGGAATTAAGGGTTGTAATTTATATTTCACTTTCACTTGTTTAATTAGAAAATACCTTTTGTATGAAAACCTTATAAGTACTAGTAAGTTTTTGGAATTAAATCAAGAAATTATAGTTAAGTCAAGTTCATTGAGATTGCATTGTTTTAATTAAGGAATAAAGTTAAACTTTTACGTGTGTATTTAGAGGAACGTGATATCATAAATTAGTTATAAAAATTCTTATTTTCTTGAAAACATATTTTCTTTATCCGCTGCAAATTTTTTTTTAAAAAAATCTAGTATAAATTATTTTATATGTTGTTCTGGGGTTTAGGGGGTCACACTTTGGGCATATCGAACAGCTTTCAAGACCCATTGGTATGTCACCGTATCAAATTGTGTATGGTAAAGCTTGTCATTTACCCCTTGAGTTGGAGCATCGGGCTTTTTGGGCAACAAAATACTTGAATTTTGACTCGGTAAAGGCAGGCGAATCTAGAATTCTCCAGCTTCACGAGTTAGAGGAGTTCCGAAATTTTGCATATAAAAATGCCAAGATCTATAAAGAAAAAACCAAGAAGTGGCATGACAAAAAAATTCAGTTCAAGGATTTCCAAGAAGGACAACTTGTGCTCCTCTTTAACTCGAGATTAAAGTTGTTCCCAGGAAAATTAAAGTCAAGATGGTCGGGACCGTTTAGAATAATCAAAGTGTTCCCACACGGTGCAGTGGAGTTAAAGTATACACACTTGAACCGAAGTTTCAAGGTGAATGGACAAAGGCTCAAACAATATTTAGGGGGAGAGTCAAAATTTCTGATGGAGTCCATCAATCTGACCCCCATTTGAAAAGGGGAATGTCAAGCTCAAGACATTAAACGAGCGCTTATTGGGAGGCAACCCAAATTCGTATCCTTTGCAAGTTACTTTTAAATTTAATCTCATTTTATTTGCTTTAATTTTATTGCTAGTATATTAGTTCATGCTGTTTTGTATGCTCAAGGAACCACAAGGTGGGTGCAGGGAGTAGATTTCGCTTGGAGCCGCATCTAACAGCAGCATTGGTGTTTCAAGATTGGCTCCTTGCGCCTGAAGCGCAAGTAAAATCTGTTAGTCTAAACAATCCGCGCCTGAAGCGCGTTCTGTGGCCTGAAGCGCGCCTTTTGCGCTTGAAGCGCATTTGCGTATTTTGTCCACTGCCAACACGCGCCTTCTGCGCGCGAAGCACATTTCATGCATTTTGCTTCTGTCCATACGCGCCTGAAGCACTGAATGTGCGCCCGAAGCGCGTTTACGCTGCCTTGTGTTTTAAAACGACCTACCCCTCCATTGTGTCCCCAAACCGGCCTCAAACTCTCTAACATTCCTCCAATTACACAGTTCATCTCAAGCACCAATTTTGAATCTCTAACATTCAACCCAACAAAGGTAAGTCTTCTTAACTTCAAGCATTCAAATGTTCATTCATTATCAAGTAAGTTCCATATCCTTTTGTTGGTTGATTGATTATATTTCAAAAAATTTATGTCCACTATTGCTGCATGCATTGTTACATGATTGTGGGTTATACATGCATTGTTGAATGAGAAGTAGTGTTAGGGTATGCATTCAAGTAGAACTTGTGATGAAGGAACATTTGACTGCATTCTAAGTGTTTGATAAAATGCCACAACCACCGTTGAATCTTAATTGATAAATTTTCATTGGATTGATGTGCATTGGATGAATGTGGAACAATAGTTATGGTTGTCTTGGTCAAGTGGATGAACATTCGAACTAACCCTCTAACGTTGAATACTTTGAACCTTGGTTGTGTATAATTGTTTTGCAGGACCAAATGGCAACCCATCAAAAAGCAAAACGAAAAATGGTTACAGAGGCATCATCTTCCCAACCGCACGATGCGTCCTTATTCAAGAACACAGCAACACAAGAGTTTCATGCCAAACTCCCCACCATCAAGAAGTTCGCGAGTGAGAAAATTTTTGATTTGAAGGAAAATGAATTTGTTGACATCGAGGCAATGATTGCTGCCAGGGGATGGGAGATGTTAACCACATTTGTCACCAACGCGAGTAAACCAATAGTAGTGGAATTCTTATCAAATGCTTCTGATATGAAGTCCGCTCCACATGATGAATTTGTGAGCTATGTGAGGGGAAAGAGGGTTCCCTTTACACCTGAAGCAATCAATGAACTCTTTGGTCTACCAAACTATAAGGATTGCCGCTTTCAAGTATATGAGGACACAAACACAAAAATAGACACTCGAGACATTTTGCGCACTTTGTGTAGACTTGACACAGATTGGGTAAGAAACAGAGACGACACTCCTAGAAAACTGCGCTCGTTGGATCTCACTCCAATTGCAAAAGCATGGAGCACTTTTGTTCATCATACGCTTTTGCCCTGTTCAAATGTATCAGATGTGACAGTTCAACGATCATGTCTACTAGCGACGATCATCAAAGGTGACAGAATTAACGTGGGTCTGCTTCTTGCTAATTATCTGTGGGGGACAGCTCTTCTTGACCCTCTGACGGGCTACTTCCATCACGCCTCTCTGATCGAAAAACTCTGTGAACGGGTGAGAGTGTCACCCAAAAAGGGTGAAGAAATAGTGAAACCTGCTGCCCTCATCACTGCTAAATGGATTGAGAAACACTCCAGAATTCCAGCAGATCTTCCTGGTGTTCCACAAGCAGTGATACCGATGGAAGAAGATGCTGATCCTATAGGGCCACATGACCACCCTCGACACCCCCCACAACCCTCCACTGAGGAAAGATTTGGAAGATTAGAAGATATGATGGAGTAGATGAGGATCGACCAGCGAAATGGACAAGCCAGGATAGAACTGGGGATGACCAATCTTTATCGAGCCTTTGCATCATCACAGCAAACACCGGGCGGCATGTTCTACTCTAACTTGTTCTCACCTCACCAATATACTGGCGACTCCAGTGGTGCGGGAATGGAGGACCCAAACAGCACTCCTTGAGTCACTTAACTGAGAGAATTTTTCTTTCCATTTTATTTTCTTTCTTTGTTTGTATATTCTTTATGTTAGTAGTTGAACTATCTGTCTGTGTTTGGTCATTAAATGTGTACTATGATGAAGAAGTGTAATAACTTGCAGTATGTCTTAAGTTTTCTGTTTGGGATTCTGAAATTCAACTCTATGTTTCTTTGCTCATATCATTGATCCATTCGACGAGTTTCACTAAGTGGTTGTAAAATCTGCCATCAATTTTTCAAAAAAAAAAATGTAGTAGCACATTTGGCACAGTTTTGAAAGTTCACACTCTCTCTTGTATATCCTAACTGTGAGTTTTTGGGCCTAAACACTTATATTTCTTGTTGTGTGATGATCTAGACATGTGTTAACCCTTCAGAACTTGCACTAATTCTGACATGCATCACTTGTGATTTATGCATACACGGAGGCAATTTTGTTTGGTCGTTTGAGCCTTTCTAACTACACTGTGCAAATTTTATCCTTTGATAGCCCATTTGAGCTTGACCCTTTCTTTCGGTTACTAGCCACATTACAAGCCAAATATTTGACAGTGATTCAATCACAATACTTGGAGCTAGGTAGAAATTTTTTTGATCGTCTCTGTAAAGTTTGTAGTTTGGGGTTGCTCATGGAATAGCAACATCTTAAGTTTGGGGTAGGGGTTCTCAAAAAAATAAAAAATAAAAACAAAAAAAATAAATAAATAAAAATGTTGTACTCTGAAAAATAACATCTGCTTAGTTATTTTGTCAATGTTTGAGAATCCCCACAGTGAAAAGGTGAATAAAAATCAAAAAAGGTAGAATAAAGTGAAAATGTGCGCCTAATTCCAAGTAGTAAAGCCTACTTTCCCAAAATGTCCTACCCGTACCTAAGCCCCATTACAACCCGAAAGTCCTCCAAAAGTGTATGTGTTTGTTGCATTGTGATTGCTAACTAGAATTTTTTCAAGCTTATGGTAGCGTGATGCATGTTCTAGGATTTGAGTGATAAATTCATTACCCTGACTAAACACTTGAGAGAAATTTTGGTGAGATTGTGTGAAGAGAGAGTTGAACTGGATGAATTAATGCTAAAGTGTATACATTGTGTTGTTTTTGTGCAGCAACCATGAAGCATGATGAATGTTTTGTAGTAGTGGAAATTTTGAGAATGGAGTTTGATGTGATTTCAGAAGATTGAGTTTAAATTACCCTTAACTATACCAAATATGAAACTAATTGTTGTCTGGGGACAAGCAACATACTAAGTTTGGGGTTGTGATAACTCTTCATCATATGCATATTTGTCATTGTTTTTAGTTTTCTTTATAGGAAATCATTAGTTAATTTAAGGAGTTATTTAATATATTTTGTTGATTTTAGTTTTTAGATTTAACAACATGTTTATGTTCATATTTCCTTTATTAAGTAGATATTTTTTATGGTTTTATGTTATTTCCTTATTTTCCGTGCAGTGCTGATTTTGGTGAGAAATCAACATGACCTATATGGAGTATTTATACCATATCTGGAGTCGTAGATGTCTAATTGGAGTCAAACCAAGTGCAAACGAAAGCTAAGATCCATAGCTACAACTTTCATGCAACACCAGAACCAAATTTGGACTCAAAATAGTAGAAATATGCAGTATAAGTCAGACAGAAGATGTTGTGCGCTTGAAGCGCGCCATCTGCGCTCGAATGCGTTTTGGCACCACTGCTTCTGTTTTAAAGCGCCTGAAGCGCAAGTCTTGCGGCTGGGGCACGTGGCGCGCTGAAGAATGCATAAAACCGAGTCTTTCTGAATTTTGAAGGATCTTTTTGTCAATTGAGAAGCTTAGAGACTTGTACCCTAGCAGAGACGCTCAAAGACAGCTGTTCTACACCATTGAAGGAGTTTTATCAAGAATCATTCATGAATCCTTCTTGTAATTCTTCTTTAATCTCTATCTCTTTAATCTCTGTAATGAGTAACTAAGCCCTATTTGTTAGGGATGAGTGGAACAAGATGAAAGCTTTATTTGTCTGAATTGACTCCTGGTTATATGAATAAATTTATTGAATTATATTTATCATCTCTGTGCTTAATGCTTTTTATTGCCTAATCAACTTTAAAATGTTCTATGATTCGTAATTTGAAACGGAAGTGGACTTTGTAGTCTAGGGATAGATGCAGGTCATGAAACCAATTGAATTAGTTGTAGAGACAACAATTTAAAAAGAGAATTTTTGTACTGTAAAGCTTAATCCTAATTTTAAACCCACTAAGGAATTAGGGGTTATTTTGGAATTAAAGGTTCTGTCACTAAGACATTAGGGCTAGAATACTAAAGAGAATTTGGTAATAATTCAATAAAGGAATTTAGTAACTAGGATCAAATTAGAAACCAAGGTTGGGCTCAAAGTGAAACTCATCCCTAACATTTTTCTCATCATAAAAGTTCAATTTCATTACTTTTGTTATTTTAAATATTACCTAAATCAATTCAGAAAATTTTTGTTCAATTTCAGTAAAACGCAATCCTTGAGTTCGACATCGTTATTACCGTTTTTAATTATTACTTGCAACGATTCAGTTCACTTTCTGAAACGCTATCAAATACCCTAACTAGGTCAGGATAAATAGGACCATTGTATCCAATAAATTCTTCTAATTTTTGAGTTTTCTGTAACACAGGAAATTTAAACTCAGAAAAGGAATCAAGCGTACCAATTTTTGGAGTTATCAGCTTTTTGAAAGAAAAATGGGTTCTGAATCTGTCCAACTCTTCTGGGGAGTGAAGTAATCTAGATAGGTCAGCCATATTGTCATTTCTTCGTTTCTTTGAGGGACCCACAGTAGCAACCTTGGTTCTTAATCCTCTTTTGCGTGCATCCATTCTTGAGAAGATGAAGTTTACGGTGTTTGGGGAAATTAGGGTTTTGGGTTTGATTTCAAAGTAATCTTAGATGTAATGTATGATGAGGGGAAGGTTTAGAGATGATTGTATGTAGGTTTGGATGAAGTTTTTGAAGAAAGGAAATCAGAGACTTTGATTGTAATCGGCTACCAGTTTTTGTATTCGTAACCTAAAACTGTTAACAATCCTTTTATATGAAAAAAAATTTGAATCTGTATTCGACTACAGATTTGGTGTATTCGAATACAAGTTTTTCTGGGAACGTGTATTCGACTACAAACTGTCTGTATTCGAATACGACAGTAAAAATTTTGAATCTAAAGTAAAATTTTAAAAATAAATAAACCAAAAACATTTTAAACATGTATTGAAACACATAGATGTCAAAGAATCATATATTAAGTAAGAGAAGATGGATAAGTTAAAATTAAAAGTGATATGACTTACAAAGCTTTCAAACCTTTTAAAGATCATTCTCATTTAGAATGCCTAGTTCCCTTCGTATCTTGTAAAATGATTCTCTAGGTAGTGGCTTTATAAAACTATCCGCTAGTTGATTATGAGTGTCAACGAAGGTAACTTCAACATTTCCTTTGAGCACATGATCCCTCAAAAAATGATGACGTATGTCGATATGTTTGGTTCGAGAGTGCATGAATGGATTCTTAGTAATGTTGATGGCACTGGTATTGTCACATTTCAGAGGAATACACCCCAGATAAAGTCCATAGTCACATAGTTGTTGCTTAAGCCAAAGGATTTGAGCACAACAACTGCCTGCTGCTATGTATTCTGCCTCAGCAGTACTTAAGGCCACACATGCTTGTTTCTTACAAGACTATGATACTAGTGCATTTCCTAGAATGTGACAAGTGCCGCTTGTGCTTTTTCGGTCCGTCTTACATCCTGCATAGTCAGAGTCAAAATAACCAATGAGATTGCAAATGCTACCTTTTGGATACCATAGGTCAGCATTGGTTGTTCGTTTTAGATATTTCATTATCCTCTTTACTGCTACAAGATGGGATTCCTTCGGATCTGCTTGAAACCTTGCACACAAACAAACACTAAACATAATATTTGGCCTACTAGCCGTTAGATATAAGAGAGACCCAATCATACCTCTATACCTTGATATATCAATTGATTTACCAGTTTCGTCTTTATCAACATACATTCCAGATCCCATGGGAGTCGCACTTTCTTTGCTGCTGTCCATCTCAAATCTTTTTAATAATTATTTACAATATTTTGTTTGATGAATAAACATGCCATTCTTAAGTTGCTTGATTTGAAGTCCTAGGAAATAATTTAATTTTCCCATCATGGACATTTCAAATTCTCCTTGCATCATTAATGAGAATTCTTCACATATTTCATTTTTGGTTGATCCAAATATGATATCATCTACGTAGACTTGAACAAGTAAGGTATGATCATTTGTTCTTTTAATGAATAAGGTTTTATCAACTTTACCTTTTTCAAATCCATGTTCACATAAGAATTTACTCAACCTATCATACCAAGATCTTGGAGCTTGTTTCAAACCATAAAGTGCCTTCTTTAATTTGAAGGCATGTGAAAGATTTTTGAAGTCTTCAAAGCCAGGTGGCTGTTTGACGTAGACTTCCTCATTGATATAGCCATTTAGGAACGCACTCTTGACATCCATTTGAAATAGTTCAAAATCCATAGAGCAAGCATAAGCAAGTAGTAGTCGGATTGCTGCTAATCTTGCTATTGGAGCAAATGTTTCATCAAAATCAATCCCTTCTTCTTGATTGTATCCTTGTGCGACCAATCTTGCCTTGTTTCGGATAACTATTCCATTTTCATCTAATTTGTTCTTAAACACCCATTTGGTACCAATGATGTGTTTATTTCCTGGATTTGGAACAAGTTCCCAAACTTTGTTTCTTTCAAACTGATTTAGTTCTTCATGCATGGCAAGTATCCATTGATCATCTTTGAGGGCTTCACCTATTTTGGAGGGTTCTATTTGAGAAACAAATGCCATATTTAAACAAGCATCTTTGAGATTCAGCCTTATAGTGACTCCTTTGTTGATATCACTTATTATGTTGTCAATCAGATGATCACAATGGGTTTTCCATTCTAGAGGAAGATCAATGTGTTGATCTAGTTGTTCTATATTGATTTCGTCCTTTTGAGTTGTTTGATCAACCTGATTTTCTTTGCTTGTCTCATCATCATCATCATAAATAATTTTATCCTCTTTCGAGGGGTTAGTTTCATCAAAAGATACATGTATAGATTCTTCAACTATCAAAGTTCTTTTATTAAAAATTCTAAATGCTTTACTAGTTAAGGAATAACCAATAAAAATACCTTCATCGACCTTCTCATCGAATTTTTCGAGATTATCCTTACCATTATTTAACACAAAGCATTTGCATCCAAATATGTGAAAGTGAGAGATATTTGGTTTTCTTCCTTTATAAAGTTCATATGGTGTTTTCTTCAGCATTGGTCGGATTATGACTCGGTTGGATACATAACAAGCTGTACTTACAGCATCTGCCCAAAAGTATTTTGGTAGACTTGAATCACTTAGCATAGTTCTTGTAAGTTCTACCAATGATCTATTCTTTCTCTCAACAACTCCATTTTGTTAAGGTGTTCTTGGTGCAGAAAAATTATGGAAGATTCCATTTTCTTCACAATATTCTACAAAAGAGGCATTTTGAAATTCTCCTCCATGATCACTTCTAATTGATACAATTTTGGTTGCTTGTTCATTTTGGACTAGTTTGGCATATTTCTTAAAAGCTTTAAAAGCTTCATTTTTATTTTCCAAAAATAAGGTCCATGTGAACCTTGAAAAATCATCAACTATTACTAGTCCATATGAATTTCCACCAAGACTTTTAGTTCTTGATGGTCCAAACAAGTCCATATGTATTAATTGAAGTGGTCTTGAAGTTGATATAATATTTTTGGGTTTAAAGGAAACTTTAGTTTGTTTACCTTTTTGACAAGCGTCACATAATTTATCCTTAATGAATTTCATTTTTGGTAAGCCTACAACAAGTTCATGCTTGACTAACTTGTTTAAGTGATCCATATGGATATGTGCAAATCTTTTATGCCATAGCCAAGCATCATTGTTGTCACTTACCATAAGACATTTCATTTTGAAGGATAAATCATCAAGATTAATTGTAAAAATATTTTTGAAACGCTTACCAATAAACTGAATTTCATTTGTTACCTCATTTTGGATAATGCAATCATCTTTGTTGAAAGTGATTTTGTAACCTTTGTCACAAAGCTGGCTTATGCTTATGAGATTGTGTTTTAACGCTTCAACATAGAGGACATCTTCAATTGAAGGAGATGGAGCAATGCCAACCTTTCCAATGCCCAAAATTTTTTCTTTGTTGTTATCTCCATAGATCACATAACCTTTTGACTCAAGAGTTAGTGCTGAAAATTTTGTTTTGTCACCGGTCATGTGCTTTGAACATCTACTATCCAAGTACCACATATTTGATGTACTTTGTGTGTATTCCTACAAAACAAGATTTATAGTTTATTAGGTACCTACAGTGTTTTGGGTCCTTTAAGGTTAGTTCCTTTCTTTACCCACACATAATGTCCTTGTGGAATACCAATGTTTCTAACATGACAAACATTAGGTGTGTGACCATTAAGACCACAATAGAAACATTTTGGAGTCTTTTTAGGAAAGCATGATTTCTTTTGAATAATACTTTTCTTATAACAAAGATGATTCTTTTGAACAGCTATTACTTTCTCATTTTTTGATTGGTTACTTGCTTTTACAAAGATAGTTTTACAAGTACTTGGTTTATCAAATTTTGAGTAACCAAATCCACTTTTATCATTTGAATATCTCTGCATGCTAAGTATATTTTCCAATCCAAACTGTCCTTTTTCATACCTTTCTATAACTCTTTCATTTGGACAATTTTAAAAGAAAGTGAATCACATTTAATGCATGTAGAAATCTGTTTTTGTTTTTCAGAATTTTGTTCCATAGTGTCAATCTTTTTATTTAGAGATAAAATCTGTTTCTTTTGATTTGACACTACTTTGTACAGATTTCTACATTCATTAAGTAATTCTTTAATGGCTTGTTGTGCATCATTATCTTCAACACAAGAATCATTATTATCATAGCAAATAGTATTACTACTAACCTCTTCTTCATTATTAGAATGATGAGATGCCATCAAAGCAACATTAGCGCATTCGTCATTATCTGAATTTGATGAAGAACTTACTTCATTATCTTCCCATGCTATGTACGCCTTTTTGAACTCTTTTCTTTTAGTAGCATTCTTCTTGATAATGTTAGGACATTCTGCTTTCATATGTCCTGGTTTCCTACACTCAAAGCAAGTAAAATTTTGATTTGTAGTACAAGCATCTTTCTTCCTGAAGTTTTTCTTTCTTGTAAACGTTTTATCGTTTTGAAGAAATTTACCGAACTTTTTGACAAGAAGGGTGATGTTTTGCTCTTCATCTAAATCTTCTTCATTCATCAATTCTTTTAATTCTATTCTTAATGCTATATTCTTTGTTTTCTTTTCTAAACTCTCATTCTTTTCCAATCTTTCTAATTCTATTTCATGCTCTTGTAACTTTCCAAAAAGTGCTGAAAGTGACATTTTTGACAAACTTTTCTTTTCAGAAATTGTTGTCACTTTAGGCTGCCATGCTCTAGTTAATGATCTCAGAACCTTTAGGTTCAATTCATCATTAGTAAAGCTTTTGCCAAGTGCTGTCAAGTGATTTGTTAAGTGAGAAAATCGTTTCTGCATGTCCAGAATTGCTTCTCCTGGTTGCATTCAAAACATTTCATATTCTTGAGACAAAATGTTTAGTTTTGAACGTTTTACCTCAATTGTTCCTTCGTGTGTTACTTCAAGAGTATCCCATATCTCTTTTGCTGTTTTGCAGCGGGATATACGAAAGAATTCGTCCATTCCTAATGCTGATTGAAACATGTTTTTGGCTTTCTTGTCATACAATACTTTTCTCTTTTTATCGTCTGTCCACGAGGCTTTTATTTTTATTTCTTCTTTATTGTTGATGACTGTTGTTGGAATATATGGACCATTTTCTACAGCCTCCCATATGTCATCTCCTTGAGCCTCAAGGTATGCTTGCATACGTATTTTCCAAAAATCATAATGTTCACCGACAAAGCAAGGTGGTTTGTTACTGCTACCACCATCTCTAAAAACAGATTGTGCAGAAGCCATGAATCGAGGAGCAAATTTCCAAAAACCTGCTCTGATACCAATTGTAAGAATAGAGTTGCACCTAAGAGGGGGGTGAATTAGGTGTTAGACGATTTTTCTGTTTTTAGAGTTTTTGTGAGATTGTTCAAGTGACTGTTTTGAGTTTGTTTAATTTGCTGTGTTAGTGAATGAAAGCTTGTAAATGATAGAAAGTAAACCACACAAGAATTTATCCTGGTTCCCCTTACAACCAAGGGTACATCCAGTTCTCTTGCACACCACAAGAGATTTTCCACTTTGTTCGAATATGTTACAAGTCTAACCCTAAGACTTCAGTTACAAATTCTTTAACACTTAACAGAAGATATTACACCACTATCTTAGTTAACAATACTTGAAGAATCTACACTAAATTCTTCAAGTGATACAATGACTTTAATTGATTTTGTAATGATGTTCTCTAACTAAGAACAAGGTTATAACACTAAGTATTTGATACTTAATCAATCACACTTCCAAGTACAACTGAGAACCTTTCTTAATGATATGAAAATGAAAAGCATGTACTTGAAAATATGAAAATTAAGTTTTTGAAGTATTTGATATTTCAGAAAATTGATTCTAAAAGGTAAGTCGAAAGTTCTGAGTAAAAACTGAAGCTTTGAAGTATTTATACTCCAAGGTAACACTTCAGATCAGTGGCAATGGTTGCCAAAAGTTTTGATGAACTTATTCAATGTTTCAAAACTGAAAAGTTGCATTGTTTCGAAGTTGTATTCGAATACAGCTTAGTGTATTCAAATACACTTCTATAACGTTCAGTTTTTATTTAAAATTTGAACTTCGTATTCGAATACGATACCTCGTAGTCGAATACAAGTATGAGATTTTTGCCACTGACTTGAGTTGTATTCGAATACACGAAGCTGCAGTCGAATACAGAAATTTAAATTTAGCTACTGACTTGCAATCTGTATTCGGCTACGACATTTCGTATTTGAATACAGATCTTCAGTTTTGGCTACTAACTTGCAATCTGTATTCGGCTACGACACTTCGTATTCGAATACAGATCTTCAGTTTTAGCTTCTGACTTGTAATCTGTATTCGGCTATGACACTTCGTATTCGAATACAGATTTTCAATTTTTGTAAAAACTTTATTTTCAAACATATGTTTATGTTTTTAAATATTTTTATAAAATATTTTAATGCATATGCTATCAAGAAGGTTCTCATGTATTTGAAATGTATTTTGATTTAATATTAAATACTTTACCTAAATATAAATTTGAAGGATGAGTTGCTTAATATCCTTTTGCTTTTTGATCAATGAACTTTTTGTCTTCATCAAAAAATGTAGATCATTAATTTTTCGGAGGATCTTCAAACAGGCCACCTTACATTGATGGAACAAATTACTACTTCTTGAAAAATAAGATGCAATTTTTTCTGAAACCACAAGATACGGGAATGAGGCGTATCATAACTGATGGTGATTACATCCCAAGAGTAAATCAAGAGGATCTAACATCAGCTGAAAAAAGGGAAGCTGACTGGACAACTGAAGATAAAACTAAGGTACTCCTAAACTCTAAAGTGTTGCAACCAAGTTGGTTCTAAGTATTTAGGATTTTGATGTTTAGAAAAGCACTCCATGTAATCTTATTTTGTACTTAGAATTATTATATTAAATGCCACTAGAAGATGAAGTCACCAGAGGCAGAAGATGAGTTACCAAAGAATAAAATCAGACCAGAGGATACACCTCCAGAAGATACCAAAGGATGCATCTAGAAGGCACTAGAAGATACCTCCAAAGGATATCAGAGGATGTCAAAACATCATCAGAGGATATCTTTCCTGGCCCAGATTAGAAGGAAGCAGAGTCCAGAAGGAGACCTGGTCCAGACCAGAAGGAAGCCTGCTAGAGGGAGACTTATTCCTGACCAGAAGGAATCATAAGTCAGACTTAGTCTAGAATTTATTCTGACCAGAAGATAGCTTGGCAGTGATTATAAAATTCAGTCCAGACTTAATCAGAGCAGAAGATAACTGGTCCAGAACAAGTGACTTGGTCCAGACCAGAAGATAGCATAGTCGACAACATGAAACTCAGTCCAGATCAGAAGAAATGATTGTCCAGATTTAATCCAGACCTGATCCAGATCAGAAGGTAAATGTCCAGATTAAAATATCATGTCCAGATTTAATTCAATCCAGACTCAGTCCAGAATTGGTCCAGATCAGACGGAAAATGTTCAGATCAATGGTCCAAATTTAAGCATCATGGCCCAGTGTTGGCCGAGATCAGAAGATCAGACCATATGGTCCATTGTTGGCCGAGATCAGAAGATCAGATCACGTGGTCCAGTGATTGGCCGAGATCAAAAGATCAGAACGTGTGGTCCAATGTTGGCCGAGATCAGAGGATTACAGCAGATCAGATTGTATGGTCCAGATGTGAACGAGATTAGAAGATCATACGGTCCATATTTAATCATGATGATAATCAATGGAGACTTGATTAAATTTGATCAAAGTATTAAAAGGTTTTGATACAAAAATAAATTGAAGTCTTGTGGGAATTCAGAAGCTATTGGCGGAAGAAAGATTTGGTCCTGAATTAATCAAGAACAGGATTGGCCAAAGTTATTTTTGAATGCAAATTTGGAGCTAAAAATATATGTTTTTTATTTAAGTGAAAACCGATTGGCCAAGTTATTTTTGCAAGAGTATCTGGCAAGATACAGCTCGAACTTAAGCATGGAAGAAACCCTAATTATTCATCTATAAATGGAGGCTCAAGGCAGAAGACTTAGCATCGAAAATACTTGAGAGTCATACACTTCCAAAAGCAAAATACTTGAGTTTTTAGTGAGGTCAATTGTGAGTATCCGCTTTCCAAGAGCAAAGCACTCTAAGTTTTCTTTCCCTTGTGTTAGATCTAAGTTGTTGAAGTAGAGTCTACAATCTAAAGGAGTCAGAAGGAGTATAAGATTACTTAGCAATTAGATTCAAGGTTCTTTTCCCTCAAAAGTCTAGGATTGTTAGACTATTTGAGAAGACTGACTTGGAGGGTCAGTGCTATTGTTGTAATTCAAGGTTTTTGAATTAGTGAAATCCTTCAAAGTGAAGGGACTGGACGTAGCCTAGTTAACGATGAACCAATATAAAATTCTGAGTTTTATATTTACTTTATATCTGCTGCTAACTCTGTTTTATTCATACATCAGGTTTGGAGTATAAAATTGCAAAAACAGAAAAAGTAATCAAGTTAGTCAAACACAATTCAACCCCGCTTCTCGTGTTTGCACCTTCATAAAGCTCAATTATTTTAATCTTATGCCTTATGCAGGGAAGAAAGTGAAAGAGTGGATGAATGTAACACGGCTAAAGAAGTATGAGACACATTACAAACCCATCATGCGGGAACAAACCATGTAAAAGAAACCAGAATTGATATAGGCATAAGAAAGTTTGAACTCTTTGATGAGATGTACTCGAGGTTTACAGCCATTGTAAATGAAATGCGCTCCCAAGGGAAAACATACTCAGTACAAGATAGAGTCAGAAAGATCATGAGATGTCTTCCAACAATATGGAGACCAATGGTGACAGCTATAACCTAGCCAAAAATCTTGACGTACTTGGACTGGAAGAACTGATTGGAACTTTACGAGCATATGAAGTGCTACTACAAGAAGACATACCAATCAAAAAGGGAAAAACAAATAGCCTTGAAAGCATCTCAAGAAAGTCCATCATCACTAATAGATGAGGACTTAGAAGAAATTGAAGATGATTATGAAGAAGTATATCTTCTCACCAGAAAGATCCAAAGAATGATGAGAAGAAGAGACCAGATCAAAAAGGGATTCCCAAGTAAAAAGGAAAATCCCAAAACAGAAGTGCATAAGAGTTGAGTCACGTGTTTTGGATGTAACAAACTAGGACATTACAAAGCTGAATGTCCATCAAATAAAAAGGCACCAAAAAGATTTCCATTCAAGAAGAAATCAATGACAGCCACATGGGACGATTCAAAAGAATCAGACACAGAAGAAGGAGAAGAAGCCAACAAATGCTTGATGGCAAACACAGAAGAAGATGAGATAACTAAATATGAACACTGCTCTCTATGTGAACTTATGGAAAAAGAATTTGATAATTTATTAAATGACTCAAATTTTCTTGTTAAAAAATGTAGCTCTTTAAAAGAACAATTTTATAAAGAAAAAGAAGAAAAAGAGAAAGTTCATGCTATGAATGATGAACTTAAAAAGATCATTCAAAATCTGAAAGAATCTCATTTCAAAAATTATAAAACTGAAAGTCAAGAATGTTCTGCAACAGAAAAGGTGAACATTCTCCTTAAAACTGAAGTTGAACTTCTTAAAAATGACTTGTCAAAATTTATCACAGCTACTGAAACTTTTCAAAAAATCATGGGATCTCAAGTAGAAATATTTGATAAAGCAGGACTTGGTTTTGATAAAACTCAAAAATAAAAAATGTATGATAAAACTTCTTTGTTCATGAAAGTGAAGAAAATAAATGCAAAACAAAATGTTCATATTGTGATAAAATTGGACATCTAGAGTATGCATGTTATTTTAAAAAGAAAGATGAAAAAAATCAAGAACAAAAGGATTTTTAAAAAGGTAGAATGATCTGAAACAAAAACAGTTTTCTCCAAACAAGAAAAAAAAACGTTCTTCAGGATATCTGAAAAAAGGAGAAAGTTCTGGAATGAAACTTTCTCTAGAAAACTTAACAAAAGGAGAACATTCTGGAATTTTACCAAAACCAGTTAAACATCGGTTTACTAAAAATTCTCCAACACTAAAGTGTTCTTATTGTTCCAAAATTGGTTACTCTGAATAAACATGCAATATTAAAAAGAAACCAAATTTCAAAACTAACTCTCAAGGACCCAAGAACAAGTGGGTACCTAATGTTAATGTAACACGTATGCAGGTTGGATTTCAAAATGTCAAGAAAAAGCCATGGTTCTTGGATAGTGGCTGCTCAAGACATATGACAGGAGATAAAAATTGCTTCCTGTCATTTGAAAAGAAGGAAAAAGGTTATGTAACCTTTGGAAACAACAATCAAGCTCAAATCAAAGGCAAAGGAACTATTAGTAAGAAAAATTCAGCTCAAATAATTGATGTTCAATATGTAGAAGGTTTGGAACATAATCTTTTAAATATAAGTGAATTATGTGACAATGGCTTTGAGGTTATTTTCAAACCCAACTTATTTGAAGTCAGAAAATCTAAATCTGGTGTAATCCTCTTTTTTGGAACCAGAAAGAAAAATCTATATGTTTTATATCTTGAAGAATTACCTGATGAATCCTGCTTCATGTCCGTAAACAAAGACAAATAGATTTGGCACAAGCGGACATGACACATCAGTATGAAAACAATTTCAAAGATTTCAAAATTAGAACTTGTTAGAGGACTGCCAAAAATAAATTTTGATAAAGATAGAGTATGTGAAGCATGTGCTAAAGGAAAACAAGTTAAAAGCAGTTTTCATCCAAAAGATTTTATTTCCACAAACAGAATCCTTGAGCTACTTCACATAGATCTTTTTGGTCCTATTAAAACAATAAGTTTAGGTGGAATGAAGTATGGTTTTGTTATTGTTGATGACTTTTCACGATACACTTGGGTTTTATTTTTAAAACAAAAAGATGATGCATTTTATGCATTCAAAAACTTTTACAAAAAGGTACAAAATGAAAAGGATTCGAACATCATTTCTATAAGAAGCAATCATGGAGGAGAATTCATAAATGCCTCTTTTAAAACCTTCTTTGTGAACTTGGCATTTCTCAAAATTTATTTTGTGCAAGAACTCCTCAACAAAATGGAGTTGTTGAAAGAACATAACTTTACAAGAAATGGCAAGAGCAATCTTGGAAGATTCTAATGTTGAAAAATATTTTAGGGCTGAAGCTATGAATACTTCATGCTACATTCTAAACCGTGTATCAATAAGAAAGATTATCAACAAAACACCATAGGAAATCTGGAAAAATAGAAAGCCAAACATCTCATATTTTCATATTTTTGGATTTTATTGTTACATTTTAAACAACAAATAAAACCTTGGAAAGTTTGATGCAAAATCAGACAAAGCTATATTCTTAGGTTACTCAACCGATTCTAAAGGATACCGTGTTTTTAATTTAAAAACTAAAATTGTTGAAATTAGCATGCATGTATTGTTTGATGAATTTGATGATCTTGATATGAGTAAGCAAGATGATGAAGAAGGAGAACATTCTGGGCAGCAGCAGAATGTTCCCCAGGAAACCTAGATTGATAAACAATATTCGTTTCATTCTCCTCCTAAAAGATGCAGAACAATTAGTGATCATCCTCAAAATCAAATCATTGGAGATACAGCTAATGGAATTAGAACAAGAATGTCATTCAAGGATGATGTCAACAACAACATGATAATGATCTCCCAAATTTAACCAAAATCAATCAAAGAAGCCATAGTTGATCAATCTTGGGTAGAAGCGATGAGAGAAAAACTTCTTCAATTTAAAAAGAATGAAGTTTGGGATCTTGTTCCAGATCTACAGAATCAAACCATCATTGGAACAAGATGGTTATTCAGAAACAAGCTAGATGAAGAAGGTAAGGTTGTAAGAAACAAAGCAAGGTTGGTTGCTCAAGGTTACAATCAACAAGAAGGTATAGACTATGATGAAAGTTTTGCTCCAGTTGCAACAAAAGGTTCTCATTTTGATCTTATATCTTACTCCGATATTGATTATGTGGGAGATAAAATTGAACAAAAAAGTACAAGTGGCACATGTCAGTTTCTTGGAGAAGCTTTAATAAGCTGGTCGTGTAGAAAGCAAAACATGATTGCATTATCAACAACAGAAGCTGAATACGTATCAACAACAAACTGTTGCTCTCAAGTCATTTGGATAAGAAATCAACTTGGAGACTTCTCTGTAAGTTATTCAAATATTTCAATTTTTTGTGATAATACTAATGCAATCAATCTGTGTAAAAATCCTATTCAGCATTCTAGATCCATGCATAATGAAATAAAACATCATTTTATTCGTGATCATGTTAGTAAAAGAGAAGTTGAATTAATCATTGTTGATACTCAAAAACAACTTGCTGATATCTTTACAAAGCCTCTGGTAGAGGAAAGTTTCAACTTCATCAAAGAGAAATTAAAAATCATTAAAAATCCAATATGTGTGCATTAGGAAAATTTTGTTTTTGGAAAACCAAGAACGTTCTTGGTTTTACGATCATTCTCCATTTTCGCGAATCATTCTCCTTTTTCGCCACTCAAAACTGAAAAAGTGCTTTCTGAATGGCATTTATTACACTTGTCTGCTTGTCTGGAAAAGTGACCTGCCACGCTGTCAGCTCTTCACCTTCCCGCCTCTAAACTTCTTCCTTTCCAATCAAACCATCTATTCGTCTTCCCTCCATAAAACCAAAACCGTCTGCAACCTCTCCACTCCCCCAACTCTCCGCATTCCAATTCTAATTTTCCGCATCTTCTTCTTCCAAAATTTTTTTTGCCTCTCTAAAACAAAATCTTGTCCCTACTCAGAAAATAGAAAGAACCGAAGTTTCAGCGCACAAAAACTCATGCCCTAACTTACCCGCATCATCATCATCTCCTTCATCCTCGCTCGATCACCATCACCATCACCTCCACCTAAGCCATCATCTCCTGAAATGTCTTTAGAGAAAACCTTTTTAGACTATATGTCTTCCTCTTCTCGTGAATCAAGCCCTATTGTTCTTCCCCTACGATCTGTCTCAACCATTCTTCCTCTACTCTATACACGCCCTCCACCAAACATCTCTCAAGCTCCTCCCCACTTGAGAAGGCCAGCAGCTAAACCTAGTAAATCCCAACGACGTTCAATGCACATTCTTGCTAGAATAGGTACTTCCAAAACAAAAAACTCTGATCCTATTGTACTGATCATCTCTGGCAGTGACAATTCTGAAACCGATGCTTCCCTAAAACCCACACAAACATCAGTTCCATCTCACTCAAGATTAATCTTAAGTTATTTTCTTAAGTTTTAACAGGAAGTTTTTAAGTAGCCAACTTTACAATTCAAACCCCCATTCCTTGTAAACTGACATTTCTATTTCAATAATAGCATGTTCATCTCATATCACTTCACAACTTGTAATTACCCATTAAACTTAATTCATGGAATCTCTAGTCTTTTAGGTCGGGTTACCATCATGAGTGACTCTATTGACATTAGTCTCATCCTTTTGGATATATTTAAGACTTTCTCTTTAGTTAATCCTTTCATCAAAGGATCTGCTAAATTCTCATCAGTGCATATATGATCCACCATAACAGCTCCTTTAGAAATAACTCTCTAAATGTGTAGTGCTTACGACATATTTTTCGTCTCTTACCGTTGTAATAATGATTCTTAATTTTTGCAATAGCAGCAATACTATCACAGTGGATGAATACAAATGGCATAAGTTTTTCCATAAAGGGATCTCAACTAGAAAACATCTGAACCAACTCGCTTCTTCATTAGCAGTAGTTAGTGCTATCATTTCAAACTCCATAGTGGACTGAGCCAATATTGTCTATTCTTTGATTTCCAAGATACATCACCACTTGCTATACTAAAAATATAGCCACTGGTTGCTTTGGAGTAATATGCTAATATGTTCCAATCAACATCACTGTCTCCTTCAAGGAAGACAAGAAATATTTGATAATGTAATATGAGATTCATGGTCCTTTTCAGTTATCTCATGACTCTTTCGATAGCGTGCCAATGCTCCATAGTAGGTCTGCTGGTAAACATGCGCAATAGTCTCACGACGTAGGCAATGTCGGGTCTAATATAGTCAGTGGCATACCTGAGGCTGCCAATGATGCTCGCATATTCAGTTTATCTAACACCTTCACGAGTGTTCTTCAAAAGTTTCAAACTTGGATCATATATGTGCAAGCACGTTTTCAGTTAATGTATTTGTATTTCTTTAGGATCTTTTCAATGTAGTGAGATTGATCTAAAGAAATTCCCTTTTCTGACCTAGTAATCTTGATTCCAATTATTACACTCGCTTCTCTTAGGTTTTTCATATTAATGTTGTTACACAACAATGATTTCATAATATTTACCGCATTAATGTTTGAACCAAATATGAGTAGATCATCTACATAAAGACATATGATAGTGCAAATGTTATTTTCAGATTTGTAATAAATACATTTGTCACTTTCATTCACTTTAAACTCATTCGATATAATCAAGTTATCAAGCTTTTCATGTCATTTCTTAGGAGCTTATTTAAAACCATACATAGATTTATCTAACTTACAAACCTTGTTTTCTTGTCCATGAATCACAAAACCATCAAGTTGTTCCATATGGATTTCTTCTTCCGAGTCACCATTTAAAAAAGCTATTTTGACATCCGTTTGGCTACAAGGCGGACCATGTATTTATCAATAGTTCCATCAAGTTTTAGTTTTTTTTCTACATCCATTTACAACCTATCGGTTTGCAACCAGAAGGAAAGTCTACTAAATGTCAGGTCATGTTAGACTCTAGAGAATCCATCTCATTGTTTATAGCTTATTGCCATAAATCTGCCTTTAAAGATAACAAAATTTCTTGATGATTTGCAGGATTCTCTTCTAAGGTATAGGTCGTATAATCAGGTCCGTAATCTTTAGCTACTCTAACTCTCTTACTTCTTTAAGGCTCTGTTTTGTCTTGTTTGTTCCTTTCAATGCTCCTCATCATAGGAATGTGACTTGGTTCGCTTCCCCCACAATTTCTCGATTTGAAATAGAATTTATTTGTATAGAAGTCAACATCATTTGACTCTATTATCACTTTCGCATTTAGGTGATAAAACTTATACGCTTTATTGTTTACTGCATACCCAATGAATATACATTCAAGGCTCTAATGGAGAGTTTAACTTGCTTGGGATCGAGGATTCTGACATAAGCCAAACAGTCCCAAGTTAAAAAATAAGACAAGTTTGGTTGTCTTTTCTCCAAAATCTCATAAGGAGATGTTTTGTTTTTAGATTTAAGAACTCTATTCAAAACATAACAAAAAGTCAATATAATTTTTCTCCATCAATGAGAGGCAACACCAGAGTTAAGCATAATAGCAACTACTATTTCAATAAAAGTTATATTCATTCTTTCAACTTTACCATTCATTTCAAGCGAATATGATGTAGTTGTTTCATGTATAATTCCATGCAATTTATAAAACTCATTAAACAAACTAGAATCATACTTAGTTCCTTTATCACTATTAATCCTCTTAATCTTTCTACTAAATATTCTAAACATGTCAAGTGTTTCACTTTTATTTTTCATTAGATATACAAAAGTATAGTCAGAACAATTGTTAATAAAAGTGATAAAATAACGTTTTTATTTCTTGTTAACATCCCATCAAGTTCACATATATTAGAGTAATAAAGCTAAACACTCATATTCTCTAACTACAAGTTTATGTGAACTCTTTGTTATTTTAGCTTGACTACAAAAATCACATTTGTCAAAATCATTTAAAGATAACTTTGGGGGTTATACCTAAGTTACTTAAGTTTGAAATCACATGTTTGTTCACATGACAGAGTCTAGCATGCCAAATATTAAAATCACACAACATGTAAGTAGAAGGAGACATTTTATTAATTTCGAACATTTAGTTTAAACATGTCATGAGTGACGTATCATTCCCAACAAAAATATCATAATTAGAATTGGTGTACAAAATGCCCCTATAGAGTAAGTAAATTCTGCCTTATTCACAAGAAAACCATAATTAAATTTTGTTTTTGGAGGTCTATCAAACTCTTTAGAAAAAAAAATTCTAGAGCATTTTTTCAATAATAACAACAATTTAAAATTCTTCATCTAAAGCCATACCTTAATAGATGATCTCACAAGTTATCTTTTGAATTTCACGGGAGTGAGCCTCTACGGATCTATCATCGATTATCTGATACTGTGATATTTGAGGTAGTGGCTCATAGTATTGCTGGAACTACTCTGATACTTGAGGTAACGACCCATAGTATTGTTGGACATGTAGTAGTCATATAGATCATCAACAAGTTTGTTAAGAATATAATTCTTTTAGAGGTAACAATTATGCTCATATTGGTTAATTCTTCAGCTTTCTTATCTATGTTTTCCTCAATGAAACAATTTATTGAAATTAGAGGCACCAGAACCAAATCAAGTAATCTCTTCGGTTAACATGGCAGAAAGAAATGTCTTAAAATTGTTGTTTTTGAGTTTCAAATGACTGTTTAAAAATAAATTTATGTCACTGAAAATATTACTGGATTGATTCGCGGACTAAACTGCTCTCTTTAAGACGTTTCACGATACTGCCCAAATTATGCAAGACATACTATCAACCACGAAGTCCCCATAATAAAACAGCTCATAATATTGTACTATGACCACTCATAAATCAAAAGGACTACAACATAGAAACTGCTCTAAAAGAACAGTGGTATTATGACCACTCAAAAATTAAAGGGACTACGGCATAAAAACTACTCTAAAAGAAAGTGGTATTAGAACAACTAAAAATCGAAGAGACAAAGAAAGAGGAGAAATGACTCGAAAATATATCGAGTAGAAGAGAGAGAAAAGAGGAAGTTGAGAAATGGATCCAACTTGTGCTTTTCACAAGAGTTTGACACTCTTTATATAGTTAGTGATGGAAACAAACTCGCATATGTTTTCTTTCCAATGTGAAACTTTAGTATTTATAGGGTTGCAAACTACTCAAAATATGAGATTTTCTAATGTGGGACTTCAACAATTTTTAAATTCACATACTAACATACTCTATATTTCAACTTAAAAAGATTTAATTTAGTATGAAAAATGAGATTATGATGTTATCATTAGATTTAATTAGATATCTTTTTTATACATTTTGAGTGAATATTGGTGGTGGATTAGCAACTACACATTTTTAGTTTTAATACAATTATTTTTTTCCATCCATTTTTTTCTAAATGTTTGTGGAATTAATATTGAAGTGGGTCAATCCCAACATAGGGAAACACTAATCGGACTATGTGGGCGTCCTCCACTCCTTCTATGTTAACAATTTCTTGATCTATCTCCTTTTTTTTTTTCTTCTAGTTTTGATCTATGCGTGAACCGACGAATTCAATTCGAATGTATGTATTCAAACTAGATTGATCTAGATGTAATCCAGAGAATTTTATATGTGATCTTACTATAATTATATAGTAAAAGTTAAAGATAAATGTACAAGCATGTTAGATAAAAAAAAAATATTCTACATATACAAGAAGTTGAAGTTCTTTTTAGTTATATAACGCCCCAATTTTAAATAAGTCATAAATATTCATGGCAGTTTAAAGAAATTTTCTTCAGCAAAATCTCATAATAGAATGTTCTAGTCTACTAGTTCAAAAAATTGTTCTAGATAAATAGTTTAAGAGAAAAACAAGAAAGATCATGACTAAAACATCCTAAAAAAAATCAAAGCAAAAAGCAAGTCTACATAAGAATTATAATTTTTCAACCAATGAAATTTTGCATTTCATATTTCATCGGTCCATATATTTTCGACAGTTTAAATTTATTTTGTTCAATGTCTTTTTTAGCATTTTTTTCTTGACATTTGCTAAGCTGGTAGAGTAATAAAACATTCCATCTTGCCCCAACTTGCTGGGATATTAGATGTAACAGTTAGTTCAAATTAGATCTAAAAGTTAGTTAGAACTAATTTTTAGGTGGTTATTTGTTAATGGTCTCTTTAGTAAGGAAATAAAAAACTAGCTAATAGCTTAATTGCTACAAACCTATTTGGTAGCATACATTTTACTAAGAGCTTACATCGTTTTTTAGTTTTTTAATGAGCTAATTCAAATAGATTTTGAGTTTATCACTTTTTTTTTTCAATTTTATTCTTATTATTTTAACTAAAATCTTTTTCTTACCCTTTATAATTTATTTATTATAATTTCAAAGAAATCAATTAGCTTTATCGATAAATAATTTAAAATTAAAAATAATTTAAAAAATTAATTTTTTAAAGTAAATAAATTAAAGTAAGTAGTTTGAAATAATTTATTTATTATAATTTAAAATAAATAAAGTAGATAAATAAATAAATATCAAATTAATAAAAAAATAAAATTTAAATTTCTAAGTTTTTCAAACATTAATTGAGAGAAATTTACTATTAATTAATTATGTATTTTATGTCATTTTGCATTTTTAAGTTAATTGAAACTGCTAATTTTACCAAATACTTCAATTAGTTTATCAATTAGTTGATTAGCTATCAGCTAATTTTTATCAAATAGATTTGAAGTCTCTACTAGCTATATAATTGAGCATATCATATATGTTGAGGTAAAATCCTAAGTTCAATGTTTTGAAAATAAACAAACAAGTTAATTAAACTCTAATCATAATTACGACTGTGTTGATGCTTAACTCGTGTTCTTGCATGTTTTATTCAAAGATAGGTGATCAAATACATTCATACAATAATCGATAATCACACCATGATATAAATTAAAGAAACGTCATGTCTTAACTGTTGGAACCAAGTTGGTTCTAAGTCTTAGGATTTTGATGTTTACAAAAGGACTCAATGTAATCTTATTTTGTACCTTGAATTATTACATTAAATACAACCAGAAAATGATGTTTGCAGAGGCAGAAGATGCATCCAGAATGCATCCTAGAATTACCAGAAGATACTCCAGGATCACCAGAAGATATCTTTGCTTGCCCAGATCAGAAGGAAGCAATGTCAGAAGAAGACCTGGACCATACCAGAGGAAAGCCTGCCAGAGGGAGAGTTTGACCAGACCAAGAGGAATCAAATATCATATTTATTCCAGAAGTTATTCTGACCAGAAGATGGCCTGGCAGTGAGAAATTAAAACAGCCCAGACTTGTTCCAGACTCAACCAGAAGATAAGTTAATGAGTCCAGAACAAGAGAATCAATCCAGATTTGACCCAGATCAGAAGATAGCATGGTTCATGGTATGAAACTAAGTCCGGACCAGAAGAAATGATTTCCAAAATTGATCCAGACCTGATCCAAAATCAAAGGTAAAATGTCCAAACTGAAATATTACTTATCCAGATTTAATTTCAATTTAATCCAGACCAAGTCCAAAATTGGTCCAGATCAGAGGGAAGATTTCCAGATCAATGGTTCAGAATTAATTATTTGGCCCAGTGTTGGCCGAGATCAGAAGATCAGACCATGGCCCAGTGTTGGCCGAAATCAGAGGGTCAGGATGTGTGGTCCACCAATGGCCGAGATCAGAGGATTGTAGCATATCAGGTGCAAGTCCAGGATGGCCGAAATCAGAAGATCATAGGGTTAGGAAGTGTGGTCCAGGGATGGCCGAAATCAGAGGATCACAACATATCAATTAATATGATCCAGATGTGGACTAGCGTAGAAGATCAAATGGTTCAGATTTAATCAAGATGATTAACGGTAGAGATTTTAATTTATTTTAATCAAAGTATTAAAAAGATTTGTTACAAAAATAAAAGTGAGGTATAGTGGAATTCAGGAGCTGTGGCGGGAAGCAACTAAAGACTTGATTGGCCAGTTATTTTTGAAAGAAATCTGAAGCTTAAAAAAAAGATATGTTTTTTTATTTAAATAAAGCCCAATTGGTCAAGTTATTTTTATAGAGAATCCAGCAAGATTCAGCACGAATTTAAGCATTGGAAGAGGCCCTAATCTGCATCTATAAAAGGAGGCTCAAGGTAGAATACTCATCATCGAAAATCACAAAAGAGTCATACACTTCCAAAGCAAACACTCAAGTTTTCAGTGAGGTCAATTGTGAGTTTCAGCTTTCAAGAAGCAAGTACTCGTGTTATTTTCTTTCCCTTGTGTTAGATCTAAGTTGTTGAAGTAGAGTCTACAATCTGAGGGAGTCAGAAGGGGTAGCAGATTACTTAGCAATTAGATTCAAGGCGTTGTAATTCCTTCTACAATCTGGGATTGTCAGATTGGCAGGAGAAGACAGGTGTTGTATTCCCCAAGAGTTTAGGATTGTTAGACTTTTTGAGAAGACTGACTTGGAGGGTCAATGGTATTGTTGTAATTCAAGGTTTGAATTAGTGAAATCCTTCAAGATGAAGGGATTGGACGTAGCCTCGTTAACGGTGAACCAGTATAAAAATTCTGTGTTTTATTTTTACTTTATATCCGCTGCTAACTCTGTTTTTATTCATACATCAAGTTTTGTTTTAAAAGTGTAAAAACAGGAAAAGTATTCAAGTTAGTCAAACACAATTCAACCCCCCTTCTCGTGTTTGCACCTTCAATTGGCATCAGAGCTCGGTCTCAAGGCTGAGCACTTAACAATGATTGAGGAAGGGTCCAAGGGGTTCAACATGGCAGAATCCAACGAAGAATTGGGAGGCAACATCAACAGACCACCACTGTTTGATGGAGAAAGGTTTGAGTATTGGAAGGACAGAATGAGAAGTTTCGTCATATCTCAAGATCCTGAACTATGGAAGATGATAGTCAAAGGATACACTGCACCTACTGATCAAGAAGATCCAACTAAAAAACTAGATATGGATGATATGAAACCAGATCAGAGCAGATTACACAAACTTCATCACAAGTCCAGAAACATCATGATCAGTGCCATCACATTCAAGGAATTTGACAGATGCACAGATAAAGAAACAGCAAAGAGCATATTCGACGGTCTGGTTCTTACCTATGAAGGAACCCAGCAGGTTCAAGAAGCAAGGGCTAACATACTGGTCAAATAGTATGAGATGTTCAAGATGGAAGATGATGAAAAAATTGATGGAATGTTCTGCAGATTCCAAACTCTGATATCTGGACTGAAGGTCTTGAAGAAAAGCTACACAACAATATATCATGTCAAGAAGATTCTAAGAAGTTTACCAAAAAGAGTGGAGACCAATGGTTACTGCAGTTCAGCAAGCCAAAGATCTGAATAACTTAAGACTTGAAGACCTGATCAGCTCACTCAGGTCTCATGAAATAGAACTGGAAGAAGATGAACCAAAGAAGAAGAAGAATCTGGCTCTGAAGTCGAAACAGAAGAAAGCTGCAAAGGCAGCATCAGAATCAGAGGATAGTGACAGCGACTGTGATGATATGGCTTACTTAACCAAAAGGATGGTTAAGATCTGGGAAAACAGGAAGAGAAGAAGCTTCAAGAAGAAACATAACAGCAAAGATAAGGAAGAATTTGACAAGAAGAATATCATCTGTTATGGATGCAATGAACCTAGACATATCAAGTCAGAATGTCCAAATCTGGAGAAAGGCAAACAACATAAGAAGAGTTCCAGATATAGAAAGAAGGGTCTGATGGCTGTCTGGGATGTATCAGAATCAGAAGAAGAATCGTCTGATGAAGAAGAGGCAGAAACAGCAAAGATGGCACACATCAGGTCTGCTTCTGGTCCTCATAAAGGCATGATTTCAGGAAGGAAAGCAGGCAGAAGGAAGAATGAACGAAGCAGTCATTCAAGCAAGTCTGGAAGCACATCAGAGGAAGCAATTTTGTCTCTGATGGCTCATACCAACTCAAGTTCTGGATACAGCTCAGGCTCTGGAACAGAATCAGAAGATGAAGACGATGAGGTATTCTCTAATCTCTCTAAATCTGAATTAATTGAGACTTTAAAAGACTTGTTAAATGCAAACAATAAGATATCTGTAAAACTGAAAAACTCTTAGGGAAGATAAGAAAAATCTAACCAAAGAAGTCCAAGTTTTAAAGAATCGAAATTCTGAGTATGCAACTGAAAACAAAGATTTTAAAACTGAAGTTGCCAGACTCAAGTCTGAAAACCAAACTCTCAAAAGTAATATTTGTTCCACTTCTGAAACTGTTTGTGAATCTGATATGCATGAGAATTTTTTTCAAAACTTTATTTCTAATGGAATGGAAAGAAGTAAATATGCATCTATGATTTATGGAAATAGTAACTCTGGAAAGAGAGGTCTTGGTTTTACAGAAACGATTACTGAAAGTAAAGATGTTCATTCTGATATTTTATGTATTGTTTGTGCTAAGAAAGGTCACTTTGAACTATCTTGTCCATTGGTAAAATCTGAACAAGATCAGATAGCTGTTAAGACTAACAAACCTGGACCCAATCAGTTCTGGTACCAAAAGATCAAATTGTCTATGTTGCAGATATTCTGAGCAACCAGAAGGAGACACCAACAATGGTGCCTGGACAATGGATGTTGGAATGCACAAGCAAAAGAAGGTTTATGTTCCAACATTTACCAAACAGAAGCCAAGTGACTATGGTAGAAGAAGAACCGGTCAACACAATACCTATCAGAATCATAGGAGGAACAGAAAATATCAAAGATATCACACGAATCAGAACAGGAACTGGAACCAGAATCAGAATTGGAACCAATATCAGAGGAATAGGAACTGGAACCAGTATCAGAGGTACAAGAACTGGAACCAGTATCAGAGGCACAAGAACTGGAACCAGAATCAACACTGGAATCAGAATCAGTACCAGAACCAGAACCTGAACAGGTATCAGTATCAAAGGTTCAGGTATGATCATCAGAATTACTCTAATTATCAGAATCAGTATAATTACCAGAATCACCATAAGTTCAAGAATCACCAGAGGAACATGGTGTATCAGCCAAAGCAGAAAGAGAAGAATCAGAATCAGGAGAGTTCTTCAAACACTCTAGTGAGATTCATCAAGACTACAAACCTGGAAGGGAATTCAAATCCCCTCATCCAAACCATGTAATCACAGAACATACAGATTAGGAATCTGAAAATCAGAAGCAAGAGGATTTTCAGAGTAAAACTGAAACTGTTGACATAGAGGTTACATCTTGCTGTAAATACTATTATCATTTGATATTTATGTTTACTGTGATAACAAAGAGCTTGATCTTAACAAATCAAAGCTAGATAAGTATTTTGCAGGTTTTCAAACTGTCAAAGGAACCAGGTGATTCACACGAATTGAACATCTCAGCAGAAACAACATTCCAGTGGTTTCAAAAACAAGCAGAAACCACCAGAAGCAGAATTAATGGTTCACCAGAACCAAAGGGAGCAGAAGCAGAAGAAACATAAGTACCTGGAAAGGTAGAGAATACAAGCAAGTCAGCAACACATGACAAATCTTCAAAAGATAAATTTGATCAAGACAAAAACAACCAAGATAAGCCAGAAGAGAAATCTGGATATTTACCAGAATCTGAAGCTGTTACAGATTCACCAGAACCAGAAGCTGATCTATCAGAATCAGAAGTTGTTACAGATCTTCCAGAACCAGAAGTTGATGCTAATGAAGCTTTGGCAGAGGAAGGTTGGATACTTGCAATGCAAGAAGAGCTGAATGAATTCCAAAGGAATGATGTTTGGGATGTGGTACCCAGACCAAACAAAAACATTATTGGAACCAAGTGGGTGTTCAGGAACAAACTCAACAAAAAAGGTGAAGTAGTAAGGAACAAAGCCAGACTTGTAGCTCAAGGATACAATCAACAGGAAGGTATAGACTACACTGAGACTTTTTCTCCGGTGGCTAGGTTAAAAGCAATTAGAATTCTTTTATCACTTGCTGCTAATCATGATATAATGTTGTATCAAATGGATGTTAAAAGTGCATTGTTAAATGGCTATATAAATGAGGAAGTCTATGTCAAACAGCCCCCTGGATTTGAAAATTCTGATTTTCCAAACCATGTTTTCAAACTTAAAAAATCTTTATATGGTTTAAAACAAGCACCAAGGGCATGGTATGACAGACTTAGTAACTTTCTGCTTAAGAACGAATTTAATAGAGGCTAGATTGATAATACTCTATTTAGGAAATCCATTAAAAATGATATTTTGATTATTCAAGTTTATGTTGATGATATCATATTTGGATCAACTAATGGCACTTTGTGCAAAGAGTTTTCTGACCTAATGCAGAAAGAGTTCCAAATGAGCATGATGGGAGAACTTAAGTTCTTCCTGGGAATTCAGATTCACAAAGGTAAATCAGGTATACTCATTCACCAATCTAAATATACTAAAGAACTTCTTAAAAAGTTCAAAATGAGTGAATGTAAGCCTATGGCCACCCCCATGCACCCAACCTGCTCACTTGAGAAAGATGAAACCAGCCAAAAGGTAGACCAGAAAACATACAGAGGTATGATTGGATCCCTTCTTTATTTAACTGCTTCTAGACCTGACATCTTGTTTAATGTTTGTGTCTGTGCCCGATTTCAAGCTGACCGTAGGGAATCCCATTTAACTGCTGTCAAACGAATTCTGAGATACCTTAAAGGAACCACCAACCTTACCCTGTTATACAAGAAAACCCCCACCTACAAACTCAGAGGTTTTTGTGATTCCGACTATGCTGGAGACAAGCTGGAAAGGATAAGTACAAGTGGCAACTGCACTTTCTTAGGTGATAATTTGATCTCTTGGTCAAGCAAAAGACAAAGCACCATTGCCACGTCAACAGCTGAAGCTGAGTATATATCAGCAGCAGGATGCAGTTCACAGTTACTCTGGATGAAACAATAACTTGAAGATTACAACATCTTTGAAACCAATATCCCTTTGTTCTGTGATAACACTTCAGCCATAAACCTGACCAAGAACCCTACCTTACACTCTAGAGTCAAACACATTGAAATAAAACACCATTTCATTAGGGACCATGTTCAAAAAGGGACTTTAAGCATCCAGTTTATGGACACTGATCATCAATGGGCTGACATCTTCACCAAAGCATTACCAGAAGATAGGTTCGAGTTCATCAAGAAGCATCTCAGCATTACCTCCATATCTGACTAGCTCAAGTAGTCATCTTAGGAGTTTTTAAATTTCTTGTAATTTTATTTTCTGTCTTTTATTTTCTGTTTTACTTTCTGTAATTTGTAAAGAGAAAAACAAAAAATACAAAAATAGTAGGACCACTTTTTGGCTGATGACAAAAAGGGGGAGAGAGAGAGAGAGGAGAAATAAGTAGAAAATGAGAGATAAAAAGAAAGAAGGAGCGAAAAAGAAAGAGATGAAAAGAGGAGAAATAAGTAGAAAAGGAGAGGAATCAGGGAGAGAAAAAAAGAAAGAGTGAAAAAGAGAAGGAGTTGAAAAGGAGAGGAAACAGGGAGAGAGAAAAACAAAGAGAAAAAAAGAAAGAGTGAAAAGAGAAGGAGTTGAAAAGGAGAGGAAGCGTGAAGAGAGAAAAAGAAAGAGAGAATAAAGAAGGAGTTGAAAAGGAGAGGAGAAAAGAAGAAAAGAAAGAGTGAAAAGATAAGGAGTTGAAAATGAGAGTATCAGACTTAGGGGGAGAGATTGGTATGAGGGGGAGTAATTCAAGTCTTCGAGTTACAAGCTAGCAAAATAAGTTAAGGTTTTGTCATCATCAAAAAGGCTGAGATTGTCGGAACCAAATTGGTTCTAAGTCTTAGGATTTTGATGTTTACAAAAGGACTCAATGTAATCTTATTTTGTACCTTGAATTATTACATTAAATACAACCAGAAAATGAAGTTTGCAGATGCAGAAGATGCATCCAGAATGCATCTTAGAATTAACAGAAGATACTCCAGGATCACCAGAAGATACCTTTGCTTGCCCAGATCAGAAGGAAGCAATGTTAGAAGAAGACCTGGACCATACTAGAGGAAAGCCTGCCAGATGGAGAGTTTGTCCAGACCAAGAGGAATCAAATATCAGATTTATTCCAGAAGTTATTCTGACCGGAAGATGGCCTGGCAGTGAGAAATTAAAACAGCCCAGACTTCATTAACTGAACTACACACTTATCAAGATCATTCTGGTTCATAAAAGTATCATTCTATTTTGTCAAGATCATCCTGGTTTATCAAAATCATTTTGATTAGTTCGTTTTAGGGACATAAGTATAATGAATCATTCCCCATAATATGGATCTTAAGATAAACAAATATCAAGACTACTCAAAACTATACTTAAGCCCAAAAGTCTAGCTAAAGGCCCAAATAAGCAAAAAAACAATATCAGGATCAATGACCAGATCAATCTCCCGATTGATGAGCTATGAACAAGTACATCTATGACAACAAGGATGAAAGGACACTGCTGTTGTACCTTTTGCAGAAAGCTTAGCATGCCTCTGAGACAAAGAACTAACACCAGGAAGTTGCTAATTCCTTCAGCCACGTTTTTCATTCAACTTAAAACCAAGAACGTTCTGGTTACAAAGAAGAATGTTCTGGATTAAATACCGCACATGTCTATTAAATATCTCCCTAAATATATGTTTGTCTTCATGTTTAGTAACAAATATAATGAGTCCTTTCTAACCATCTTCATGCATATAAAAGAAACATCAAGGTGAAGACAATAGCAAGAGTTTTTAGTGCAATCATTTCATCACTAAAACAATCATACCCGAGAAAATAAAAATTTTCAATCAAGCAAAACCTCCAACTCTCTCTTACTTTATTCAAGGATCGCTTTATTGAGTTATTGCTGATAATCAATCTCAAACAAGTATTGAGTAGATTCTGATCCTATAGACTTCTATCATAATTTCATTTGAAACTCAAGTCTATCTCTTAAGATAGTTTGAGTATATTGTAAAAATTATTTTTGAATTGAAAAGTGACTATAAAAAGCCTTTCAAGATTGAAAGGTGAATGTTGTAACTGGTCAAGAAAGATTTTCTGAAAACAAGAACGTTCTTGTGTGAAGCACATTAGTGGAAAAACTCACAAATTGTGAGTAGTGGACCTAGTCCACCTTCGGTGAACTAGATAACATCATTGTGTGATTTTCTTATGCATATCCTTTATTATTTCTCATTCACCATCATTGATCACGTAGAAATAATCTATTTCATTTATTTTTAACTAACCAAGAACATTTTGGATTTTTATGTGTAACCAAAATTGATCTTGAGTTAATTTAAAAAGTTAAAGTAGGAATTAACATTTCAAAAAGGGACCACAATTCAAACTTCCTTTCTTGTGATTGATATTGCTACTTCAATAAATTCATTTGTATATGTTCTCATTATTTTCAATATATAATTTATTTTTAATTTAATATTTTCTCGACTTTTATCAAGATTCTAACATTTTAATAGTTCTTTATTTCGATTTTGAATTTAATTTGTAAAATCTCTCTTTCTTACTTCGATTCTTCACTAAGTTTAGTATGTATGTTCATATGTTTAAATCAAATTCTTTTCATATCAATGATTTGCTTTATTTTTATTGGTCATATATTAATCTTTATTTTTTGAGCTTTTAAATAAAGTAGGAATATTTGATTCATCTGTTTGTGGAACTATGTTAGAGGGATGACGTAAAATTGTTGTAAGAAACAAATTGTTTTAAACCTATTATTAATGTTTTGATGATAACAAAGCAAAAGAATAATATGTTGTTGACTATATGTCATGAGTTTTTGTCCACCCCTAAAAGTGTTTAAAGACAAATCAAGTGATCAATCCTCTGATCAGACGATATGGAGTAAGATATTCCTCTAGTTTACATTCATCTGAATCTAAAAGATCATCAAAGATAAAAAAAAAAAAAGCTCAAGTCGCCTCTACTATAATGATTTACAAAGAACAAGTGTCATCTAGAACTACATTCCTATGGAACAACAAGAGATCATCCAAGGTGACTCTTCTACAACATCAACAATAATATGTTCCCTTTGACGAAATGTCACTTCCTATGTGATCATATGATGTGACACAACAACATGGAAATCAAAGAGATGTCAAATCCTTTGGAGAAGAAGTACAATGTAAACCGGAAGCTTACACAATAAAAATGTGTAAAATCAAACAACTACTTGTATGATTGCAATAAGATAAACCCATGTTCAACGGCTCTCTTTCTCAATAGACGTGTTTCAAAGACTTTGCTTATAACATTCCAATCATATGACAAGTCTGAATGATGTAAAACAAAGAAAGAAAAAGGCATGTTCATACTTGAAAGAATATTTCAAGAAAAAACTTTAACATGAGAGTAAATTATAATATCCTCTCTTAGGAGGATTATTAGATTCGCATGTATATCAATCAAGTAAAGTCACAAATTAGTTCTAAATGAATTGTGGTACTTCAATTGATATAGAATTTGAACTTGTAATATACTTTCAATGAGAATTAAAATCCTAGAAAGAACTTTGTTTCAAATCAGATACAAACTCAAACCTTTGTAAATGACCTGATGGTGACAACCATCTTTAAATGATTTTAAAGGGATTTGGAGAGGCAGTCAAACACTCAATGCTCTCAACATTGTTTGACAATACTAAGTCAGACTTGTTGAGAGTGGATTGGCTTGGAGAGACTCCGAATAATACTCAATTTGGAGAAGCTTTGATAATACTTGGTTCTTGAACAATGCAAAACATGTAGTTAATGAGTATTTTAAATTGTTAGTGACATGAACTTATATATATGTCACAAAAATATCTCTCTATCACTACAAAAAATTTAATTTTTTTTTTACTTTTCACCGTATAAATATATTAAAAAGTACAAACTAACATTTATATTTAATGTCAAATTTGTGTTCAAATATCAACTTTCATTTAACAATAGAACTAGATAGATCAAAAAAGTACTTGGAAAAAAATTGAGTAACTACCAAGACCAACTTGTATGTAATCAGCTAGGAAAAAAAATACAATAAAATACTTGGTTACGCGTAGGAATGAGAATCGGTCAGAACGACTGACAAGGAACTACGGCTTAGCCTACGTCGGGCCTAGGCTAAACTAGGATTTTTTCTTAGATAGATAAGACCAAAGCTTTTAAAAAAACCTATTTAGCTAAAGGCACTATTTGGTAACGCCAATAAGCTAGGTTAGAGCTTATTAGACTAGCTTATAAGTTTGTTGGATTACAATAGATGTGTTTGAGCTTATAGTTTATAACTTTTTACATTTTCTGCCATTTATAACCTTATTATTTTTATTTTTTTATTTTTTATCCTTATATAATACAAAATAACTACCCCTCATTCACCACTCTCTCACCCACTAGATCACATGTTCACGTACATTCTTCTCGGTGAATAATGTTTCTTTAATTTCTTGTCAAAATAACTAAAAAAATAAATAAATTTTTATGTTATTCATTTTACAAGAAATTGATTAAGGTATGCATTAAAATAATTATTATTATTATTTCTTTATCTTCTAATTTATTATTGTGATAAAGTTAAATTCATTTTTTATACTAAATTGTAAAGGATAAACAAATTACATTGTTTTTACGATTACTATTTATACATATGGAATTTGCTAAACTTTTAGAGAACTCTTCAAATTTATGTTTGTATTGTAATAAATAAAAAGTAAATGATGTAACACAAAAAAGTAAATGAATTGCATGGTTCTAATTTTTATTTCAAAGTTTTGTTGTATTTCTTTTTTGTTTCTACCACAATAATAAAATAAAGTAGGAAAATTGATTAAAAAAAATGGAGAAAAACAATACCTGAGAGAGATTGGATAAAAGTGCCGCATTTTTATGTCACTTTATATTGTTTAAAACTAAAATTACCAAACACTTTAATTTTAATTAATTAGCTTTTCAGCTATAAGTCATCAGTTATCAGCTATCAGTTAGCTTATAGCTTAATTTTACCAAATGGTGTCAAAAAGGTCAAGCTACATGCCACATAATAAGCTTTTTAGGAAATATTATTTTTTTTACTACTATAATTATTTGATTAAATTTTGATCTTTTTGTTATATATTCAACTTTAGTAATTTACGCATATTAACCTTATTTAGTTTTTAACATAAATAAATGTAAAATTATAAAATATAATTTAAGTAGGATGTATATAAAATCATATTCTTCAAAATGAGATGTTAAATATCAAAATAGAACTAAATTTCATTGACATGTTAACTCGTTAATCTATTTAAAAATATGTTTGATTATTTATTCAAAAATATTAAAATAAAATAGACTTTTAAGTAAGCTAATAGGTCATACCAGACTTCTATCAAGGTCAGACCTAAAAAGTAAGTATATGACAGGCCGCGTGGTAGACTTCAGCTTAAATTTTTTGACAGGTCACACTCTAGCAAAATCTAACTCAGCTCAACTTATTCTCACTTTAGTTATTACTTGTATATGCAACAAGCAATGTCACTTCTGAAGGTGCAAACACGAGAAGGGGGGGTTGAATTGTGTTTGTCAAACTTAATTACTTTTGCTGTTTTGTTAAATATTGATTTGAATTATTCGATAAATAACTAATCAGATTCAGCAGCGGATAATAATAACATAATAACACAACAATTTATACTGGTTCACCGTTAACTAGGCTACGTCTAGTCCCTTCCTCCAGAAGGCCTTTTTACTAATTCAAACTCCTTTGAATTACAACACCACTGACCCTTCAAGTCAGTCCTCCCAAACAGCCAGACAACCCCAGACTTTTGAGGAACAACAACACCTTAACTAAACCAGCTAAGTCTTCTCAAACAGCCTGACAACCCCAGACTTTTGAGGAATAACAACACCTTGACTAAACCAGCCAAGTCTTCTCCTACCAATCTGACAACCCCAGATTGAAGAAGGAATCTACATCACTATAATAAAGGTTTGAAACTTTGCAACGTTACTTCTGGAAAGCTGTTTGCTGCACTTATTCTTGCACTCTTTTATTGCTTCTGGAAAGCTGATTGTTACACTGTATTTCTCTCTCAAAAACACTTAGAAAATATTGCTCTTGCTCATTTGTGTTTCTCTCTTTTGAACTCTCAGATAACTTTGAATTGAAGTTTGAGTTCTTGTGTTTTTCGATACTTTATTCTTCAGCATTAAGCCTCTATTTATAGTTGAACTCTAGGGCTTCACTGATGCTTCACTTCAGGAGTGTATTTCGATTAATCTGTTTTGAAAATATTCTGGAGTAGTTTGCTCAGATTCTGTTTTGAGCCTTTTGCTCACTGATCTGTTTTGAACATTTTGCTCCGCTTCTGTTTTGAGCATTTTTCTCAGATTTTGTTTTGAGCCTTTTTCTCCAATTCTGTTTTGAGCATTTTTCTCAGATTCTGTTTTGAGCATTTTTTTCAGATTCTGTTTTGAACATTTTTCTCTGACAGATTCATCTGACCATATCCTCTGGTGACGTCATCTTCTGATGACATCATCTGGTGACGTCATCCTCTAATTTCTGCTTCTGGTGACGTCATCTTCTAATGACATTTTTCATTCTTCTTCTAAGTCAAATATGTTATTTTCATAAAATACATTTGTTAACATCAAAACTTTAATTGCAAGAACCAACTTGGTTCCAACAATCTCCCCCTTTTTGATGATGACAAACAATGTATTTTTTATAAGACTTTTTCTTTCTTTTGACTTTGACTCCCCCTAAGACTAAGCTTCATTTTATATTTTCTCCCCCTAAGTTTAATGCCCAGATATCAAATACATCATACATCATCTTCTCCTCCTTTCAAATACATCATCTTCTCCCTCAGATATTTTATCAAATATTACATCTTCTCCCCCTTTGTCATCAGACAAAAAGGATTGAATGAAGAAAAAAGATCCTCTGTTTTTTCTTTTTTATAAAAGTACATGAAAAATAAAATACATAAAAATTAAACTAAGCTATTAGGTTAGGGATGAAGATAAGATTAAGGTTTTTCTTGATGAATTCAAACCTATCTTCGGGTAGTGATTTAGTGAATATGTCAGCCCATTGATGATCAGTGTCAACAAATTAATGTTAAGTACCCCCTTTTGAACATAACCTCTGATGAAGTGATGTTTGATCTCTATGTGTTTGGCTCGAGAATGTAGGATAGGGTTTTTGGTTAGGCAAATTGCAGAGGTGTTATCACAATAGATGGGTATGTTGGATTCTAATATTTTGTAGTCTTCAAGTTGATGCTTCATCCAGAGTAGTTGAGAGCTGCAGCCAGCTGCTGAAATGTATTCAGCCTCTGCTGTTGACATGGCAATGGTGTGTTATCTCTTACTGGACCACGAAATTAAATTGTCTCCTAAAAAGGTACAATAGCCGCTGGTGCTTTTTCTTTCAAGTTTATCTCCAGCATAGTCAGAATCACAGTATCCACTCAGTTTGTATGTAGGAGTTTTCTTGTAAAACAAGGTGAGGTTGGTAGTGCCTTTTAGGTATCTAAGGATTCTCTTAACAGCAGTTAGATGAGATTCTCTAGGATCAGATTGAAATCGAGCACATACACACACTAAATATGATATCGGGTCTAGAAGCAGTAAGGTAGAGTAATGATCCTATCATTCCTCTGTAGATTTTCTGGTCAACTTTTGTTCCTGATTCATCTTTATCAAGTGAACAAGTAGGATGCATTGGTGTAGCCATAGGTTTGCAATCACTCATCTTAAACTTCTTGAGAAGTTCCTTTGTATATTTAGTTTGGTGAATGTAAATACCTTCTGAACTTTGTTGAATTTGTATTCCTAGAAAGAACTTAAGTTCTCCCATCATACTCATTTGAAATTCATGCTGCATTAATTCAGAAAATTCTTGACAAAGAATGCCATTAGTTGATCCAAAAATAATATCATCAACATAAATTTGAATGATCAAAATATCATTTTCTATTGATCTGCTAAACAAAGTATTGTCTATTTGTCCTCTTTCAAAGTTATTTTTAAGTAAGAAATTACTGAGTCTATCATACCATGCTCTAGGTGCTTGTTTTAACCCATACAAGGATTTTCTAAGTTTAAAGACATGGTTTGGAAATTCAGAATTTTCAAAACCTAGAGGTTGTTTAACATATACCTCTTCACTCAAATAACCATTGAGAAAAGCACTTTTAACATCCATTTGAAATAATTTGATATTATTATTTGCAGCAAAGGACAAGAAGATACGAATAGATTCTAACCTGGCCACTGGAGCAAATGTCTCAGTGTAATCAATACCCTCTTGTTGACTGTAACCTTGTGCCACAAGCCTTGCCTTGTTTCTGACTACTTCACCCTTTTCATTTAGATTATTTCTGAAGACCCACTTGGTTCCCACAATGTTCTTCTCTGGTCTTGGAACTGGATCCCAAACATCATTCCTCTTAAATTCATTTAACTCTTCCTGCATTGCAATAATCCATCCATCATCTGCCAATGCTTCACTAACAGATGTAGGCTCAATCGATGAGATTAAACCAAACAGACTTATATCTTTTAATGATAATCTGGTTCTTAAATAATCACTTCCACTTCCAATGATCAGATTTTCAGGATGAGATGACTAGTATTTCCATCCAGATTTCTCTTCTGACTTCTCATGACTGGTTCTGATTTGATCAAGTTCATCCTTTGAAGATGTGTCACATGCTTCTGATTTATTTGTATCATTCACTTCTCCAACTTCTGCTGGTTTATCTGCTTCTGCTGGTTTGTCTGTTTCTGCTTCCTCTGGTGTTGTTAAATCTGTAATATCAACATCTTGCTTTGACTTTGCAGTGTCAAGTTTTCCATAATTCATATGGTGTTGTATTCAACATAGACCTAATAAAGACTCTACTCTGAATATAACATGCAGTGTTGATTGCTTCAGCCCAAAAATGTTTTGCAACATTTAAATCATTTAACATAGTTCTGGTCATGTCTTGGAGTGATCTATTTTTATTTATTTTTAACTTATCTTCAGATTTATCCTCTAAAGACTTGTTAGGTTCTTCTTTCATCTTCCATCTTTTCAAGCTCTCTTGGTTTGTCTACATCAGCTTCTGGTTCTCGTAGATCTGTATCAGCTTCTGGTTCTAGTAAACCTGCATCGGTTTCCTTTGGTTCTGGTAAACTAGCTTTAGTTTCCTCTGGTTCTGGTAAATCAGCATTAGTTTCCTCTAGTTCTGGTTAACCTGCATCAGCTTCATCTTGCTTTGACTTTTTAGATCAAGCTATTTGTCATATAACATAATACAAATCAAATAATTTAAAAATAAACTCAATACAGCCAAACCATTAATTCTGCTTCTGGTGGTTTCTGCTTCTTTTTGAAACCACTGAAATATTGTTTCTGTTGAAGTGTTCACATCACGTGAATCACTTGGTTCCTCTGACAGTTTGACAACCTGCAGAATACTTATCTAGCTTTGATTTTTAAGATCAAGCTTCTTGTTATCACATTAAACATAAATATCAAACAATAATAGTATTTACAGCAAAATGTAACCTCTATGTCAACAGTTTTAATTTTACTCTGAAAATCCTCTTGTTTCTGATTTTCAGATTCTGAATCTGTATGTTCTGTGATTAGATGGTTTGGATGAAGGAATTTGAATTCCCTTCCTGGTTTGTAGTCTTGATGAATTTTACTGGAGTGTTTGAAGAACTCTCTAGATACTGACACTTCTCTTTCTGCTGATATATCATGTTCCTCTGATAGTTCTGGAACTGATGATAATTTTGATTCTTCTGGTTCTGGAATTGATAGTAATTCTGATTCTTCTGGTAGTTCCAGGTTTGTTGATATGAGTGATTTCTCTGTCTGTTCTGATTTGTGTGATATGTGTGATTTCTTTGATATTTCCTGTTCCTCCTATGATTCTGGTTCTGGTTCTGATAGGTATTGTATTGACCAGTTCTTCTTCTACCAGAGTCAATTGGCTTCTGTTTGGTAGATGTTGGAACATAGACCTTTTTCCCTTCATATATTGCCAGCATCCATTGACCAGGCACCATGACTGGTGTTTCAATTTGGTTGCTTAGAACATCTGCAACATAGACAATTTTATCTTTTGGTACCCAAATCTGGTTGGGTCCAGGTTTGTTAGTCTTGAAAATTTTCTTGTTTTCCCTTGTAATTAGCATAGGACAAGACACTTTGGAATGACCTTTCTTGTAACAAACAGTACACACTATATCAGAGGGAACAGGTTTAAGCACAGGTTTAGATTCAGTTATAGTTTCTTCATATCCTATACCTCTATTTCCATTCCTACTGACTCCATAAATCATAGAAGCATATTTGCTTCTTTCTATACCATTAGCAAGAAATTCTTGAAGAACTTGTTCATGTATATCAGAATTACTTGTGGTATTTTCAATTGATGTTGAATTATGGTCATTTTTCAGAGTTAGACTTTCAACTTGAAGTTCAGCAAAACTGTTTTTCAAATATACATTCTCTGTTTTCAATTCTGCAATGTCAGTTTCAAGAATGACACTTTCTGTTTTAAATTCTGCAATCTGATTCTTTAAAACATTAACTTCTTCTATTAGATTTGTATTTTCTTTCTTAAAAGTTTTCAGTTTTAAAGATAATTTGTAATTACAGTTTAAAATTCATTCAGAGCAGTAATCAAATCAGATCGAGTGAATTCAAAATATACCTCAGTTTCATCATCTTCTGATTCTCTTCCAAAATCAGATTATGTGTTGGATCCAGAGTTGGTGTGAGCCATCATAGCCAAATCTGCATGTTCATCTTCAGAAGATTCATCAGAATCATCCCATGTAGCCATCATGCTTTTCTTCTTAGTTCTGAAATCTTTCCTCTGGTACTTCCCTTTCTCCATATTTGGACATTCTGACTTGATATGTCCAGATTCATTGCATCCGTAGCAGATGATACCTTTCTTGTCATTTGTATCATCACTTCCTTTGTTGGACTGATTGGAATATCTCTGGGGAAATTTATTCCTTCTGTTATGCCACATCTTTCTGAACTTCTTGGATAAGAAAGCAATTTCTTCTTCCTCTGAGTTCAAACTTTGATCGTCTGAATCACTATTTTCTGATGTTGCTTTCAGAGCCTTTTTCTGCTTGGATTTCAGGGCTAGAGTTTTGTTCTTCTTCTTGGGTTCATCTTCTTCCAACTCAAATTCATGTGATCTGAGAGAGCTGATTAATTCTTCTAGCTTTAGAGTATTCAGATCTTTAGCTTCCTGAATAGCAGTAATCTTTGGTCTCCACTTGATTGTCAGACTTCTAAGTATTTTCTTTACATGATTAGCAATAGTGTAGCTCTTTTCTACTACCATTAATCTTGATACTAGAGTCTGGAATCTGGAAAACATAGTTTCAATGTCTTCATCTTCTTCCATCTTGAATAACTCGTACTTCTTGACTAGAATGTTAGCCTTTGCTTCTTGGACTTGCTTACTGCCTTCGTAAGTCAGAATCAGACTATCATAGATGCTCTTCGCTGTTTCTCTATTAGTGCATTTGTGGAACTCCTTGAACGTGATTGCATTGATCATGAACGTTCTGGATTTGTGATGCAACTTGAACATCTACTTATGATCAGCATCCATATCTCTTCTGGAAATTTTAATACCATCAGCATCTTCTGGAGCAGTATAACCATCTTCCACCAAGTCCCAAAGTTCAGGATCTTGTGAAATAACAAAACTTCTCAGCCTGTCCTTCCAGTATTCAAATCGTTCTCCATCAAACAGAGGTGGTCTGTTGATGTTTCCTCCAGTAGCTTCTTCATTGAATCCGGACATATTGATCCCTTTGATCTTTCCTCAAACACTGTAAAGTGCTCAGCCTTGAGACCGAGCTCTGATGCCAATTGAAGGTGCAAACACGAGAAGGGGGGTTGAATTGTGTTTGTCAAACTTAATTACTTTTGTTGTTTTGTTAAATATTGATTTGAATTATTCGATAAATAACTAATCAGATTCAGCAGCGGATAATAATAACATAATAACACAACAATTTATATTGGTTCACCGTTAACTAGGCTACGTCCAGTCCCTTCCTCTAGAAGGCCTTTTTACTAATTCAAACTCCTTTGAATTACAACACCACTGACTTTTCAAGTCAGTCTTCCCAAACAGCCTGACAACCCCAGACTTTTGAGGAACAACAACACCTTAACTAAACCAGCTAAGTCTTCTCAAACAGCGTGACAACCCCAGACTTTTGAGGAATAACAACACCTTGACTAAACCAGCCAAGTCTTCTCCTACCAATCTGACAACCCTAGATTGAAGAAGGAATCTACACCACTATAATAAAGGTTTGGAACTTTGCAACGTTGCTTCTAGAAAGCTGTTTGCTGCACTTATTCTTGCACTCTTTTATTGCTTCTAGAAAGCTGATTGTTGCACTGTATTTCTCTCTCAAAAACACTTAGAAAATATTGCTCTTGCTCATTTGTGTTTCTCTCTTTTGAACTCTGAGATAACTTTGAATTAAAGTTTGAGTTCTTGTGTTTTTCGATACTTTATTCTTCAGCATTAAGCCTCTATTTATAGTTGAACTCTAGAGCTTCACTGATGCTTCACTTCAGGAGTGTATTTCGATTAATCTGTTTTGAAAATATTCTGGAGTAGTTTGCTCAAATTCTGTTTTGAGCCTTTTGCTCACTGATCTGTTTTGAACATTTTGCTCTGCTTCTGTTTTGAGCATTTTTCTCAGATTTTGTTTTGAGCCTTTTTCTCCAATTCTGTTTTGAGCATTTTTCTCAGATTCTGTTTTGAGCATTTTTCTCAGATTCTGTTTTGAATATTTTTCTCTAACAGATTCATCTGACGATATCCTCTGGTGACGTCATCATTTGATTTCTGCTTCTGGTGACGTCATCATTTGATTTCTGCTTCTGGTGACGTCATCCTCTGATTTCTACTTCTGGTGACGTCATCTTCTGATCTATTCTTCTGATAACATTTTTCATTCTTCTTCTAAGTCAAATATGTTATTTTCATAAAATACATTTGTTAACATCAAAACTTTAATTGCAAGAACCAACTTGGTTCCAAAAACTTCCATATGCAGTGCCATATTTTTTTTTTATAGAAGTAGATCCATGAAAATGGATGCATATTATTATTAGATGATTTAAAGAAATTGTAGGAGTGGTCCGAGCCCGTACAAGTAGTTCCGCCTTAGATCTATCCAATTTTTATTAAATGATAATAAATAACATCTAAAATAACTAATATGGTTGAATTTTGTACTCTTTTCGATACATTTTGATTGATTTGTGAGTTTTTAGATCGATTAGAAGACAAGTTATCTTTCCATAATTAAAATTTAGGCTAAATATCACATGTGGTCCCTTATCTTAATTTCAGTTAACGTTTTAGTCCTTTATTTTTTTTTTCCGATTTGGTCCTTTATTTTAATTTTAAGTGACAATTTAATCCTTTATGTTTTAAAATGTTAACAATATTATCCTTTTTTTTTTTACAAAAATTCAAAAAATTCATCAAAATTTTCAACCAAAACCCATAAAATTAATTATATTCTTTAATATAATACAAATTTGATCAAATTCGTAACTCAAATATTCAAATAAATTCATATTTTTATTCTTTATTAGATGGAATTTTAAAAATCAAATAAAAAATGAAAATATGAGTTTATTTGAATATTTGAGTTACGAATTTGATAAAATTTGTATTATATTAAAGAATGTAATTAATTTTATGGGTTTTGGTTGAAAATTTTGATGAATTTTTTGAATTTTTGTAAAAAAAAAGGATAATATTGTTAACATTTTAAAACATAAAGGATTAAATTGTCACTTAAAATTAAAATAAATGATCAAATTGGGAAAAAAAAAAGATAAAGAACTAAAATATTACTTAAAATTAAGTTAATAGACCATAAATACTATTTAGCCTAAAATTTAACATAAATCATGCAAGCTGTAATCCATCGGAATGCATCTTATTTGGTCCATCTTTTGGATTTGGTTGACAGCGGAAAAATGTCCTTCGCATTTGGCAACTTTGACACAAACATGCAACTGGTCTTGGGAGTAACTGAATGAATAAATCTTAATATTTTTTTATTTTTTATATTTATGAAAGAAAATACTCATATGTAATATGTTCTACGATAGCTGTTGGATTTGCAAAAGAAATTTGTTAAAAAAGATGTCACTTTTAATTTTTAATACAATTTTGTTTGTACTTTTTAGTTAATATTATATATATTACTTTTAATTTATTATTATTTATCCATTTTTTATTTATAATAATTGATATACACAAATGGTTAATAATATTTTAGTAAAATCATTATTTTTTCTCTTTAATTTATCATGTTTTTAATGTGTTGAATAATCTAATGCGATAATTATTTTGGGACGAAGGGACTAAACACTTATGAAAATTATGTTGTACTCTCTCTATTCTAAAATAACAGTCATATTTGACTATTTTACATATATTAGGAAAAAGTAAACCATTATTTTACTCGTTGATAGTGTAGAGTGTTGTCATTTTGATTATTGACTCATCCAAATATCCAAATTTGTCCACAAATTATCAAAATAGTTATTGAAAGATACAATTTGTTATCATAAAAATCTTTGAAAAGAAGATGAGTGAATAGGTTGAAAGTGTTGAAAGAATGAACTTGAAGGAGCAAACACGAGAAGGGGGATTGAATTGTGTTCGCCAAAATTGAATTATTTTTGTTGTTTTGATGAATGTTGATGTAAATTACTTGGAGATAGAAACAATCAGACTCAGCAGCAGCGGATAATAACAGCATAAGTATTTGAACACAGAGATTTATCCTGGTTCACCATTAACTTGGCTACATCCAATCCCTTCATTCTGAATGCTTTAATCCACTAATTCAAATACTTTGAATTACACAGCACCTGACCCTCCAAGCCAGTCTTCCCAAAAAGCCTGACAGCCCCAGACTTTTGAGGAACAACAACACCTTGACCCTACAAGCCAAGTCTTCTCCTACCTATCTGACAACCCCAGATTGAAGAAGGAACTTACACCACCTTTACCCTACAAGCCAAGTCTTCTCCTAACAATCTGACAACCCCAGATTGAATAAGGAACTTACACCACCTTGACCCTACAAGCCAAGTCTTCTCCTAACAATCTGACAACCCCAGATTGAAGAAGGAACTTACACCACTATCGGGTTTAATACAAGGGTTTGGAGCTTTGAGTAGTTACTTCTGGAAAGTTGATTATAACGATGACTCTCTTGAGTAGTTGTTTCTGGAAAGCTGATTATAACAATGACTCTTAAACTCGAAAAAAACACTTAGACAAAATTTCTCTTTCACACAAATATCTATCTCTTTTGAACTCTCGGATGACTTTGAACTTTAAGCTTGAGTTCTTGTGTTTTTCGATGATTTCTTCTACTGCCTGAAGCCTCCTTTTATAGATGAGATATGGGCTTTGTCCAATCTTAATTCCGAATTGTATCTTGCTCAGATTTCTTTTGAAAACTCTTCAGCCTAATTCTGTTTCTTTTTAATTTTGAACCAAATCTTCTTTAACCTTTGATCAGATCTCCTTCAATTTTCCATTAGGTCTTCTTTGATTTTTGAATCAAATCTTCTTCCAACTTTGATCAGATCTCTTTCAAATTTCAATCAAGTCTTCTATAAATCTGAATCACGTTTTGAATCTGGACCATGTCTTCTTTTGATCTGGACCAAGTCTTCTTCTGATCTGGACTATGTTTCCTTCTGATCTGGACCATGTTTCCTTCTAATCTGGACCATCTCTTTTTCTGATGTTTGCCTCGGATGGTATCCTCTGATGATGTCCTCTGATGATATCCTCTGATATTTTCCTCATATGATATCCTCTGATTTTTTTCCTCAGATGATATCCTCTGATTTTTGCCTCTGATGATATCCTCTAATTTTTGCCTTTGATGATATCCTTTGATTTTTGCCTCTGATGATATCCTTTGATTTTTGCCTCTGATGATATCCTTTGATTTTTGCCTTTGATGATATCCTCTGATTTTTACCTTTGATGATATCCTCTGATTTTTGCCTTTGATGACAACCTCTAATTCTTGCTTTTGATGGGATCCTCTAGTGATATCTTATAGTTATGTCCTCTGGTGATATCTTCTGGTGATATCCTCTGGTGACATCTTCTGGTTATATCTTCTAGAGGTATCCTCTGGTGATATCTTCTGGTATTCTCTGGTGATATCTTCTGGTGACATCTTCTGGTTATATCTTCTGGAGATATCTTCTGGTGACGTCATCCTCTGGTGGTATCCCCTGGTGACGTCATCCTCTGAGTTTTGCATTCTTCTTCGAAGTCAAATATGTTATTTTCATAAAATACTTTTGTTAACATCAAAACTTTAAGTGTAAGAACCAACTTGGTTCCAACAATCTCCCCATTTTTGATGATGACAAAACTTGTATTTTTTATAACTAGTTTTCTTTCTATTTCTTTGACTCCCCCTAAGACTAAGCTCCACTTTATTTTTCTCCCCCTAAGTCTAAGCCCTAGATTATATCTTCTCTTTATCAAATATATCTTATTCCCCTTTTGTCATCAGACAAAAAGGAATGAAGGAGATTCTCTGGTTTTTTTTCACCTTTTTTTATTTTTATTTATTTTTTTTAATAACATGAACATAGTACAAGAAAATAATAAAAAATAAAGAAAACTAACTAAGCTATTTGTTAGAAATGAAGGTGAGGTTTAGGTTTTTCTTGATGAAGTCAAACCTATCTTCATGTAGTGGTTTGGTGAATATGTCAACCCATTGTTGGTCAGTGTCTACAAATTGAATATTGAGTACCCCTTTTTGAACAAAGTTTTTGATGAAGTGATCTTTGATCTCTATGTGTTTGGCTTTGGAATGAAGTATAGGGTTTTTGGTTAGATTGATGGATGAAGTGTTGTCACAATATAAGGGAATGTTGGTTTCCATGATTTTGTAGTCTTCCAACTGATGTTTCATCCAAATGAGTTGAGAACTGCATCTAGCTGTTGAGATGTATTCAGCCTGTGCTGTTGACATGGCAATTGTGTTTTGTCTCTTACTTGACCAGGATATTAAGTTATCTCCTAAAAATGTGTAGTTTCCACTCGTGCTGTTTCTCTCAAGTTTATCTCCAGCATAGTCAAAGTCACATTATCCACTAAGTTTGTATGTAGGATTTTTCTTGTAGAACAAGGTAACGTTGGTAGTGCCTTTTATGTATCTAAGGATTCTCTTAACAGCAGTTAAATGTGATTCCGTAGGGTCAGATTGAAATCTTGCACGTACACTAAACATGACGTCAGGTCTAGAAGCAGTAAGGTAAAGTATAGATCCTATCATACCTCTATAGGTTTTTTGATCATCTTCCTGGCCTGAATCATCCTTTTCAAGTGAACAGGTAGGGTGCATTGGGGTAGCCATAGGTTTGCAATCACTCATCTTAAACTTCTTGAGAAGCTCTTTTGTATATTTCGTTTGATGAATGTATATACCTTTTTGACTTTGTTGAATTTGTATCCCTAGGAAGAACTTAAGTTCTCCCATCATACTCATTTGAAATTCATGTTGGCCACTAGAGCAAATGCCTCAATGTAGTCAATGCCTTCTTGCTGACTGTAGCCTTGTGCAACTTGCCTTGTTTCTGACCACTTCACCTTTTTCATTTAGCTTGTTTCTAAAAAACCAATTGGTTCCAATAATGTTCTTTTTTGGTCTTGGTACTAAATCCCAAACATCATTCCTCTCCAATTCATTTAACTCTTCTTGCATTGCAAGAATCCATCCATCTTTTGCCAATGCTTCATCAATAGAGGTAGGCTCAATAGATGAGAGTAAGTCAACCAAATTGGTGTTTTTAAGTGATGATCTAGTCTTTAAAGAATCACTTGCACTTCCAATGATTAGAGTTTCAGGATGAGATGACTTGTACTTCCATCCACCTCTTTCTTCTGAATTATCTTCAGATTCATCCTTTGAAGATTTTTCGTGTTCTTCTGATTTGCTTGTATCCTCTACTTTTTCAAGTTCTTCTGGTCTGTCTGCATTAGCTTCCTTTGGTTCTGATAAACCTGCACTATCATCATCTTGCTTTGACTTTTCAAGGTCAAGCTATTTTTCATATAACATAATAAAAATCATATAATTTAAGAATGAAATCAATACAGCCAAAACATCAATTTTGACTCTGGTAGTTTCTGCTTGTTTTTGAAACTACTGGTATGCTATTTCTACTGAAGTGTTCAAATTATGTGGATCACCTGGTTCCTCTAAATTTTTGAGAACCTGCAAAATACTTATCTAGCTTTGATTTTTAAGATCAAGCTTCTTGTTATCACATTAAACATAATATCAAAACAATAATAATATTTAAAGAAGGATATAACCTATATGTTAATAGTTTCAGTTTCACTCTGAAAACCCTCTTATTTCTTCTTTTCTGGTTTTTAGATTATGAATTTGCATATTCTATGATTAGAGGATCTGGATGGAAGCATTTGAATTCCCATCCAGGTTTGTAGTCTTAATGAATTTGATTAGAGTGTTCAAAGAAGTCTCTTGATTCTGATTGTTAATCTAACACTTCTCTTTCTACTGATATATTAGGTTCCTCTGATAGTTCTGAACTGATGGTAATTCTGATTCTTCTGGTAGTTCCAATTTTGTTGATATGTGTGATTTCTCTGTCTGTTTTGATTTTGTTGATATGTGTGATTTCTTTGATATTTCTGGTTCATCATATGGTTCTGGTTCTGATAGGTATTGTGTTGACTAGTTCTTCTTCCACCAGAGTAATTGGCTTTTGTTTGGTAGATGTTGGAACATAGACCTTTTTCCCTTCATATATTGCAAGCATCCATTGACCAGGCACCGTGACTGGTGTTTCAATTTGGTTGCTTAGAACATCTGCAACATAAACAATTTTATCTTTTGGTACCCATATCTGGTTGGGTCCTGGTTTGTTAGTCTTGAAAGATTTCTTGTCTTTCCTTGTATTTATCATGGGACAAGATAATTTAGAGTGACCTTTCTTAGTCAAACAGTACACAAGACATCAGAGGAAATAGGTTTAGTTTCAATTACAGGTTCTTCAAATCCTATACCTCTTTTACCATTGCTACAAATAATTATTCTTTTGTGATGACTTGATATCTTATATCCAAGACCATGATGATAGTCTCAATGTATTATTGTTGTCCTAATTAACAATAACATTTTGACTATAGATAATTTAATAATAGTGTTCTAATGTTCAATAAGGTCTCACGATCAAGTAACACTTCATGTTCTATTAAACGAAAATCTATTCTAAGAACTTTATTATATTATACAGTTAATAGAATAATAAGTAATGCATTATATATATAACCAACATTAGATATATGATTTAAATTCATGATACAAATAATAATCTATATAAAATTGATTTACGCTAGGAATTGAACACCTTCTTTCTTTAACTCGAGGTTTGCACATTCGTCGAGAATGCTCTCCCTTGAAACACTTAGTGAGGTATGTTATGAAAACTTCATCGGTAATCCTTGACTTTTTTCTCTAGTTTTGTCATCTTGACACTTCTCAGTGCCGAAATTCTCCATAGTCCTCCTTCTTCAGGCCTTTGTAGCATTTATCATTTCTTTATACTAGATATAGTCATATAGGTACAAGCCTTTTCCAAAAACATATTTAAGTCCCTTGGCTCTTTCCTGCCAAAATTCTCAAGAAACTTGCTCCTTCCTAGAGCCCTAACTCCAAAAGATACATCTTCACATTTTCATCGACTTGGCCACCCTTCACTTGGATTACCTCCTTGATGAATCTATCAATATAGTGCCTCAACGACTCGTACTTTCCCTAGATATGGTTCCCATGTTGGCAATAATCTTAGGTTGCTTTCTAAATATCATGAATTGAGAGCTACACAACTCTCTTCCATGAATCAATGTGTCTAAAAAAAAGACTTGCACTTGACTAAACCTAATGCTCCACAATAATTTAAAATGGTGTCTACATTCTCTAAATATTTGTTTGGGTATGTTGTTCTTTTCATAAAAGTCCATATGGGGAAGCTTCACAAGGCAACTCAAAATTGGATATGTGTATATCCTTTATGAAAACGGTCCACGACTAGAGATATCATCATCTTACTCACAAGAACTATCTGATTGTGACCTTCAAAAAATGTTTGAATTGCCAACAGGTGACAATTTATGGTGACACTAGTGGGAGTTGCTGATAACTCTTAAAAATATGAGTTATTACCTTAATTTATTCTCATTTTAAATACTCTTTAAGTTGATGTAATGGTTTATTATGAAAGTTTAAAAGTAATTAGTTAATTAAGTTTAATATTTCCTTTTTAGTAAATTAAGATATTTTAAAATGGATTTATGTTGGGTTGTGTGTACAAATACATGAAGAAGTTAATTGGAGAAATTTGGCTAAATGCTATAACACTTTAGCACATTACTGCAAAGTATAAAGAAGCATATGAATTTTGAGCCCAACTAAAACTAAAATGCATCCCTGATTTTAAACACACCTTAACATTAAATAAGGACATGTTTATTGGATTAATGAGACATCCCAACATTTTCAATAAAGGTCTAAGGGAATCTTTGTTGGAAAAAAGGATAAAAATATAAAGAGGAAGAAAGAGTGTGTGTTACACTTGTTCTACATATGGATAAAATTCTAAAAAGTAGGGAACAAAGACTGCTAACCCTAATTTCAATGCCTCTTCCAAACCCTAACATTTATTTCTTGTCTCTCATCACGTTATATCACCTTTACCCATCAACCAACTCATTTGGGAAATAATTGGAGCTCATTCTTGAAGATTTGGAAAAAAGATAGAAATGTTCATTCTTAAATTAATCACTTAGGTTTTAATGCTAGTCTTTTGAGCTTAGAAAAGAAAGAAAAAAAGATTGAAATGCTTGATTTAATATGGATTAGCTCAATATGCTTGGAAAAGATATTAATGTTGAATGTCTAGGAATAACGTTTAACAACATAGGGAAGCTTTGTTCCATTAATGTTGCATGATCGGATTTGTAGTATGAGCCTAAAAATAGTATTAGTTCAATGCCAATCATGATAACTATGTTGGAAAGCCTCCAAGGTTAACATGACGTGTCGCAAGAATGTTACATTATGCTACAACATACTAAGACATTTGAATAGAATTATAACATAGTTATATCCTTAGCCACTCTTTGTCATCTTAAGTTAGGTTAACTTTATCTCATTTAAAATTTCATTTTAAATCTGTAATTTACTTTTAATTGTCAGCCAAAAGTGTTATCCTTGTATTTTTTTCAACAAACAAGTTAATGGTTTAGAAAAGTGTTGATTTACTTAGCATAACTCAGACCCCATGAGAACGATCTTTAATTATACTACTTGTTTTTTATTTATACACTTGCTCATTTAAGAATCATGCAACATTTTTTGTCGCTCCATTTTTGTAACATCGACGAGGATTCTCTGAATTATCTCACCTAGATTTGTGTTTTGGTGATAGATCGCGACAATAGTAGTAGCAAGAAGGTGAACAAGAGATACTTTAACGATCAAAAGATTTGGTAGTGTCTTCTACAAGACTTTCATGTTAATGACATTATATTTTCATATGAGTGGCAAATATCGATGTTATTTGGTATTGATGATCCTCCACCCTCGCGAGACAAAGGTTCTACTCCTAAATCATTTGATTCTAGTTTTGCACCATAAGAAGAAGGTTGTTGAGAAGTTTATTATCATTGTTTTCTTCAATGGTGATGAACGCTGACGCTTCCTTTTGTTCAAAGATAAAGAACTAAAGAAAGGGTTGATCTTGGTTCTTCAACCTATTAGATCTATGAACGGACAATAGGATGAAGGTGCAAACACAAGAAGGGGGGGTTGAATTGTGTTTGTCAAACTTAATTTCTTTTGCTGTTTTATTAAATATTGATTTGAATTATTCGATAAATAATTAATCAGATTCAGCAGCGGATAATAATAACATAATAATACAGCAATTTATACTGGTTCACCGTTAACTAGGCTACGTCCAGTCCCTTCCTCCAGAAGGCCTTTTACTAATTCAAACTCCTTTGAATTACAACACCACTGACCCTTCAAGTCAGTCTTCCCAAACAGCCTGACAACCCCAGACTTTTGAGGAACAACAACACCTTGACTATACCTGTCAAGTCTTCTCAAACAGCCTGACAACCCCAGACTTTTGAGGAATAACAACACCTTAACTAAACCAGCTAAGTCTTCTCCTACCAATCTGACAACCCCAGATTGAAGAAGGAATCTACACCACTATAATAAAGGTTTAGAACTTTGCAACATTGCTTCTGGAAAGCTGTTTGTTGCACTGTATTTCTCTCTCGAAAACACTTAGAAAATATTGCTCTTGTTCATTTGTGTTTCTCTCTTTTGAACTCTCAGATATCTTTTAATTGAAGCTTGAGTTCTTGTGTTTTTCAATAAATTATTCTTCAGCATTAAGTCTCTTTTTATAGTTGAACTTTAGAACTTCACTGATGCTTTACTTCTGCAGTATATTTAGATTAATCTGTTTTAAGAATATTCTGGAGTAATTTGCTCAGATTCTGTTTTGAGCTTTTTGCTCAGATTCTGTTTTGAGCCTTTTTCTCCAATTCTATTTTGGAACGTTTTTTCTCAGATTCTTTAATCCTCATGATCAAATCTGCACCCTTGGATCTTCATGTGATATTCCACAACTGGACCAGCCGAATTGATATGCTGTAATCCTCTGATTTCGGCCTTTGCTGGACTACACAGTCTGTCCCTCTGATTTCGGCCACCACTGGGCCATGGTCTGATTTTCTGATCTGGACCATCACTGGATCAAATAATTATTTCTGAACCATTGATCTGGAAGTTTTTACTCTGATCTGGACAGATTCTGGACTTTGGTCTGGAACAAACTGAAATTAACTTGAACAAAAAATATTTCAGTCTGGACATTTTACCTTTAATTTTGGACCAGGTCTGGATTGATTCTGGAACTCATTTCTTTTGGTCTGGACTTAGTTCCATGTCCTGAATCATGCTATCTTATGGTCTTGGCCAAATCTGGATTGATCCTCTTGTTCTGGACTCATAAACATACCTTCTGGTCAAGTCTGGAACAAGTCTGGACTGTGTAATTTTTCACTGCCAGGCCATCTTCTGGTCAGAATAACTTCTGGAATAAAATTGATATTCGACTTCTGTTTGTCTGGAACAACTCTCCTTCTGGCAGGCTTTCCAATGGTATGATTCATGTTTCATTATGATTTTTATTCCTTCTGTTCTAGGCCACCAAACATATCCTCTGGTGATGTTTTGACATCCTGGAACATCTTCTGGAAATTCCAGAATTCATTTTCCTTTGATCTCTGCTTCTGTTTCCTTCAGTTTCTGGGGCATTTAACTTAATAATTCAAAGTACAAAATAAGTTTACATTGAGTATATTTGTAAGCATCAAAATCCTAAGTACTTAGAACCAACTTGGTTCCAACATAGGAGTTAAGGTTCTTTCTGGGAAACGATTTAACACTTCGATCTAGTCATCCTAGGTGATCGGAGAAATAGTGATGATTTGACATAGTAGGAAAAGTGTTCCCATATGCGGTGCCAATGATCTAGACTAGAACTTCAGTGATGGTTATAGTCATTTATCGATGACAGAGTACAATGACGCTACTCCCGACGAGATGTTCCTACAAACACTCTAATAACCAAGTTAGTAGGAGTTGGAGGGAGTGAAAGGTGTTTTACGTAAGAATTATTTATGTATCTTACATCTAGAATTGGTGAGGTTTTATACGGAGAACCCTTTGATGAGGTGTCCTTAGAGTTCGTTAGCCCGTTGCGAGATCCTCAACGAGATTTGCAGGTGGTCGTGTTATGCTTATCATACGGTGAAGATTTGTTCACAAAGGCACATTCAACTGTGATGTGGATTTACAGTGATATCATGTGTCATAGTCAGATAGACCTGTGAGGTATTAGGCTAAGGAACATTTTGTGCTAAGTCCATGTTATTTGGGTCAGAGTCCACTCTGGAACAACTACAAAGAAGAAAAAAATTATTAACCCATCTTATAAGTGATATCTTATTAGATATAAGTAATTATAATTTTAGAAAATTGATGGGAACAACTAATAAGAGAGATAAACAGGTCATAGTTATTAAAAATTGTCACATGCTATACACTTCTTTGGTTTAAGACAAAAAACTTGAGGGAAAATCAACATTGCAACCTACTTCTTTTGTAGAAGTAACCGTTTTCTAGAAGAGAATTTCTATTGCATATTAATTTTGCCCTTGATTGTGGAATGTGGATAGATGAAGGAATAAAATAAAAATAAAAATATCAAAACCCATACCACCGAATATCTTTAGTTTTTTAACAAAGGTTAATTACGTGCAAAGTCATCACAATAGAGAAGGGCATTCCAACTATGTTGGCACCCTACAATAACAATCATCTACAACACCTCAAAATTGCATTTAAATAATGAAAAATAGAAGAGATAGACAACTTGGGGGAACTAGGTCAAAACCCAATGAAACAACAATGTAAAAACGTTGTAGATCATGAAGACAATTAAACCACCTAGTTTGGAGATCTCAAGGCACAATAGACAAGTTTGAGAAAGCTTAGACAATAAGCAAAGAGTCACATGAAGCCAAAGATAAAACCAACCTCTTGATTAGACTATTTATATAGACAACATAGCTGCATTTAGCTCGGCATGGATAGAATTAGTGACACCAATTTATTGAGCAAACCCACCAACAAAGTCATCTCTGAAGTTCTAAAATGCCAACATTAGATGATAGGCCTGAAGAACCTCTAGATGCTCCATCAGTATTGCATTTCATCTTGTTAAAAAGAGGAGACAACCAATGAACCTCAGTAACCTTAGGAGCCATTTGATAGTGACAAAGGACATCAAAATACTTGAGAATCTTGAATTTATGAATAGAGAAATGCATAGATCCTTTTGAGCAAGTATCAATCAAGGCAACCACCCTTTTGATCAGATTGAGAATGTCATGTTGATTAGTAGTCAAATATCTTAGTTACTTACACAATAAGACCCCTAGAATAATTGCCCAAAATAGAGGTTAGTAGTTGCAAATATAAATACAAAATATAGTTGCAAATGCAATAATGGAGGGGGGAGAATTGAATTGAAAGGCTACACAAGTTTGGTAATTCATTTTTGAGAGAAAAATATTTAAGAGATAAGGAATTTCATGAGATAAGAAAAATATTCATATTCTGAGGACCACCACGGGTATCTTAATTTTGGGTTCATATTAAGGACCCAAAAATAAAGAATTTAATGTCAAATTTATATTTTTCTAGACTAGACTTTACTAAAAGATATACGGAATCAAGTGATATATAACTATTAATTTTGATCTCTAAATATGTGAGATCAAATATTGTCATTGTATAATATTTGAATGTATCAAAATTGCAAATATATCTCTCATATTTATTTTTGTTAGTAATTTTATAAATTGTAACTTATTTAAAAATTAAATTATTTAACTAAAAATATATCTAAATATATTTTTGTAACTTTTATTTATTCAAGAATTACTAGATAAGGAGGACCAAAATATAATCCAAAATCAAAAGAGGATTAAATGAATGAGTGCCCGCCCAACTTTCAACATATTGAATATGACCGTCTCATTTATTTATTTATTTATTTTTATCCAATTTTTGTGGCTATAAAAGGGAGTGTAGGAGTAACATTCCAACCGCACCCCCTATCTTATTTTTCTTGGAAAGCCAAAGTTCTATCCATAGATTCTAAATACAATGCCGAGAGCCACACAAGTTATTACATGCAAAGGTATACATATCAACCCTCAAGCATGTTTATCACTTCAATTTTTATTTTATGTGATTTTCCTCTTCTTTAAAATACCCTAATAGTTAGAATGGTTATATGGGAAAGGGATTGGGGGCAGCTATTGTCCCCACTTACCTATTCTCTTTTTAGTTTGTTGAATAATGTTATTTCTTTTTTTACAAAACTACTTAGAGAAAAATAATTGATGAATGTTAACTCTAATTTTGTGGGTGTAAAATGATATAGTTTATGTAATCTTTATGTTTTTGTTTAGAGATAATTATATTATTAATTTATTATTAACATATTGATGTTTTTTTACGTAGTATATAATTTTATTCTCGTTAATCAAAATATTTAGATCTAACTAAACTCATGTATCTTGAGTGAAAAATTTTAGATTTGAACTCAAATTATATATATCAACATCTTTAGTGTTATTAATTGAGTTGTATTTCAGAAATTATTTCATTGTACTTTTAATATTATTATATATCACTAGCGTGTAAAATGAAAGTTATGGTGCTAGTTTGTATGCTTTTTTCTAGTAGTGGAGGATAAAATTGAAAATTAAATAGTTTAAAACAATAATAAAATAATATAAATGGAAGTTAAAATTAAAAGAAAAAAATTACTCAAAAGTTCAAACTTGTATTTCCTTTTTATTATATAGTCTTTAATTTTTATACTCACAAGAAAAATAGATATTGTCTTCATACACATTTATAAATAAATATATATATATATATATATATATATATATATATATATATATATATATATATATATATATATAATTGATTTGCATTGATGGTAGCTGCAATATGCTGGGGGAAAGGAAAGTCAGTGACGGTGGAAGAGATAGAAGTAGATCCACCTAAGGCAACAGAAGTTAGAGTTAAGATGTTGTGTGCAAGTCTCTGCCACACAGATATCTCAAGCATTCAAGGATTTCCACATGTTTGTTAATTACACTCATTTTAATTAATTCTATACTAAAACCTACCACTAATTAATGGATTTTACTATTTAACTAATTTGCAGAATCAATTTCCTCTGGCACTTGGACATGAAGGAATTGGGTAATGCTTTCTTTTAATTACGGGCTCCTATAAATATAACCAAGAGAATCAAACTTTTTGTGAGCTACTCCTCTGGTTTTTAATATACTTCATCATCATGAGGTCCTTTTTATAAAGTTGGTGTATTAGATTCATATTAAAAAAAAATTCATATTATTTAATTTAAAATATAAACAAAACTTGGTATCCCAAAAAAATCATAAACAAAACTTTATTTTATTTTATTTTATGTTATTATTTCAAAAATACTCTTTTATTTAATTTAGATTTTATTTTCATTAAACAAGTTTTCATGATATAAATTACAAAATATAATTACTTTTTGTCTTATTTTGGAAATTTAAATGGGATAAACTACTTTTCTTAATTAAGATGAAGTAATTTTTTTAGTGATATAAGTTTGGGGTTCATGAAATTGGAAATTTCACCTCACCTTACTTCTATTTTCAACAATAATTAATTAATTAATTAATCGTGTGTATTGCATAAATTAAATGCAGTGTTGTAGAGAGTATTGGTGATGAAGTAACAAATCTAAAGGAAGGGGATTTTATAATTCCAACATACATAGGAGAGTGTCAAGAATGTGAGAATTGTGTTTCAGGAAAAACCAATTTGTGTTTGACACATCCTGTGAGGGTGACTGGTCTAATGCCAGACAACACATCAAGGTTATCAATTAAAGGGCAAAGACTATACCATGTTTTGAGTTGTGCTACATGGTCAGAATATGTGGTTGTTGATGTCAACTACCTTGTTAAAGTTGATCCAAACATTAATTTGACTTATGCTAGTTTCATCTCATGTGGGTTTTCAACCGGTTATGGAGCTTCTTGGAAAGAAGCCAAAATTGAAAGTGCTTCAACTGTAGCTGTTTTTGGTCTTGGAGCTGTTGGATTAGGGGTATGAACAAAACAATCTTATATATTTTTGTTTGTTTTTATCTTATGTGTAGCTTAGGGTCATTTACTTCATGTGATTTATGTTTATATTTATAATGATAAAATAAATATTAGAAAAGACACTGAAATTGTGGTGCAGGCCATAAGTGGGGCCAAGATGATGGGAGCAAGTAAGATAATTGGGATTGACAAAAATGAGATGAAGAAAGAAATAGGAGAAGCTTTTGGAATGACTCATTTTATAAATCCTAGTGGTTCTGATAAATCTCCTTCAGAATTGGTCAAAGAGTTGTGTGGAATGGGGGTAGATTATTGCATTGAATGCACTGGAGTTCCAGCTTTACTCACTCAATCTGTGGAAGCCACAAAAATAGTAATTTTTACTTCATCAAATAGTACTGTTGTTGTTTGGTTAATTGATTGATTGAATTATGAGCATGTTTGTTACTGATTATTTTAAAATACATATATATATATATATATATATATATATTTAAAATAATTCTTTTTGAAATTTTTTATATATTTGTTACATCTTTTTGAAGAAAACAAAATTTATAATCTGGAAAAAATTTAAAACTACTTCAAATGAAAAGTTGGTTTTAGTAATTTCTCAAAAAAAATTATTTTTCATAACAGATTTAAAATAAAAATTATTTTCGTTATAGCATATAAAAACACAATAATTTCAAATTTTTCAAAAATAATTTTTAAATCATTGAGTACTAAAAAGTGATTTTATATAATCTATAATATAGGGCTCTTATATAGATAATTTATGTACGGTTGATATAATTAATTCATCCCTTGAAATGATTATTATTAACCATCCCTTGAAATGCTCCTAAATTTTGCTTAAGTGTATATCTTATGTATGTATATGTATTTAGGGAATAGGTAAAACAATTGCAGTTGGTATAGGAGTTGAACCTGTTGTACCATTTGGACTTCTTGCCATGTTGTATGGTAGAACTTTGAAAGGCTCTTGTTTTGGAGGTGTAAAAACTAAATCTGATCTGTCAATCATAGCTAACAAATGTCAAAAAGAGGTAAACCTCACTATATCAAGTTGTTTAATATAGTGCTCTATTTATCTTATATCAAGTTGTTTAATATAGTGTGTCTTTCAAAACGATTAATTATGCCGTTTCTAAAGTAAAATATTTATAAAAAAAATATTAGTAGCAAAATTTACCCACACTAAAAGTAGAGAAGAGAACTATCTCAAATAGAAAAACTTGTACTTGAATATATTAAATATTATTGTAACTGTAGTATGAAGTGTATTTACGAGACTATAGTAAAATAATATACTTCAAATAATATCACTTATATTTCTAAAAAGATAAGCTTTATATATGAGAAGAAAAAAAAACAGATTTATAGATATACTACATTTTCTTAGATCTTTCTCTCTTATATTTTAATTTTGATAAGTGTTTATACAATGTCTAATAATGTTATATTATTTTTTATTTTACAGGAATTTCCTCTTCAAGAACTTTTCACCCATGAGGTCTCTTTGGTAGATATAGGAAAAGCATTTGAGTTATTGAAACAACCCAATTGTGTGAAAGTTGTCATCAAAATGTGATATTCATCCCAAGTGTTACGGCTAAGACCAAATTTACAACTGTTGTTATTTTGGTTTTTAAAAAAATAAAATTTAAGTAATATTTCAATATATATTTTTTCTATAGTTCTTAACATAAAAAATATTTTTTATCGTTGTAATAAACTTTAAAAAAATTATAAATTTGATAAAATTATAATTAATTAAAATAAAAACCATACGAAAAGTATTTAAGAAAATTATTAATTACGACTTTGAGATGTTTTAGGTGATATTTCTCCTTCTTTGGCATGAACTAATTATTTCCAATCTCAAACACTTGTAGTTGTAAATTTTCACAAAATATGCTACTTTTGACATCTATTGTTTCAGCAGCAAACGTTAGTAAACAGATCAAAAGTCGAGAAATTAAATAAGTGACAAAGTTATCAACAAATGCTAGTTAGTAGTTCCTTTCCACAACGCCTAGATGTAACATCTTTGAGTTTGTAACATCTTTGAGTTTGTTTAATGGATAAGATAAAATACATGATAAGAATAAGTTATCATATATGTCTTCTTGAAAATGATGTTAAAAACCATTAAGTTAGTTGGAGAAAATTGAAAAAAAATCGAAAAGTTCCACCTAGGAGAGGAAGGATAACACGCAATGTCTATAAAGTAGAGATATATTAATTAGAGTATGTCCTAATGGGTAACCAATTTTGTGATGGGCTCATGCTGTCTGGTCGAGCTACGATTAAATGGTGTATTATTATTTAGTATCACCGCTGTTGGATCGGCCAACTGATCCGATCAAATTTCGTGAGTTTTGCCAATCATATCAAAATCAAAATTATGTCATACCATGTCTTCTAGTTGACATTTTTATCCTAAATATGAGTTTGGTTAAAAACCTAAAGAATATGATAAGATCAATTATTTATTTAACTACCTTTATGAAATATAATTTCAAATATATAATTGTAATAAAATAAAATATAAATATAAAAAAATACATAAAATATAATCTAAGATATAAAAATTTAAATATAATAAAATATAAATATAAAAAAATTAATAGAATTTGATATTAAACTTAAAAATAAAGTATTAATAATTAATTTTAAAAAATATTTATGATTTATCACAAGGATAGTTTGTATTTTTATATAATTTGATAAATTAGTATTCAAAATTTATAAAATCAATTAAAATTTAAAATAAATATAATTTATTTACAAAGGTATTTTTATCATTTACATATAATATATATCATATCTTTATTTAGATTATCTAAAAAATAAAATAGAATTATTTGTTATTCATGATTTTTTTGATTAAATTGTTTAATTAGTAATGTCAATGAATAATTTTAAATATAAAATTACTTTTTTTTTTGTATTTTTTGTTGATTAATAATATTTAAAAATATTAAGTGTTATTTAGATGGATAATTGATAAATTGACTAGGCTAAATGAGTGAGTATTATAAAATAAAAATCATAATTAGGATACGATTTATGGTAAGGGTTAGTGGTTTAAATTTGAAGTTAAAAGTCAAATGAAACGCAGACCGATGTACTAGCAGATAGTGTAATTTTTCACCAACTAAGAACTGTATCATGATGATACATAGGATAATATTAGGATTAGTAATATTATGAATTGTTGTATTTCGTTTCTTAGATTTGTCTACCAACTCATTCGCAATTAGAATTTCATCCAATATTTGACTGCTTTTCAAAAATGCAGATACCACTTTGGTAATATTCCCCAGATGATTCACCATAATTTTAGCTAGAACCTTGTACATTCACATGATGAGAGATATTGGTTGACACTCAAATTACCTATGTGGATTGTCCTTTGGGATAAGAACAATATACAAAGAATTAGATTATCTTATAAGTCTACTACTAACATGGAACTCATCAATAAATGAATTTCAGGAAATCATTCTTCACTGAATCCCATAATTCTTTAAAACAAACAAAATTCTCCTCATCTAAGCTTAGAGTTTGATTTCAACTTTAGAGAAAGCACCAATTAGAATTTAATTAACTTTCATGTTTAACCTCTTAAACTCAAGGTCTTGAAAAACTAGTCTTTCTTTCTTGTGACCTACCTTTAAAGTGATTATTAACGACCTCTTTTTAATATCACCGACCACTTTCACCCTAGATCCATTCAACCCAGTGTTTATGATTTCAGTTATTGTTCTCTTATGTCACATACATCCATGAAATAATTTTAAATTAGTTTCCCCTCCTTTTAACCACTTTACTCTTGATCTATGCGCCATTGAGTAAACAATAGCCACCTACTGTACTACTCTTTAGATAGTAGAAACTTGAAGTTACCAAAGGTGTTTTAAAAAGAAGGTATCAGTTTTAAATCCAGAAAACTGACATTGTCATTAATTTACTAAGATATGTCTATCCAAAGCAAAAAGATTGTAGAAATATTTCAACGTTTATGTAGATTGTAGAGCATGATGGAAAACTGTTGAGATTTGGAAATGTTACTTCATCCATCTCATAATAAGTGCATTATATATTTTTCCATCTCAATTTCTGTTATTTTAAATTATAATATCAAGATGGTATTTAACACGTTAACAAATTCAACATAACTTGCATTCTTCATCCAACACGTTATTATATTATAAAAATCAACATAACTTGCAATCTTCAAAAAATTGTGCATTATAGCCGAGCTTCATGAGCTCAGTTTATCATTATATTATGAATGACTTGGGAAACCCTTGTCCTCGTCCAATTTGGGATTTTATAATTACTTTTGCAAGGAACTATATCCTGTCCCCGTCTTCCATATGAAAACATTATTGTTTAGGCGTGGTTAAGAAGATTCATTATTCAAGGTGGATTCTAAGCTTCCCAAAACAGTTGAGTTGATCCTGATAAATTGTTTTAGAGTCAGCAGTTGGAAGTTAACAAATAGTTAAGTGCTTATTAACTAAAACAAATATAAAAGTTCGATGATAAAGCCAGGAACAGTTGAGTTGATACTGATAAATTGTTTTAGAGTCAGCAGTTGGAAGTTAACAAATAATTAAGTGCTTATTAACTAAAACAAATATAAAAGTTCGATGATAAAGCCAGGAACAAAGGAAACCATGTCAAAGAAATAATCATCCGCAAGTTCCTAGTAACATTTCTGAGATTATATCGGCTGAAGTTCTCTCTATTTACAAACAGCCTTACCTATGCATTCTTAAACCAAAATGATACTATTATTACAAAAAGCATGTATTGGACAAAGGGTGAAGAAAACAGCTTTTTTTTTTACTTACATGATGTGCTATATCTTTAAGAAAGGCAGCTAGAACAGGTGAATATACACGATGAGAAATACCTTATACCAGCATACTTATTTGTCTTTGAATCTCCCAAAAAGGAGCATCGAAGAATTCACATGATGCTCATCTTCTGAAGCAGGTTTTGTGGGTTCCTTGTTTGAAGATGGGAAGGATAGAGACAGGGAAAGAGATGCAGCAACACTGTCATCCTCTTTCCCAGCTTCCAAAGAATCTGGAAAGAAAGGAAGCATACCCTTTTGTGACTGTTTCGTTTCACCCCCCAAAGCAAGCTCGAGACTTGGAATCCCAACTTGAAATTGGTCCCCACACTCATGACGCCCTTTCAGTGACATACTATTCAGCACCAATCGCGAGTCATTTGTATTATGTGTATCCATAGGGAAGAAGGTTCTTTCCATTGTTCCAGGGTCCTCGTGGATGATTTTCTCATCACAAGCTTCTTTGCTTCCTTGGTCCTCAACTGAAGAACGAGAACCAAAATCATTTACAAGTGATTCAGAACTTCCATTAAAAGAGTCCCTAGTTACAGAATTGTAACATCCATAAATTGCACCGACACCTGACTGCAGCTTGCTAGAACTGTAGGTACCTTCGAATTTTCCATTTACCTTATTCCAAGGCATTTGCTGACAACTAACTGCAGAAGGCCCCATAACTGTAGCAGAAAGGTCGTTGTGCTCAAATTTTTTAACATTAGGTAGCTGACGATTGACCCCTCCTATGGTCAGGTCTCCCTGAAATGTTGCTTCCACGTTAATATTGAGATCATCTTCTATCTGTTTCCTTTTAGGCCTTCGTTGATTTTCGTCATTGTTTGTTCTTTCTGAAATTTTATCTTTACTGGCTTTGTTTGCAGTGACTATCTCTTGATTGCCATTATAAGGAATCCTTGAAGACAAGCAATTCTCTTGCTTGACAGAAATACCATAATTAGCTTTTGTTTCGACAATCGTACCACTTACATTTGTTTCCACCTCTTCAGAAGATTTAGACTCTCCTTGTGGTCTATGCTCTGACAAACTACCTTTCTCTTTCTGCACAAAGCAACAACCCCATTCAAAACAATGAGATGATTATTACTATTAGCAGGACTACTTGTCCTAAAACACTAACAACTACTCGGTTGGTTTTAATTGTCATTTTAAGATTATTTACATATACCAAGAAAACCAATAACTTTTGTTACTTTTGATGAAGTTATTTGTCTTTATAATACCCTTTACTATTTATTATATCACTTCATATATCTCTTACAATAAATAGTCAGGGACAATTTTGACATAACAATAGTCAATACTACTTTGTATTGTGAAAACGACAAATAAAAAGGAACAAAAAACTTCTAAAGAACGAAACTTAAAAATGGAAAGAAGAAACTAGTTGGTTTCATCAGACCAAAAAAAGTCAACATGGTCTGTGATACCAGCATTACCTTATTATACTAATGTTCAATTTAATCTTCCCTTAGATATAATGACAGAAGTATAGATTGAGAGTAAGACCATCTAAATAGGGTAATCTATCTAAATAGTGCAATCTAGGGAATCAAAATAGTATTTATAATTTGATGTTATTACAGGATTTTGGGATCAGATACACTGACAGCACGAGCAGATTTATATCAATCAGGGAACATCAACACTTTTTCTACCAAACTACACATATTTTACTATAAGGATAAAGGCATTACCTGGGACGAACCAGTGGAATTCATTTCTCGACATGTTTGTATACTGCTTGTTGAAATCCTTGACGAAGATTTGGTGTTGATTCCGCTATCTAGCCTCACAAGGTTTATTTGTGAACCCATATGTGTCTGGTCAAAAATAGTTTCTTTTATATCAATGTCCCTACTTAGCATCATATGACCTTGGTCAATGGAAGTGGATGGAGGTTCACTGCAAGCTTGACCACAAGCTATTGATTCTTTATCAATGCGCACAGGTGAACAGCGAGTATCAGACAAGGTCATGACAGCAGTTGGAAAATCCTTCTCATTTGGCATCACATTCAAACTCGGAAAAACAATATTTTTTGCAGAATCTGAATGACTACCCCTCCTCCCTCTAAATATGCCCCATAAGAAAAACAACATATTCCAACCTGCAGAAACAGATAGGATTCCAACAACTAATATTCAGGTTAAAAACACTAAACAGATGTGCATTTACAATTTCGCTCAAATAAACTGTTGAAGTAAGCACACTCCATCATGATCAAAAGAGAGAAACAATGTTGACCAAAACAGAATGGGTAACATGAACCAATGCTTATTAAATACATAAAATCACCACTTTTGATCAAAACCAAATTTAAACAAAACGCTATCATTCTTTGTGTCCTTCATGCATTTCCTCCACGAATTCTAAATCCTTACGTGATTCAAAATGAAAGGGCATCAGCAACCAGGATCAGGTTCAAAATCAACCAAGTTATTCAAATATAGCCATCCTTTATAACAACCAAAAATCTAATATACAGTACAGAACAAAATCACTATCACTATCACCTAAATTCCGGCAGAACTTGAACATTAACGCATGCATAAATGTCAAGACCAAACCAAGAAGCATTTGTTCCCAAGTTGCCTATTAGCAAGGGATTGTTTAGCAAAAATCCATAATAATTTCTTACGCTGAGAATTTTCAGGAAGCTGATTGGAAGCAAATATGAGAAGTTCAACACCATCAAAAAACCCTTTGAGTGCTAAATCATTTCTAATCATGTGATCCAATAGACCCTTGTAGTGTCTCTCGTAACTGTATTAGAATATCAATAAATAAATAAATAATTACAAGATAAAAAACAAGGAAGTATCCTTTGTACTTGAAATCTTACAGTCAAATTCAACAAAAGAATGATATTCATATTCTTGCCTTTCAATGTCTTTGGCAAAGAAGTAAAGACCAATATTATCTTCTTTAGCACCAGCTTGATGAAAATGCGAAGGCCATGTACTCAAGCGGGAAACTTCATGCAGGGAAATTTCAGGTAAAAACTTGTTCACTACATCAAGAACCTTGGGGGAAGCGCATGAGGATAAATGTGCTTGAATTCCATTGTAAAGGTTATGAGGCTTTCCACTTCTATGTACATCAAAGACACCCCTGCATAAACAAAACTTTTAAACTTGATAGAAAAACACAAACAATAATACAGCAATTGAAATTCAAAATAGAGGGCAAACAAATTCGTTAAAAACTGCTACATACTGCCAGATGTATTTGTATTCTGGAACGGCTGACATTATTGAAGCAACCCTTGAGATTTCCAGAGCATGATTGGGCAAGTCCCTCACCGCAGGCTTTTCAGAACCAGGACTAACAGAATCTAAATTTTTCAGTTGAGAGCAGAAATCAGTTCTAAGTTGCTTTGAATCATTGGCAGACAAACATTTGGACGTCTCAGATGTAGTTGAATTCTCAAGGATTTCCTGCCTCACATTGGTTTCTTCATCAGAAATACAATTTTTCAGTGTATTAGAGACCAACACTTGGTCTTGAGAACTGAGTTTACATTTGAAGACTGTGGCTAGTGTAGGAAACTGATCAGTTTGATCATGTACATCTTTCTTCTTGTGTATTTCAGGCCTTCTAAGCAAAGCTTCCTGAATTGCAGCTTTCAACTTATTACCTTTACGCATCTCTTTTGAACTACTAGCGGCAGTGACTGATCCTTCAGCACCAAATTCATGTGTACCGCCTACTGTGCAACATTCTGTAGCATGGCCAAAATCTTTACATTTATGACAGAAAGGACACTTTGAAGCATTAGCACCTGACCTCACACGATGAGTAAAACGGTCTTTTGTTTTGTCAACCTGATTTGCGGTCTCCCGTGATCGAGGGAGCCCATCCTGTTGTGTTTCATACAAACTGGTTGATGTTCTCTCTACACAATTCAAAGAACGAATAAATAAGAAATCATTTTTCAGCTAACATAGTCCTCTTAATTCTAACCACAAAACCTACAACAACATCGTCATACAGAAAATAAAATAAAATAAAATTTGATAGATAATGCCGTTAATTACACAATATCAAAAATATCAAGAACGGCATTCAACAAAGGTAAGTAATAGTAATAATATACAACAACTGTAATTATATGCATCCAATTGAGATCGCACCTGAAATAACTTGAGGTTCCGGATTTTTGTTGCTTATAATAGTCACAGGCTTTGATAGTGAACTTGACTTTCCATCTTGGTTAACTTTAAACTCCCGATTGCAGTTAATTGCTGAAGGTTTAGCAATTTCACCACGAGGTGTAAGCTTCTGATCACCCTTAGATGAGGAAACGATAGAACTAGCCATGGTTGAACAAATGGCAGGCCGATCGATCCTAGATAGAGATTTCCTGTCAAACACACCAGATTCTTTTGGATGTCTTGATCCTTTCAAATCCTGAGTAGTTACAGACTTGGAAGAAAGCATTTTGACTTTCGATTCAGTAGCACGACCCAAATTTGACGATTTGAATGACATTGATTTTCCTATTGTCCCACTAGGTGTTTCCATGTTTTTTGAAGTGTGTTCACCACCCCCTTTCTGCTTTTGAGGAAAATCATCATCATGTTTGACTCTCGATTTGGAATTGTTGCTGTTGAATGAACTAGACTTCAACAAGGTACCTTTTCACAAGAACAAATATTCACGATTTAAAATTTTAAATAAATTGAACTCACAAAGATCGGAGACATGATATATTTTCCCGGGAAGACAAAACTGCTTAAAAAGAACCAAAAAAAAATTAAAAATTGTAATAAAGAACAGCAGATGTAAAACATACCCATAGTCCTTGAAGTATGACTCCGAGGGGCAGCAGAAAGAGAACAAGCTTGTTCTATGTCATCACTACGTAGGTGATTACGAATGGGGATTGATTGACCAGGTTTCGTCTTTCCATTATCTAAGCTCTTGAATGAAGACTCCCGAGACAGTGGAACTAATCTTCTGGGGCTTGATGCCTTTGATGATCTCTTGCTTGATTCGAGGACTCGCCTCTTTGCTGCTGGAGCTACTTCCATGCTTTCAGAAGGCCTTTTGCCAGAAATTTGAGAAGTGGAACTAACTTTATTACTTTTACTTCCTTCAACATCATAAACAAAATAAAATTTCACAAATATGTAAGCACACAACATAGCATAGATATGGCTAATTTAATTCTTATGTTAACCATAACACAGTGCACATTCAGTTTCAAAAATAAATAACTATGAATTACAGAGAGTACAGAATTTCAGACCCAAGGACTTTTTAATACTACTTACAAAAACTTAAACCCTTGTCTTACTAGGTGAGGTTGGCTACACTATTTTAAAATAAAAAATACGGGGTATGCGGAACAATTATATGATTCATACATAAGATAAATAAATTTTGTAGATTTCTTTTCCTATTATGTGACTGGATATATGTCCCCCTTCCACCCCTGCGTGTACAACTTCATGCTTACCCAATCTTTGGCTGGCAGTCTCCTCTGCATTTTGACATTCCTCACAAAACCAATCCCCTTCAGGGAGCTTTTCAAGCATTTCCCGCATGCAGTAGCTGGTTCAATATAATAATGTCAGACTCATTTCAGGGAAAATATTATGCAACAACTGTAGAAGCTAATAAAAAGCAAAATGAAATGTTATTATGCATACGTGTGCTCTGCACCATCACTGCACCTACTACATATGGCAAGTAGATGGTCACGACCAGAATCTCCACAAATGTCACATACTTTTACCTATTACCCAGTCAATGAAACAAAATAAAATTCCCTCAGTGAGCAATACCATAGAAGTTCATAAAAGAAAAGTCGATGTAAAGAGAATATAAAGGAAGGAGGGTATGCAGAACATTTATGAACTTATTTGATGACATTACTCAAATTTCAAAATCATCGAGTATACATGTGTATATCTATCATCATACAAATCCAAACCATTACATTCCACTCTCCCGTTTAATCTCCAGCAAGTTTAGTTTTGGTGAAAAACAAACTAACATAATCAAAGCAAATGTACTCACATCATGCTCAACAACATCTGATTCATCACTCTCATCTTCTGGTTGAAGTACAGGAATCCCAAGTGATTTAACCAGCTCCTCAGCCTTCTCATGCAGTCCATCATGGGCTGAATATTTATGATCCCCATCTTTAGCATCACTAACATCATTGTCAGCATCTGCTTCTGACTTTGGATAAATTTTTTCTGACACTTCGGCAGTACCACCGAGAAGGTCATCCTTGTCTGGAAGAGATTTTTCATCAGAAACAGTAATAGGTTCTCTCTCTTTGGTCACTGATGAATCAACATTTTCCATACAGCACTCTGACAAATTTTCTGGAATGTCTGCATATTTAGAGGGAATCTCAGACAAACCAGACACGTCAACAGATTGCCCAATTCCAGATCCTTGAGCCCCGGAGGCACTAACTGAAGCTGAACTACAAGGTACATTTATTTTGTCTGAATTTATTTGATTACTACAACTCACTAAATTAGCATTACTGGCTCTACTGATAGAATATATGCTATCATCAAGACCTTCTGAACTCTTAGAATCCTGACACTGATCTGAAAAGGGCCGCTTAGTCTCAATATTTGCAGATAGAGAATCTTGACCGGAGAAAACACTAGGCATATTACTGGTTTCACTGACAGAATGCTTCAATCTTTCACAAGCTCTGCCCCTAACACAAGATTCATCACCCTTGTCTTCAGAATACTGATTATCCTCCTCTAAGTGACAGTTTTCATCAGAGTATTCTTCTGCCTTTGACCCCATAAGAGCTTGATTAATATGCGTGCAAGATGAACAAGGAGCTGAGCACACGTTACAAGTCCCTGATTCAAGTCTCATATCAGCACTCTTGAATAATAAATTGTTTGACAAACTTCTTTCCAGATTCAGGTGATACCTAAAATAAAAAAGCATAAGTTAAAACTTCTTTATTTCTATATGGGACGGGGAATGGTTTTTCCAGATACATAGAAATTATGTTTATGGTTTTAGGCCCAGAAATGGAGTGTATTTGAATAGTGTGGGATGCTGCGATTTATATCAATAAACTATCACCCCTGCCATTCTTATAACATTGAGTAATTTTTAGGCAGGTTTATGTCACCATATGTATTGTATTATTTTATGGGTTCCTTTCTCTACATGCTGAGATAAGAGATTTTTTGAGCTAATGGCCTTGGTCTTCTTTTTGTTTGGTTTTAACTTGAAATACCTAGTTTAGGAGTTTTAAAATTGGGTTGAGCCTAACTCAACCCTGCAAAACCAACTTGTAAAGTGAGAGATGTCTTCCACTTAAACCACATTTTCAAGCCATATCATGTGGGACTCTCAACACCCCCACCACTTATACCCAGGACAGGACACCTAAAGTGTGCCCAAGTGGCCTGATAGCAGGTCATCCAACGAATCGTGGATAGACTCTGATACAATTTTGAAATTAGGGTCGAGTCTAACTCAACCATAAAAAACCAACTTGTATGGTGAAAGATGCCGCCCACTTATAACCACATTCCAGGCCATGTCATGTGGGACTTTCAACAAGAGGAATTGTATACATGTACTTTTCTATTAATAAACTGTTAAAAGAAGGAAGAATGAAGCCTATAACTAAAACTGAACCCAAGTCCTGCCACAACGAACATTGCATGGATCAACCACCTTCCCATGTGGTCAATATGAGTAGAAAGTGTATGTGTACATAAAAGGCTAATTTCTGAGCTCAATAAAAGAGAAGCTCGTGACAACTTAAAAACAACAACAGTAATTATACCAAATGAGACAGAATCAAATGACACCAAGTTAAACTTAATGTAGAATATAAATTTAACTAATCCAACTAACTAGGTAATCATGCTATATTATCTTTCCAATTATGTATATCGAATTTCAAATAATTAGAATATTTGTAGTTATGTTATCTAATACACGACATCTACTTGTCTTGTAAAATTTAAATAGCATTTTATGTTAAAAGAAAGAGCGTAATGAAGTATTACTTAATCTTTTTATTTGTACGATCAATTTAGATCAATTTATTTATATGTTAGATCAATTTACTTCATAAGAGTTTTGATTTCAATGGTAGGATTGATTAATTCCATATTTTACAAAAAATTATATAAGTTGTTTTAGTGTCAAAGTTTGATCTTGTCCCATGATGTATTGCATAATAAGAACTACTGTTCGTTTTCACTCTTTTCATCAAAACAACAAATATAAAGCATATATAGAAATGTCCTCCACCATAAAAATGCAAACAAAATTATATAAGCTTGCTTTCAGAAGATATTGTTAATGCATAAAAATGTCCTCCACCATCTATACTTACATCTATTTCTAGTTTTAAGTATTAGCAGATCCCTAGCTCCCAACCATAAATTAAAATAATTCATGCCTCAAAGCTGTTGAGAAGACTGTTGGTTGTTGCTTCTAAAGCTCATTGTTCTAGTTCTTAGAAGAGGGGTAACATATCAAAACATACTATAATAGTACAATAGAAAGCATATATAGAAAATGCCAAAATTACTAGTTACTAATGGAAAGCTTTAAAAAGTAACAAATTCCCATGAAACTTGCAATACACCAAGATTTGAACAACCAAAGTAATCAACCAATAAAGCAATTTGTGCAATTATGCAAAGTATTGAGTATCCCCATCCCGCATGAAGAAGAATAAAATGATAGAGGAACAACAAACATACAAGACAACGTGATCAACATTAAGTTGCAGTTTCATATCTATGCATCAATAGCAAAAATAAGAACACGATGCAATTATAGATTATGGAAGATAAATTCTGAATTACCCTTTTATCTCACGACATTCGTTGAACGAAATGATTACTCAAACTTTAAGTCCTTGCATATCGAAACCCCTCTCAAAGCTGAGGTCGTCTAGAAAAAAAATCCAAATCACATTAACAACTATCATCTCAACTCTTACAACAAAAACAGCCAAGTAATGATAATCCAAAAATTAATTCTGATTAAACCCAAATATTAAACCAGTGATTCTGAATTTGCAACCATCTATGAATGCTAAGTCTACTGAAATAATCCAAAAAATAACAAAACAGAAATCTCCTAAAATTCATTCAACTGAAAAACAAAATCAAACTCATTGAATTAATAGCTCACCCTATAAGAACTAGTATCAACTTCTCCAAGTTCTAGTGTCAATGCAACCAAAAATAAGTCTCAACGAATTATACACAAAAATATAAAATCAAGGGAAAAAATAAAATAAAAATTCTAATAATCAAAACAAAAACCCTAACTGTGAAAAAATTGACATACCTCTTAATTGCAAACCATGCTCGTCGCATTGCATAGGTTTCCTTCGCGTTCAGCCATCGCTTATATCAATCAAAGGCAAAGTACTTCGAAAAGACGTTGTTTCAAGTCGCAAAAACCTCTCCTTGAATTAACAGGAAAAATCAGAGATATGATAAATGCGAATTCAAAGTGAAAATGATATGAAAATTGAAATCACAGAGCATATGAATGAACAATCCTTTTGCATTAAATAAAATAAATTTTCTTACTTTTTTTTTTCTATGTTTGTGATCTCAAGAGGTGAAAATGTAAATATCTGAAATGGGATTTGTTCTTCTCATGAGAATTTCATTTACCCAAGCAAGCTCTTTCTCATTTTCTTCTTTTATTTTTGTTTCTCACAACCATTTTGCTTTCACTCATGAGATTTTTCTACATGCTAGGAAAAAAGTCAAGAGTTACTAAATGTATTAATAAATGTAAGTAAATGCAATAAAAACCGACAATTTAATTTCAACTTATTTTTCCTTTTCTTGTAAGGTTTTTTTTTATTTTTTTAATCCATTTGGGAGAGTTATTAGGAAACAAATGAAGAAATAATAGTCTCTCAATTTCAATGATATTTTATTTTATTTTTATTATAATACAAAATTAATATAAATTAATATTCTCAAAAGATGTATTGGATCCTGTCAATAAAATAAAATATATCGGGTAAAAATTTTAGAGTTGAAGAGATTAAATAAAAAAATTTAAAATCATTCTCATTTTTAAAATGTATTTTATTTTATTTTTTTTAACCCTCTTTTATGGAACTTTGGACATTAATAAAAACGAAATGTGGATGAAAAATTTTACATTAATATTTATTAAAAACTTATGATATTATCGTACAAATTTATTTTGTAACTATAATTTAAAAATATCATAAAATAATAAATTTTTAATAAATATAAATATAAAATTAATTTATATTGACAGTATGTTTTCTTTCTATTTTTTGTTATTATTTTAATTAAATTTAATAGACATACACTCTATAGATTTTGCACCAACCTCCAATATAGTTCATTGAATGGTCATATATAAATTCTTTTCACAAAATATTGGATACTCAATTGATGTCGGTGTTTACAATTTGTCTCATTTTCTCTTTCTTTTTACTAATATTATTTTTTATTATTATTATTATTATTATTATTATTTAATTTATTAATTAGCACGTTGTTTTATTATCGTATTAAAATAAACATGATAATATTAAAAATACTTAAAAAAAATTTATCAAATATTAATAAAATTATTTAATATTTTTAAGTAAAATATTTAAACATGTATACCTTAATTTATTTGTAAAAAGTATTATATTAATACATATAGATATTAGTATATAAAAAAATTTATTTAATATAAAACATACTATAAATTTCATTTCATTTATGTATAATATAATATGGAACAACTATATCATTTTATTTTATATATGAGTGACAAATATTTATATCTTATATGATTTATATAATATATTATGACAAAGTATATTATGATGCATAACTTTTAATGTAATTGATCAATAAAAAATATTTTTTTTGTGTATAATTTCCATAAAAATATAATTTTTTTCAAAGTTTTATATAGAAAATATTTAAAAAATATACTATTAACCACACTAATGTGGATGATTCGATTACAAATTGTACAAGTGAAAAATATATATATAAACATATGAAGCATGAGTATTTCTAAAATATTAAAATATACTTACATAGTACCAATATTTGTACCGTATTTGTGATACTCTGTTTTTTCACATTATTTTATTAAGAATGAAATTCATGATTTTTTTTATATATTATTATTTGTGTATTTGAATTAATTTGTTGTTGTAAATAAACACAATTTTTTATTTTTGAAAATTTTATTGTAAATTTGTATTGTAAATTGAACAATTGAACTCTCTCAATTAAATTATATTAAAAAAGTTATATTTTTTATTCACGTACCATACCTTTGATTCTTTATAAAAAATACCGTATTTCGTACCCATACAGGTACATATGTATTAGATATCAACCACCTCCAATGAATACACAAATCATTGTATAATCACCTATCAGAGTGACAAATGCACATACACTTTTAATTAATCTCTTAACATGTTAGAGAAGAATTATAGAGAAACCATAATAGAAAACTATTAAAGACAAACAACCGATATTTTGGATAGGGGATTTTAACTACGGATAATCTAAAACTACCAATAAGTATGTAGTTCCTTGTGCCCATGGAAACACAATCCCAGGCCAAGTGTAAAAACTATCGACATCCAATTCATTCTATGTATTCAACAAAGCATAAGCAAATCTACATTCAAGATGCTGCCCAACAACAATATCTGCTCGGAAGTTTCCACGAAAGAAGATAATCCAAAATGGATATTCTGATAGATTTTGTTGACTGCGCATTAGTTGATATAAAAAGCAATATCAACCCTCTCACTGACGATCTCTTCCGGCATGGATGTTTTAATCCGCTATTCACTGGCATATGAAAACAATAAATAATCTCCATCAGTTATCAAATAAATTTAATTGCAGCAATATCTAGAAGATATAAACCTTTAGGTTTAGTGGCCCGAATGATACCTTCCGTGGCAGTAGAAGCTATACATGTATATTGGGAGTATATGTTTCCTGTTTTACATTGAAATAAACAACAAATATGGTAAGCGATTCATTTATCTAGCAGCTGAATCAATAATTTACAATGCCTAAAAGAAGATTAGCTCTTATTCAAGTGATACAGTTACACTCACAATCAATTGGATGTTTGTCAATTTGGCGAGATGTATAATGTGCAGACAGTAAAAGTAGTGAAAGGAATGCACTAGCCACAAAAATTGCGTCAAACCACCGGTGATAAAAGTCGAATTGGATATCGCCACCCAATACCTCTGTAATAATAATCCTGTCAATAGATTCAGATCAGACTCATCATGACAAATGCCGATCATCCTAGGAAGTTTAAATCATAACTATTCTTAAGCATGCCAAATTTGAATTAATCAAGACGAGTGCCACAAAAACCAGACCCTTACTTCTGTCAGCTACTACAAGTTGAATTCTAAACAATGAAAACTAGTCAGCTGATTGTATAGATATAAATAGGATTGAAAGGTTTACTAAAATGATACAGGTACTGTTCTTTCTTGTTTTTTTTTATCTTCACTCTCTTGAATTTATATTCTCCACGAATACGACATTAACCTTTTTTATCTCTAGTTCACAGCTTTTTATCTATTCTGTTTAAAAAAATCTTGATTAATCCACAACTTAATATTTCGGTGTACCTTTCTTAACCTAGTATTCATACATTGTCTCACCAGCCACAGGGAAAAATCAAGCGCCCTAAATTCTGTAATTTGGTTTACGCATTGCTGAACATTCTACAATGCAAATCAATTAAATTATTTACCAATGCACATACCACTAATTAGCCCATGTTTGTGAACCCATAGCACACATTGCAAAGCCAGTAAAGAAGAAAGGAACAAATAGTTTCTATTGGAGTGAATGCCAGCTCAAGAGGTTCGGAACAGTAAATCAAGCACACACTTTTACCTGTATTCAGTTGCTAAGCTTTTCCTGATTAAAAGAATAGAAGATAGAAAATACATTCCCATTATCTCGGACAAAAACAGAACAACATTGCTGGAAGATCCACTTCCAACTCTTGAAACAGCGAAAAAGAACTGCAGCACAAAAAAGTTGAAGTTAGGCTTCATAATAAGTCAAGAAGCTAAAGTGTATCTCTAACTATGAGCCTTGTAAATTTTCTCCTTGAGAGTTTTTCTTTTGCTTTAAGTAGGAAAGTAGATGTTAGATGGCCATTATTTCAGTGGTGATGAAGATGGCATCTCATAATAGATGTTCTGTAAAAGTGGACATTTTGACATTATTTCTGATAGATCATATCTCTGCTGGAGATTGACGATAAGCATGGATTCTGTATTTTTCTATACCTATGTTTAATGATTTTCATTTAAAATGTTTAAACAAAACAATTGTAAAAGCCTATCAATATTATTTGGGACTTGGGTGGGTTGTCTAGTGCAGGAAGAGGTAGATAATTCATTTATTTGTGCCAAGAAGGTACATTGTATATTCTCCTTACATCATATTTGATTCTTTTGTTGATCATCCTGGATTGTATGCAAATTTAGCCTAGAAATTTTCCATATGTTTTGGTGAAAACCACATTGTTACTGCACTGCATATAAATTTAGCTGCATTTTAATGAAGCTATATATCCTAAATGGCTCCACTATACCACTCCACAAAAAAGGATTGAAAAAGATTGTAATACCCAGTATAACTAGGAATATAACTATCTAAGCAAACATCAAATGAAAAAAGTTAGGAATTAAAAGCAGCAGAAATACCTTCATTAAATTTGTTAAGAATCCACGCACTGATATCACAACCAACATTCCAATGAATAGCAAGGAAATATACTGTAAAAAAATGCAGGAAAAAAAAAACATCAAATCAAGTAATAGCATACAAATTCTAGCACTACTCAACAATAAAGGAACTGAAAAATTCTAATAAGCAACACCCACCGATAAAAAGGGTGTATGAGAGAAGAACGAGAGTAAAAGAAAAATATGTTGGGTTAATCGTTAACTTATGGTTAGTTAGTTAGTTATAAGGGGATGTGAGGACTCATAGAGGACATTGGGTATATTGTTTCCTCCTCTTTTCTTCTTCTGAGCTAGTTCTATCAATTTTTTAAAAAAATAACATCCTAAAATTCTGCAAAGTTCTTTATATTCTTTATTATAAATAATGAAATATATGCAAGTAGTGAACTTCTATGGCAAATAATAATAATAATAACAACAACAACAACAATAGCATCAAATACACATGCTAAGGAACTAGGGAGAACAAGAAAGCACCAAATGTGATCATACAAGGATACATTCATTTAATAATCCAACTAAGAAAATTTCATTTGACTGAACAGTTTATGAATAAAAAGAATTATTAGGAAATTACATTCAGTGGCGTATAAACTAAAATATTCTTGATTCATGAATTTCCTACATCTCAAACAAGTCAACTACAAAAGTTCAAAGATATCAAAGGTTTCTGTTTCGTATATGTCACTGGAGATTCCAATACAAAGGCTCTGATTAGTGGGGAGGATCAATGAAAAGTGGACAAAGAAAGATATCAACCTTACAAGCTGCAACAAACAAGTCCAAAGCAAACACTTGAACTTTATAACAAAGAAATTTAATGAGAAACTTCTCATAGACAGAAAATAGTGGAGTGCACTAACTTAATTGTAATTATCAATTAAGCTGTGTACATATTCATCCTAATGAATTAAGGACAAGTGCAGTATATTTAACTTAAAGTATATAACTCTTTACAAAATAAGGAAATCCTAATTTGATCATTAAATAAGAATGCATTAGGTTTTGGAGATGCATTTAGAAGAAAACCATCATTTATTCTAGTTCTAGAAAAAGAATGGCAAGCAACTGGACACTAACCTGAGATAATAAGGCTGCATTTATTCCAATATCAAAAAATTGTAGGAATATACTTATCATCCTTGTAACTGGATCAACTGAACCAGCCTATCATAGAATCACATTACCACCAAAGAAGCACATTGGCAGTATAAGAGTCAGTCCAAAAGCTGGAAAGAAGTGACTATATTCGGAAAATACTAAAAATAATACAAGATATGATATTTACCTGTTTGAAAACAACACTTTGCAATGACTGCAAAAAATGATTGAACAATTAACTATATTGACTACAATAAATTCAAAACAAATAAAAAATTTCACTAGAGGAATACTCCGTCAAAATACTATTACTGCTAATACCACCAACAGAAAAAACACATGTTCAGTCAGCCTCAATTACACTTTCTAATACAGTAATATAATTCATAATAGAGAACATCGATACAAGCCATAAGTGCATGGTGTTCCATGATAAGATGCAAACAAAATTTTATGTATAATTTCCTTGTACCATATTAGTTTCAATAACAGAAATGATCTAGATATAACATTATTCAGGTATAGGCTGATCCTTCAAGAAAATGCTCATTTCCTATAACAGTGAGTAACTTTATGTGATTTTTATTGCTATTTGGATTAAATTGAAAAAGAGAATGATATAGGAGAGGCAAAGGAATCTTTACTAATAGGATAAAAATGACAAGAAATAAACTTTTTCTGTTCACATAAAAATTATAAATTCCTCTCTAATTTAAATTCACGAAACTCCTTAAATTCAGATGTTAATCCCAGAAGGCAGCTTAAGGTGCCGAGATTCCTAATTATAGAGATAGCATGCCAGATTTCAATGCAAAGCTGCAATGGAAACATTGTTATCAAAGTATTTTAAAATTGTATCTGATGCAAGATAGCACTAGCATCAAGAATTAATAATGTTAGCTCATCATGTGTTTCCATTCAATTCTTAAGGAAAAAAATTGCAGATTACACCCCTGAAGTTTGGTCTACATGTATGAAGTTGTTTTGTAAAGTTGTAACTCCCCTGAACTTAATTACCAAACGTTAAATTGTCAAACGGGGTGTTGGATTTGGAGAATAAACCCCAAACACTTATAAACAGAACAAAGAGTACCAAACATGAAAATGAGCCAAACTTCAGGGTGTAATCTGTATTTGGTCTTAATTTTTGTAAGGGAACTGTACTAAGCTGCTACTTTTGGTTGTTCGTATTTCCGCCACATTGATATTTTGGTAAATTTTGTTAATCCACTTCATGAGCTTTATTTGGGTTCAGATTTATGAGTAGGAATCCTAACATAATTAGCAATTTATTCAAAAGTTCAAAATGAATTGAGAACATTTTGCTATCAAATAGATGGATTTTTAGTTTTAGCATCATTCAGCAAATAGATTTCTGGATTTACTATACATTGCTTCTGAGCCATTTATAAGCTTTAATCCACCATCCACTACTATAAAACATTAGTCTTTCCAGCAAACCCTGATTCTAGCTTGTAAAATATCAACTTATGCTGTCCAACATCACAATACCTTGATCATTTTATACACACAATAGACAGAGCATGCATAACCTAGCAGATTCTGCATATGTCCTTTCCAAGTTCGAGAATAAGCAGCAGCTTCCTGCAAAGTGAAAACTATTTTCATAATAAGCATATAAATATTTACGTAGAAAATATGAAAAATTGCAAATAAGTTCAGTCACTTCATTCTTTTAGAGAAAATAGAAGATGGAGTCAGTTAGTTTATACAAAAACAGACTCATAATTTTTTATCATGATTACAACATGGATTCTTCGAAAAGCAGTCACACTGCTTTCCAGTATTTATAAAGGTCAATGCCACAGTTTTTGGTGAAGATAGTTATGGTCTGGGAGCAGTTGTGTTTATCCTCAGAATTTCATTCAAGAAGCTGCAAAACCCTTAAGCAGGACCTCATTGAAAATCCATGTACAGGCACAATGGGGCATCAATTTTACATTTTACATTCGAGATAAGTATCCTTGTATATTGAAGTAGAACCAGATGTTTTGCACTGTGTTAAAGGTATCAAAAGATAGAGCTTTTGTGGGATATTCAATCATCGCACCGTACTATTTTACTTTTCTCAAAATGTCATACCGTACCATTGCTTTGTTAGTATTAATAATGTTGAGGATCACTGTCTATATCAATAACTTAAACCTTACTACAAGTCGTACTTTCAAAAGGGGTTAATCTAGGAGAAACTTTTTTACAATGGAAGAGTGATTGAGAATGATTAAAAAAAATATATCACCAGAAGAAGCAAGAGTCCAAACACTTCTAAAAGGGGGACATAATTGTTTAGTTTTTTTTTTTTTCTAACAATCTCTCTCACAGAAGCCATTTGGGATTTGAAGTGTTATCAAAGCATAGTCCAACACTATGTTAGCTTTGAAATTTAATTTAACAAGAAGCATCTTATGACGTGAAGATTGACTACTATGGAGTAAATGTCATTAAATTCAATATGTCTATATGCACAATCTTTAAAAAGTGGGCCAGGGAAATCCAACATATCAGATAAAGTAAACCTTTGCTTGACGAAGCTCATAGATCTCCAAGAACAATTGCTTTGAAAGCTCTTCTAGAGCCAGTACTTCTGCTTCCATGCCTTTGATATCTTCACATTTAACAAAACAATTTCTTTTTGTAATTGATAGTTGATAATTTTATTATAAGATAATTAAAGAAAAATAACAATATACAATCAAACGTACCATTATTAAATAAATCACTTCATGATAAGTATTCAAAAAAATTACTTAAACCCCCAATTTGAGCAAATTTTGCTTCCAAATTTCAATCATACTTAAACAGGGTAATATTTATTTGCATGAGTTGAGAAGGGACAGCCCCATTTTGATACAAAGAAAACACTCATAAGTTGAGCAATGAACTCCAATCTCTCTGAATATCCAATAAAGAAAAAGGAAACCTTGTGAATCTGCAGTAATGATGGGGGTCCAAAGAAAGGTTGGACCTATTCGTGGGTTTATTGTAGGCAAACCTTATCTTGCGTTTACAAGATGTTATTTCCATGACTCAAACCTGTGACCTCCTAGCCACACAACAGTAACCACTAAGAAACCCATGAGACCCATCAATAAGGCATTCCTTCTTCTGTTTGTGTGAATTTCCTTCTTTGAGTATCTCTAGAATCGTAATAAAGAATGTGTGTTCTAACTAATTCTCTGTTTAACCATTGACGGAGACCCATCAATAAGGCATTCCTTCTTCTGTTTGTGTGAATTTCCCTTTTTTCATTCTCAATTACTAGTTGATACTATCCAAAAAACTTTCCCAAAGAATTGGAAATGGTTGGTGAGACCGAGAGATTATCCTTGAAAACTCAACATTCAGTCTCCAACCAAACACATAAAACCACAGCATGAATGAAATGATTTTATAGTAATTAAAAAAAAAACAGAGATGCTTTTTCAGTCTATATGTCTCCAGTACACAGCTTTTGTCTTCTTTATTGATCATGTAGTTCTTGAACTATATTCATCAAAATTTATATCTCAAAAGCAGAGGCTTCAAATGGACTTTTCAATAATAAAATGAAACTGACCTTGCTCCTTTTGGTCCTCATGCACAGATCGAACAACCGTACCAACGATGCGTCTGATAAAAGATCTGGCATTTAACTTCTGCAACAAACAAGTACAGATGAAGCAATAACAGGAACAAAAAGTAAATAGAAAATAAAAAGGTTCGAAAAAAATCAAATGCATCAAACTTTAGTAAAATTCATTTTTTCAAACTTAAATCATACATATTTAACAAAATCAATGCACAAATCAACAGATGTCAGCACTCAATAATTAATATGTTAAAATTATAAAACCAAACGAAATATCAATATATTTATTCTACATATAAATAATTAATTGTTATTAGGGTGCAAAATCACAAACCCCTTTTTACACATTGACTTGTACAAGGCCCTTTTTAATGGTTTTGGCAGGAATAAGGGGACTAAGTTTGATCGCCGTGTTGTATATGCATAGTGAAAATGTCAATATTTTTAAGCACACCAATTTAGCCTTAAATTATTATATGTTAGAACTGTGTGCGTGGCTCTACCTATGGTTTCTCAGATAGAATTTGATAACTAACATACAAGTATGGACATATTTGTTGTATTGTATTTTCAAGCCACTTTGGTTCTCTTTTCATTTTTCCCTCTAGGATTTCATATCTCCCCCCACATGCGATTTCTTTCTTTCATTTCTATTAACAAATCCTTTCATAAAAAAATAAAAGATGCAACACAAAAGAAAACATTAAAATGTCCATCGACCAAAAACATGCCGAGTGGCAAAAGATAAAATGGTAACCTCCTCAGATCCTTGCTTGTGCTCCATCTCAATTTGACCCAGAATAATTTTCTTTTTCTTTGATATACCAGTCTCAATTGACTGCATTAGTTGTCTTTCCAAGGCCTTGATCTCTGTTTCCTCAATCTCTCTAAGCAATTTAAATGAAAACCAAGATAATATGTTAAGAAACAAAATAATAAACTGTGACACTATGCCTTCACATATATGAAAACTTAGGCTAACTTTCTTCCTCGTATATGACTTCTAATCCATTTAATTTAATTTATTTGACATTTTCAAATTTAAAAAATTACACTACTGAGAGAAATGAAGACAGAATCCTCCACAACAGACAAGACCAAAAGAATGATAAAAACATATGAGCAAAAAAGTTTCCTAATCTCTATGCAGGTTAAAAATTTACCTCTTGAAAAACCATATCTCTTACAAATACAAAGTCCATCTCCAAGCTTAAAAGCACCACATACTAAAAAGTATTTACCTAAACTCAGTCCACAAGGAAATTCGTGGTGGACGTGGCCTCACACAGTACAGACCTGTGTGTGTGTGTGTGGCATAGAGAAAGAGAGAGAGTGTGTCTCGGTAATTACCTGATGAAAAGTGATAAATAACTGTATGGCAAGTTTACAGCACCAAAACCAGATAGAACAGCCATGACAGTAACACCAATCACCCCAATTCTACTCACCAGTTGAGGCATAGTAAAGAAACCTGAAACACAAGGACCAGATTGCCATATGAGAAACAAGAAATCGACACAAGGAGCAACATGGCAAGAAAGAATTTATTGCAGCTGTAATGCTAAATCCCAATTTGGATAGAAATTCATCAACTGAAATAAGTATTTAGTCCATAACACATGAAAATGTCATTATAAAATTATAAGTGCTTCGAAATAAATTAGACAAGGAAACTTCTAAGAAAATATGATGTATAGAAGCTGGTTTCAACTCATAGTTCATTTCTTTTTATTCTTCACGCCTATCTTAAAGTTTATCCCAACTAGCTCTCTATGTCACCAAACTATTCAAAAAGACAAAAACTAAAAAATCACTTGCTTTCTAAACTTCTCCAACACAAGCAACAAATGTCAGTGACAGAGAGCTACAATAGTACACAAAAAACACACACACACAAATGAAACATTAGGACGCGTTTACTTCTGGTGTTGTGTTTCCTTTTTAAAATAAACATTAGAGAAGACAATATGGAAGTTTTTGAAAATACATTTTAAAAATTCAAAACAATATTTTTTTTTCAGAATTTCCTAAAATGCATTATCTCTAGTTAGGTTCCATTTTCTCTCGATTACAATTAAAAAGGAAAATCCATAATCAAACGTCATTCCAGCCATCACATACAAAGTAAAAATTGAAAATGTTAGAAAGTAAACCCACTAGAGGATATAAGATTGGTTTGGTGGCTGAGGTAAGAGAGTTAAGGAGTGAAGTGATAAGGGAGGTCAAGGGTTCGATCTCCACTCAAAGCATATTACTAACAATTATTAACAATACTAATGTTCCAAAAAATAGAAAGTAAACCCACCATTAAATGAACTATTACAATACAGAGAGAAACTATGCAAAGTAGTAGTAAAATTACTTTAAGAGAAATATGAGGTAAATACCTTTATCAGGTGATGGCATAGGAAAGTGAATACCCATCCTCCAAAACGCATAAAGAAAAGCAAACAAAAACAAAACAGCTCCAAGTGCAGCTCTTTCAGTTCTCAAACCACTATTTTTAAGCATCAAGTAACAATGATAATAGGGCAATAGAAATACCAACAATAGAATCAAACAGAATAAATCAATCTTCCAGTTCACCACTCTTGCCCTACACAAAATCACACACATCAATCATCACAATCAATTCATCATATTCAAATCCAAAATCAAATTAGGGTTAGGTTAAATTACTCTTTGGAGAGAATGGGAATGATTTCGAAGATAACAAGTTGAAGAAGATTGCAAGAGAAAGCAAAAACGATACTGAAGATGATTTGAACAAGAACACGTTTTTCTTCGTATTCTTTGTAAAGACGACGGTTTAAGAACCATAAACCTGCCCAACCTAATGAACACAAACATCCTAACACTACTGAACCTTCGAATATTCCTCTTCCCCAACCCATTTCTACGCTTAATTCTAACTATTTTTTACGATAAAAGTAACTTTGAATCAACCATTTTCTTTTCTTCGATGAATGATAATGGATCTTGTTTTGAGGATTGCAGAGTGATAGGTGCTAAAGCAACTCGTTAACTGATTCCGATATGTCACCGCTGGTTCTGTTTTCCGATTACGTTCTTTTCAAGTTTGGGGTCTAATTTTTTTTTCTTTTGGTATTTGATCCCCATATTTTTAATTTTTTGCGAGTTTTAACCCCATTGTTAGAATTTTGATGAATACACTATTATTCTGGTATTGAAATTGTAAACGGAGACATTAAATTTACGAAATATAAGTTAATCAATTAAACTGTCCAGGCTATTCAAAATATTTTTTGAACTTTTTAATCAGGCAAGCAAAAAGCTTTATGAAATAGTTGACAAGAAAAAATATTTTGCATGACTTTAAACAATTTCATACTCCCTCCGATCTTATATATAGGAAGAAAAAACAAAAATCATGAACATCAAAAAGATTCATTTAATGTGTTAATTTTAAATTTTTTTTATTAAAATAACATTGATATTAAATACTTTGATATTCACTAATATAAACATTAATTGTATTTCTAATAAAAATAAAAGAGTACAAAAGACATTTAAACTATAAATACATGTTGAAAGTCAAGCAAAAGATACTTAAAACTTTAACTTTTTTTTATATTGAAGATCAAGTATTTCTCCAAAAAATTTCTTATGTAAGAGGTAGTATTTTGTAAATTTAAGATCTCAAATTGACCATACTTATAATTTCAAAGTCCAAAATGGTGGTTTATTCAATTTAATTGAATTTATCATGCAATTTAATTTAATTTCTCAAATTAATCTCTTAATTAAAAATTGCATATTAGTTTTATCTTTTCATGAAAACTAGTCAAATTTTGATGCTTTCAACGGATCAAGCGTCAATGTATATTTTGCAATAGAAACCAAACTTTTCTCACACAGTTGATGTATTAATTATATAATGTATTGTTTTAGTAAACCGCCCGTTTGAGTCGTTGCGAGCCGGAAAGCGTAGATACATCTTCAATAAAATAAGAGTATATTTTATTTTTTCACGTGGCTTAAAAAATAAGAGTTGAGTTTTATCTTTTTAGTGTATGATAGTCTAATCTCATCATTGAAATATTGTTATTTGTATGATAATTTTTTTTTAAAATTTTATCAATGATAACTTTTGTATAAAATATTTCAATTTCATTAGTGACAATTCGTCTCGTTTATGATAATTATTTTACAAAATTTAACTAGTGACAACTTATTCTGAATATAATAATTCAATCTCATGAGTGATAATTTATTATGTGTATGATAGTGTTTATGCATTAGATTAATATTTTATAATTAGTTAACTAGTATAATTTGAGAGTAAAGAAATAAATTTATGTTTTTTTCTTATAAATTGTATATATATATTTTTCTACTTTAAGGAAATAAATTATTATTTTTTGGGTTTTCACCTTTATTTGGTCAAAAAGAACTCGTAATTATACTCAAATTTTGAAAGTTTTACCTCATACTTCCTTTATTATACTTATACTCCTACATATATTTTTAAAATGTCAATTATATCCATCATTTTTTTACTATTTTAATAAATTAAAATTTTTTACTTTTTTTTTACCTCCCAACGATTTCTGGAACCCAAAAAAATAAGATTTCCGGTAAGTAAAATGTTTTCTAGTAGTTATTGGAAAACTTTTTCCAATGCTGAAAAACTTGAAAAAAGTTTTCCGAAAAATAAGCGTGTATTTAACACTACTGGAAAACTTGGAGGGGAGTTTTCCGGTAAATTTTTTTTTTATAGTTTTTTTTATATATATATATATATATTTTTTAATTTGAGATTTTGATAGATATAGATAATCCACTAGTATTATCTGATAAAACATGTGTTGATACTACCAACGTTTTTAACACAGACAGATATAAATAATTATAATTACTACCGTAAAAATCTATTATTGTGATTAATTATTATAATTTATTTTATATTTTATTTCAGATATTTGATACACGGGAAGTTGTTGTGAATTGGGCTAGAAAAATCGGTATAAAACACAAAGTGACCGTTATTATCACAAGATCAGATAAAGAGACTGGAGAAAAAGGGAGGAGAAATAAATTAATGTTAGGTTGTGATAAAGGAGGAAAATACAAGGGTGTTGATAGTTTAACTCGAAGTTCGACAAAAAAGTGTGGTTATCCTTTCAAGTTTAGATCAAAACCATTAAAAGATGGTTCAGGATGGACAGTAAAAGTAATTTGTGGAGTTCGCAACCATGAATTACCTGATACTTTGGAGGGACATGCATTTGTTGGACGTTTAAATAAAGAAGAGAAAAAACATGTTTATGACTTAACAAAATATAATGTTGCACCGATGCACATATTACTCTCATTGCAAGACCGATATAAAAACAATGTTACTCAAATCTCACAAATAATAAACAAAGGAATATCATTCGATTGAAGGTGAGAGGTCATAAGACAGAGATGCAACATTTATTCAAGTTAATTGAAGATACAAAATATGTGTGTTGGAATAGAAAGCGGGAAGACTCAGATGTTATGAAAGATATTTTTTGGGCTCATCCAAATTCGGTGAAGTTGTTGAATTTGTTTCCTATTGTGTTAATTATAGACAACACCTACAAAACCAATAAATATGTAATGCCATTACTTGAAATTGTTGGTATGACATCAATAGAGATGACATTTGTGGTTGAATTTGCTTATTTGGAATGCGAGCGGGAAGAAAACTTTTGTTGGGCATTAGAGAGGCTAAAAGAACTGTTTGTTACACAATAATTTTCCTCATGTAATTGTGACAGATAAAGATCTTGCTTTAATGAAAGCAGTTGGTAATGTATTTCCACATGTTGTTAATTTGCTTTGTCAATTTCATATCGACAAAAATGTTGGAGCAAAATGCAAGCAACATGTCTTAAAGGATAGACAAGAGTTAGTATTGAATATGTGGAAAGACGTTATGTATTCTAGTGATGAAAAAGAGTATATAATGCGCTTGCACATGTTTGAGCAATCATGTGTCGATTGTAAAGTGTTTGTTGATTATGTGAAAGAAACTTGGTTGACTCCTCATAAGCAACGATTTGTTGAAGCATGGACAAATCGAGTCATGCATTTGGGAAACACAACGACTAACAGGTATGACATTTCACTGTAAAAATACCATTTTGTAATTTTACTATATATTGTTGGATTGCTCCAAGGTGACAATTTACAGGTAATGATAGGGTTGAGTCAGCTCATTGGAAACTGAAGTTAATGTTGGAAAACAGCATGGGTGACATGTATAGATGTTGGGAGGCTATAAACAACATGATAAGGTTGCAACATAAAAGAATCAGGGCCTCATTTCAGAAAAGTTTTTATGGTGAAGTGCACGAACACAACAATCTATTTTATTAGAGATTGAATACATTTGTATCAAAAGAAGCTAAAACACGTATTGCTGAAGAATACGAGAAAGTTGAATCGGTGGGTACCGATAAATCTGTATGTGGGTGCTCTATCAGAAGCACATACGGGTTACCCTGTGCTTGTGAATGGCACAATATAAATTAATGGGTGAACCAATTCCTTTAGATTCTGTGCATATTCAATAGAGGAAATTAAGCATGGAATGTGAACTCACTCAAGACACAAAAGATGAATCAGAGTTAGATATGTCTATTGAGATGGATGCCTTGTAAAAACGCTTTCGATCACTTGATGTTATAGGAAAAAGGGTGTTAAAGAGTAAGGTGTGTGAACTTGCTTTTCCAACTACAAGTTCAACGTGTCCACCACTTGAAAAGGTTCAAACCAAAGGACGGGTGAAGAAGAGTAAGTCTAAGAAGCCGGATGGATATGATGTATATCAAAACCCTTCTTACTTTGAGCATGTTAATGTAACATATTATGAAGATCCTACTTCCCAACCATCTCAATTATCAAAGAAGAGACATTCTCTTTCATCAAAGAAACAACCATCTCAATCATCAATACATTTGTTCTTGAGACAATTTCCTGATGTTATTCAACCATACATTGATGACGTATTTAATGTGATAGCAGATGGAAATTGTGGCTATCGCGCTATTGCATCACTGCTTGGACACGGTGAGGAATCTTGGTCTTTGGTCCGCCATAGATTGGACCAGGAGATTGCTTCTCATATAAGTCCATATGATAAACTGTTCCCAAGACGCATTAAAGAAATTAGAGATTCGTTGAAGATAACAGGCTTAGGTGTTCAACTCATAGATAAATGGATGTCCATACCTGATATGGGTTACGTGATAGCGATAACATATAATATTATTCTCGTCACGTTTGGTCAGACATTTTCTATGACTTTCTTTCCTATGAAGGATTCACATTCAGGATCGACAAAAAATGATTGTATCATATGTATTGGTTTTGTCGACGCAAGTCACTAGGTTCAGATAACATTATACTATTTTTTTAAGTAATGTTTTTTTTCAAATAATAAAATTATTTATTATTTCAATGTATTTTGCAGTTAAAGATGAAAGATGAATTTCCAATGCCAAACATTGCACCAGGTTGGAAGCAATATCGCACTGATGAGGCAATTCTTGGGCAATAGCATATACAGGACGTCTACAACATTAGGGGTCTTTAATAGACAATATGTCACGTGTTAGACAAGATCCACTAAAAGAACCAGTAGATGCCATGTCATTAGATGATGATTGATTTTGTATGAACTACATTACTTTAAAAACATATATAAAATCACTTGTTATTAGTTCATTTTAGTTCTGTCGTTATATTTTATCTTGTATTTTATTTAGTTTACTTTCGTTATAGTTTATCATAAATAATATAAAGTTAACGACATATAATTAAATAATGCTAAACATAATGAAATAAAAACAAACTAACATTAATGTTTAGAAAAACAATGTTTACAAGTCGTCTACTAATTATTGTGACCACAAGATAAATACAAAGCTCTATAAAAATAAGAATACAAGTTATCATCTGGGTGAGCTTTATGTGCCTCCAAGTCATGCTGTATAAGATCACTGACTTGCTGTAGAATAGATGGCTGTGAACTAGTAGCATCTGCAGCGGTGGTCGGAGCACTAAAATCTGGGACCTGAGGTACACCTTCGGGTCGCACTAGCAGTGGATGAGACACCCGGTATAACCACTCCAAATATCCTTCCCGACACTCAGATGGATATGTAGTTAGATGGATCCTGTGATATAACTCCGTGACAGGAGTCACATATCCCATCCATTCCACATCTGCATCATATAATCTAGAAAGAGCTGCAAGTGGCTATGGTGGAATATGTTGGATATATCCGAACTGTCTCAACACCTCTCTGGCATGTACGCCACTACTGTGGTACATAATCGGAGGTGACCGGTGTACATCATGATATCATCAAAGGGAACAAAAATACAATTCAGAATTAAACAAGGACCAAATTGAAGCCCAAATTTCAACTATAAATAGATACTCAAGGTTGAAGAAGAAAAACATCGAAAAGTAGAAAAGAGCAATCTTAGAGTTCAAAGAGAGAAATAGTCATTTCAAGTTAGAAATATTTTGAGTGTTCTTTTCTTAGAGTGTGAGAGTTATTATTACTATCAGCTTTCCAAAAGCAACTACTCAAGTTCCAATCTCTTGTATCCAACCCGATAGTGGTTTAGTTTATTCTTCAATTTGGGGTTGTCAAGTTGTTAGGAAAAGACTTGGCTTGTAGGCTCAAGGTGGTGTTGTTCCTCAAAAGTATGGGGTTGTCAGGCTGTTTGGAAAGGCTGGCTTGGAAGGTCAGGTGCTTTGTAATTCAAGGTATTTGAATTAGTGGATTAAAGCCTTCTGAATGAGGGGATTGGATATAGCCAAGTTAGTGGTGAACCAGGATAAATCTATGTGTCAAATTAATTATGCTTTCATTGCTTGCTGCCTCTGAATCCGATTGCTTCTACTCCAAGTAAGTAACCAAAAATCAAACTAGTTTTTAATTTATTTATAAATTATCAAAAAGTTGTCAACTTTGGCAAACACAATTCAACCCCCTTCTCATATTTGCACCTTCAATTGGCATCATAGCTCGGTCTCAAGGCTGAGCACTTTACAATGTTTGAGAAAAGATCCAAGGATTCAATATGTCTGGATTCAGTGAAGAAGCTGTCGGAAGAAACATCAACAAACCACCTCTGTTTGATGGATAATGTTTTGAGTATTGGAAAGACAGGCTGAGAGGTTTCTATATTTCACAAGATCTTGAACTTTGGGACTTGGTGGAAGATGGTTATATTGCTCTGAAGAATAGTGATGGTATTGAAATTCCAAGAAAAGAGATGAATGCTGATCAGAAGAAGATGTACAAGATGCATCATAAGTCCAGAACCTTCATGATAAATGCAATCACCTTCAAGGAGTTTGACAAGTGCATCAACAAGGAGACAACAAAGAGTATTTATGATAGTTTTCATTCTGATGTATGAAGGAAGCAAGCAAGTTCAAGAAGCAAAGGCCAACCTCCTAGTCAAAAAGTATGAGTTTTTCAAGATAGAAGAAGACGAAGACATTGAAACAATGTTTTCTAGATTCCAGACCCTGGTCTCAGGATTAAAGGTACTTGAGAAGAGTTATACTACTGCTGATCATGTGAAGAAAATCCTTAGGAGTCTAACAAGAAATTGGAGACCTAAGATCACTGCCATTCAGGAAGCAAAGGATCTGAATACTTTAAAGCTGGAAGAATTAATCAGCTCTCTCAGATCACATGAAATTGAGCTTGAAGAAGATGAGCCCAAGAAGAAAAACTAGACTCTAGCCTTGAAATCCAAGCAGAAGAAGGTTCTAAAAGCAACATCAAAATCAGAAGATAATGATTTAGATGATCAGAATTTGAACTCAGAGGAAGAGGAGATCGCTTTCATATCCAAAAAGGTTCGAAAGATGTGGCACAACAGAAAGATTTCCTCTAAGATATTCCAAACAATGCAACAGAGGAAATGATGATAAATATGACAAGAAAAGCATCATCTGCTATGGATGCAATGAACCTGGACATATCAAGTCAGAATGTTCTAATATGGAGAAAGGGAAACACTAGAGGAAAGATTCCAGACCCAAGAAAAAGAGTCTGATGGCTACATGGGATGATTCTGATGAATCCTCTAACGATGAACAAGCAAATTTGGCTATGATGGCATATACCAACTCTGCATTTGGATCCAACACAAATTCTGACTCTGGAAGTGAACCAACAGATGAAGAAAATTATCTTTAAAATGATTTTTTAAATAATAATCACAAATTGTCATTAAAATTGAAAACACTTAGGAAAGAAAATACAAATCTAACTGAAAAAATTAATGTTTTAAAGAATCAAAGTGCAGAATTTAAAATAGAAAATACAACTCTTAAAACTGATATTACTAAACTTAAGACAGATAATGTAACTTTGAAAACTGATATTATTGAACTTAAAATAGAGAATGCAAATTTGAAAACTAATATTGCTGAACTTAAGGCTGAAAATCTAACTCTAGAAAGTAATCATAGTTGAACATCAATTGAAAATATCACATGTAACTCTGATATGCATGAACAAGTATTTCAAGATGTTCTTGCTAATGGTATGGAAAGAAGCAAATATGCTTCTATGATTTATGGAGTTTGTAGAAATGGTAAAAAAGGTATAGGATTTGAAGAAACTGTAACTAAACCTAAACTTATTCCCTATGATATCTTGTGTACTATTTTCTCTAAGAAAGGTCACTCCAAATTATCTTGTCCCATGTTAAATACAAGGAAAGATAAGAAACCTTTCAAGACTAACAAACCAAGACCCAACCAAATTTGGGTACCTAAGAACAAAATTATTTTTGTTGTAGATGTCCTCAGCAATCAAGTTAAAACACCAATCATGGTACCTGGATAGTGGATGCTCGTGACATATCACGGGAGAAAAGTCTATGTTCCAAGAACTAACTATGAGCAAATGAGGCACAACGACTTTGGGAGGAAAGAAAAAAGGCCAAATCATTGGTCAAGGTACAGTTGGTAATGGTATTTCCCCTTCTAGTAAAAATGTCTTGTTTGTTAAAGGTCTTAAGTATAACTTATTAAGTATTAGTCAGTTAAGTGATAATAATTATGATATTATATTCAATCAAAAAATATGCAAGGCAATTAGTCAGAAAGATGGATTTGTACTCTTTACAGGTCAGATGCAAAACAACATTTATAAGATAAATCTGTTTAGTCTAGAGAAACAAGAGGTTAAGTGTCTTATGTCAGTAAATGAAGAAAAACTAATTTGGCACAAAAGGTTAGGTCATGCAAACCTAAGATTAATCTCAAAATTGAATAAACTCCAACTTGTTAGAGGTCTACCTAAGCTTAGCTTCAAAACTGAAATTATGTGAGAAACTTGTCAAAAGGGATAAGAACTCCTTTACCCCTAAGAACTTAGTCTTTACCTCCAAACCCTTGGAGCTCTTGCATATACATCTCTTTGGGCCAGTGAAAAAAACCTCTGTAAATGGAAAGAAATATGGCTTTGTATTAGTAGATGATTACACTAGGTGGACTTGAGTGAAATTCTTAAGAAATAAAGATGACAGCCAGAAAGTATTTATTGCATTTTGCAAACAAGGAATGAATGAAAAATTTCTTAGGATTATAAATGAAGGTGCAAACACGGAAAAAAGGGGTTGAATTGTGTTTGCCAAAATTGAATTCTTTTTGCTGTTTTGATGAATGTTGATGTGAATTACTTGATGAATAAATAATCAGACCCAACAACGGATAATAACAGCATAAGGACACAAAGATTTTTCCTGGTTCACCATTAACTTGGCTACATCTAGTCCCTTCATTCAAAAGGCTTTAATCCACTAATTCAAAACTTTGAATTACAACACCCGACCCTCCAAGCCAGTCTTCTCAAATAGCCTGATCACCCCAGACTTTTAAGGAATAACAACACTTTGACCCTACAAGCCAAGTCTTCTCAAACAGCCTGACAACCCCAGACTTTTGAGGAATAACAACACCTTGACCCCACAAGCCATGGCTTCTCCTACCAATCTGACACCCCCAGATTGAAGAAGGAATTCACACCACTATTGGGTTTAATTACAAGGGTTTGGAACTTTGCATAGTTGCTTCTGGAAAGCTGATTGTGAAGGTGCAAACACGAGAAAGGGGTTGAATTGTGTTTGACTAACTTGATTACTTTTCCTGTTTTTGCACTTTTAAAACAAAACTTGATGTATGAATAAAACAGAGTTAGCAGCGGATATAAAGTAAAAATGAAAACACAGAATTTTATACTGGTTCACTGTTAACGAGGCTACGTCCAATCCCTTCACCTTGAAGGATTTCACTAATTCAAACCTTGAATTACAACAGTTCCACTGACCCTCCAAGTTAGTCTTCTCAAACAGTCTAACAATCCTAGACTCTTGAGGAATACAGCACCTTGACTTCCTAAGTCAAGTCTTCTCCTACCAATCTGACAACCCCATATTGTAGAAGGAATTACAACGCCTTGAATCTAATTGCCAAGTAATCTGCTACCCATTCTGACTCCCTCAGATTGTAGACTCTACTCTAACAACTTAGATCTAACACAAGGGAAAGAAAATAACACGAGTGCTTGCTTCTTGAAAGATGGAACTCATAATTAACCTCACTGAAAACTTGAGTGTTTGCTTTGGAAGTGTATGACTCTTTTGTGATTTTCGATGCTAAGTATTCTGCCTTGAGCCTCCTTTTATAGATGCAGATTAGGGCCTCTTCCAAGCTTAATTTCGAGCTGTATCTTGCTGGATTCTCTTGCAAAAATATCTTGACCAATCGGGCTTCACTTAAATAAAAAACATATCTTTTTTATGCTTCAAATATTCTTTCAAAAATAACTGGCCAATCATGTCTTTTGTTTCTTCCCGCCAACAGCTCCTGAACTCCCATACGACTTCACTTTATTTTTGTAACAAATCCTTTTAATACTTTGATCAAAATAAATTAAAATCTCCACCATTAATCCTAATGATTAAATCTGGACCATTTGATCTTCTGCGCTAGTCCACATCTGGACCATACTAAGTGATTTGCTGTGATCCTCTGATTTCGGCCAACCCTGGACCACACTTTTTAATCTTCTGATCTTCTCATCTCGGCCATCCTGGTCTAGCAGGCTGATCTGTTGTGATCCTCTGATCTCGGCCACTGCTGGACCACACATTCTAACCTTCTGATTTCGGCCAACACTGGGCCATGGTCTGATCTTCTGATCTCGGCCAACACTGGGCCAAATACTTAAATCTGAACCATTGATCTGAATATCTTCCCTCTGATCTGGACCAATTCTGGACTTGGTCTGGATTAAACTAAAATTAAATCAGGACAAATAATATTTCAGTCTGGATATTTTACGTTCTGTTTTGGATCAGTTCTGGATCAAATCTGGAGATCATTTCTTCTGGTCTGGACTTAGTTTCATACCCTTAACCATGCGATCTTCTGGTCTGGGTCAAATCTGGATTAATTCCTTTGTTCTGGACCCATTAATTTACCCTCTGATTAAGTCTGGATCAAGTCTGGGCTGTTTATCGTTTCACTGCCAGGCCATCTTCTGGTCAGAATAACTTCTGGAATAAATCTCACATTTGATTCCTTCTGGTCTAGATCAAGTCTCCCTCTGGCAGGCTTCATTCTGGTCTGGTCCAGGTCTCCTTTTGACTTTGCTTCCTTCTGATCTGGGCCAGCAAAGATATCTTCTGGTGATGTTCTGACATCCTGGAGTATCTTCTGGTACCTTTAGGATTCAATCTCTAGAACCCTTTGATCTTCTGCTTATGATTACTTCAGCTTCTGGTGGCATTTGATTTAATAATTCAAGGTTCAAAATAAGATTACATAGAGTGCTTTTGTAAACATCAAAATCCTAAGTACTTAGAACCAACTTGGTTCCAACAATCTCCCCCTTTTTGATGATGACAAAACCTTAACTTATTTTGCTAGTTTATAACTCGAAGACTTGAATTACTCCCCTTCAGACCAATCTCTCCCCTTAAGTCTGATACTGACTTTTTCTTCTCCTTTTCAACTCCTTCTCTTTTCATTCTTTCTTTTCTTCTCGTCTCCTCTCCTTTTCAACTCCTTATTTATTCTCTCTTTCTTTTCTCCCTTCACATTGCCTCTCCTTTTCAACTCCTTCTTTTTCTATCTTTATTTTTCTCTCTCCCTGTTTCTTCTCCTTTTCAACTCCTTCTCTTTTCACTCTTTCTTTTTCTCTCTTTATTTTTCTCTCTCCCTGATTCTTCTCCTTTTCAACTCCTTCTCTTTTCATCTCTTTCTTTTTCGCTCCTCCTTTCTTTTTATCTTTCCTTTTCTACTTATATCTCCTTTTTCTCTCTCTCTCTCTCCCCCTTTTTGTCATCAGCCAAAAAGAGATCATACTATTTTTGTAATTTTTTGTTTTTCTCCTTACAAATTACAGAAAGTAAAAACAGAAAATTAAAAAGCATAAAATAAAATTACAAGAAAATTACAAAAAACTCTTAAGAAGACTACTTGAGCTAGTCAGATATGGAGACAATGTTCAGATGCTTCTTGATGAACTCGAACCTATCTTCTGGTAATGCTTTGGTGAAGATATCAGCCCATTGATGATCAGTGTCCATAAACTGGATGCTTAAAGTCCCTTTTTGAACATGGTCCCTAATGAAATGATGTTTTATTTCAATGTGTTTGGCTCTAGAGTGTAAGATAGGGTTCTTGGTTAGGTTTATGGCTGAAGTGTTATCACAGAACAAAGGGATATTGGTTTCAAAGATGTTGTAATCTTCAAGTTGATGTTTCATCCAAAGTAATTGTGAACTGCATCCTACTGCTGATATATACTCAACTTCAGCTGTTGACATGGCAATGGTGCTTTGTCTTTTGCTTGACCAAGAGATCAAATTATCACCTAAGAAAGTGCAGTTGCCACTTGTACTTTTCCTTTCCAGCTTGTCTCCAGTATAGTCGGAATCACAAAAACCTGTGAGTTTGTAGGTGGGGGTTTTCTTGTATAACAAAGTAAGATTGGTGGTTCCTTTAAGGTATCTCTAAATTCGTTTGACAGCAGTTAAATGGGATTCCCTAGGGTCAGCTTGAAAACAGGCACAGACACAAACACTCAACAAGATGTCAGGTCTAGAAATAGTTAAACAAAGAAGGGATCCAATCATCCCTCTATATGTTTTCTGGTCTACCTTTTGGCTGGTTTCATCTTTCTCAAGTGAGAAGGTTGGGTGCATGGGGGTGGCCATAGGCTTACATTCACTCATTTTGAACTTTTTAAGAAGTTCTTTAGTATATTTAGATTGGTGAATGAGTATACCTGATTTACCTTGGTGAATCTGAATTCCCAGGAAGAACTTGAGTTCTCCCATCATGCTCATTTGGAACTCTTTCTGCATTAGGTCAGAAAACTCTTTGCACAAAGTGCCATTAGTCGATCCAAATATGATATCATCAACATAAACTTAAATAATCAAAATATCATTTTTAAAGGATTTCCTAAATAGAGTATTATCAATCTGGCCTCTATTAAATTCATTCTTAAGCAGAAAGTTACTAAGTCTGTCATACCATGCCCTTGGTGCTTGTTTTAAATCATATAAAGATTTTTTAAGTTTAAAAACATGGTCTGGAAAATCAGAATTTTCAGATCCAGGGGGCTGTTTGACATAGACTTCCTCACTTATATAGCCATTTAAGAATGCACTTTTAACATCCAATTGATACAGCATTATATCATGATTAGCAGCAAATGATAAAAGAATTCTAATTGCTTCTAACCTGGCCACTGGAGCAAAAGTCTCAGTGTAATCTATACCTTCCTGTAGACTGTATTCTTGAGCTACTAATTTGGCTTTGTTCCTTACCTTTTTCATTGAGTTTATTCCTGAACACCCACTTGGTTCCAATAATGTTTTTGTTTGGTCTGGATATCAGATCCCAAACATCATTCCTTTGAAATTCGTTCAGCTCTTCTTGCATTGCAAGTATCCAACCTTCTTCTGCCAAATCTTCATCAACATTGGTTGGTCTGCATCAACTTTTGATTCTGGTAAATCTGTAACAGCTTCTGATTCTGGTAGATATCCAGATTTTTCTTCTGACTTATCTTGACTGTTTCTGACTTGATCAGATTTATCCTTTGAAGATTTGTCATGTGTTGCTGACTTGCTTGTATCCTCTACCATTCCAGGTACTTCTATTTCTTCTGCTTCTGCTTCTGCTCCCTTTGGTTCTGGTGAACCTGCACTATCTTTATCTTGCTTTGATTGATCAAGATAAAGAAGTTTGTCATATAACATAATATAAATCAATTAATTTAAAAATGATCTCAATACAGCTAAACCATTAATTTTGCTTCTGGTGGTTTCTGCTTGTTTTTGAAACCACTGGAATGTTGTTTCTGCTGAAGTGTTCAATTCGTGTGAATCACCTGATTCCTCTGATAGTTTGAAAACCTGCAGAATACTTATCTAGCTTTGATTTGTTAAGATCAAGCTTCTTGTTATCACAATAAACATAAATATCAAATAATAATAGTATTTATAGCAAGATGTAACCTTTATGTCAACAGTTTCAGTTTTACTCTGAAAATCCTCTTGCTTCTGATTTTCAGATTCCTAATCTGTATGTTCTGTGATTACATGGTTTGGATGAGGGGATTTGAATTCCCTTCCAGGTTTGTAGTCTTGATGAATCTCATTGGAGTGTTTGAAGAATTCTCCTGATTTTGATTCCTCTCTTTCTGCTTTGGTTGATACACCATGTTCCTCTGGTGATTCTGGAACTTATGGTGATTCTGGTGATTATACTGATTCTGGTAATTATGCTGGTTCTGGTTCGGGTTCTGGTACTGATTCAGATTTTGGTTCCAGTTCTGGTTCCAGTTCCTGTTCCTCTGATACTAGTTCCAGTTCTGATTCTGGTTCCAGTTCCTGTTCTGATTCGTGTGATATCTTTGATATTTCCTGTTCCTCCTATGATTCTGGTTCTGGTAGGTATTGTGTTGACCAGTTCTTCTTCTACAAGAGTCACTTGGCTTCTGTTTGGTAGATGTTGGAACATAAACCTTCTTCTGCTTGTGCATTGCTAACATCCATTGTCCAGGCACCATTGTTGGTGTCTCCTTCTGGTTGCTAAGAATATCTGCAACATAGACAATTTGATCTTTTGGTACCCAGAACTGATTGGGTCCAGGTTTGTTAGTCTTAACAACTCTCTGATCTTGTTCAGATTTTACCATTGGACAAGATAGTTCAGAGTGACCTTTCATAGCACAAACAATGCATAAGACATCAGAATGAACAGATTTACTTTCAATAATTGTTTCTGTAAAACCAAGACCTCTCTTTCCAGTGTTACTGTTTCCATAAATCATAGATGCATATTTACTTCTTTCGATTCCATTGGAAATAAAGTTTTGAAAAAATTGTTCATGCATATTAGATTCACAAACAGTTTTGGAAGTGGAACATATATTACTTTTGAGTGTTTGGTTTTCAGATTTGAGTCTTGCAACTTAAGTTTTAAAATCTTTGTTTTCAGTTTTCAGTTTTAAAGACATCTTATTGTTTGCATTTAACAAGTCTTTTACAGCATCAATTAATTCAGATTTAGAGAGATCAGAATATACCTCATTGTCTTCATCTTTTGAATCTGTTCCAGAGCCTGAGCTGTATTTAGAACTTGAATTTTTATGAGCCATCAGAGCCAGAATTGCTCCCTCTGATGTGCTTCCAGACTTGCATGAATGGATGCTTCGATCATTCTTCCTTCTGCCTGCTTTTCTTCCTGAATTCTTGCCTTTATAAAGTCCAGAGTCAGACTTGATGTGTGCCATCTTTGCTGTTTCCACCTCTTCTTCATCAGACGATTCTTCTTCTGATTCTGATACATCCTAGGCAGCCATCAGACCCTTCGTTTTGAATCTGGAACTCTTCTTGTGCTGTTTGCCTTTTTCCAGATTTGGACATTCTGACTTGATATGTCCAGGTTCATTGCATCCATAACAGATGATGTTCTTCTTGTCAAATTCTTCCTTATCTTTATTGTTATGTTTCTTCTTGGAACCTCTCCTCTTCCTATTTTCCCAGATCTTAACCATCTTTTTGGTTAAGTAAGCCATATCATCACAGTCACAGTCACTGTCACTATCCTCTGATTTTGATGCTGTCCTTGCAGCTTTCTTCTGTTTCGACTTCAGGGCCAGATTCTTCTTCTTCTTTGGTTCATCTGCTTCTAGTTCTATTTCATGAGACCTGAGTGAGCTGATCAGATCTTCAAGTTTTAAGTTGTTCAGATCTTTGGCTTCTTGTACTGCAGTAACCTTTAGTCTCCATTTGGCTGGTAAGCTTCTGAGGATCTTCTTTACATGATCTGCAGTGGTGTAGCTTTTCTTTAATACTTTTAAACCTGATACTAGAATCTGGAATCTGGTGAACATTGCTTCAATGTCTTCATCCTCTTCCATCTTGAACAGCTCATACTATTTGACCAGTATGTTAGCCCTTGCTTCTTGAACCTGCTGGCTTCCTTCATAGGTCAGAACCAGACTGTCGAATATGCTCTTTGCTGTTTCTTTATCTGTGCATATGTCAAATTCCTTGAATGTGATGGCACTGATCATGATGTTTCTGGACTTGTGATGAAGTTTGTATAATCTTCTCTGATCTGGTTTCATATCATCCATGTCTAGTTCTTTAGTTGGATCTTCTGGATCAATAGATGCAGTGTATCCTTTGACTACCATCTTCTATAATTCAGGATCTTGAGATATGAAGAAACTTCTCATTTTGTCCTTCGAATATTCAAACCTTTCTCCATCAAACAGTGGTGGTCTGTTGATGTTGCCTCCCAGTTCATCTCTAGATTCTGCCATGTTGAACCCCTTGGACCTTTCCTCAAACACTGTTAAGTGCTCAGCCTTGAGACCGAGCTCTGATGCCAATAGAAGGTGCAAACATGAGAAGGGGGGTTGAATTGTGTTTGACTAACTTGATTACTTTTCCTGTTTTTCCACTTTTAAAACAAATCTTGATGTATGAATAAAACAGAGTTAGCAACGGATATAAAGTAAAAATGAAAACACAAAATTTTATATTGGTTCACTGCTAACGAGGCTACGTCCAGTCCCTTCACCTTGAAGGATTTCACTAATTCAAACCTTGAATTACAACAGTTCCACTGACCCTCCAAGTCAATCTTCTCAAACAGTCTAACAATCCTAGACTCTTGATGTAAGACCCTTAATTTTAAATATTAATTTTTGGAATTATTGTCAAGGGTATTTTGGGAATTTTTTGTAAATATTTAATATATGTATGTTTTGAGTGAATATATATATATATATATAAATATTTATTTTGGAAGAGGAATTAAAATTATTGGATGAAGAATTAAATTAATTTAATTTCGAGTAATTAAATTAATTGGACCATTAAGTAAGGATTAGTGGCTAATTGCAAGACAAGTAAAAGCTGGAAAATCAGACAAGTGGCAAGTGAGGTGGCACCATGAGAGCCTATAAATAGGAGTGAGAAGGATGGTGAAGTCAGAACACCATTCCTTCCTCCATACTGCCCATATTGCATGTACCAACTCCATCACCCCTCCCATTCTGCCTCTGTTTCTGCCATTCCCGAGTTCAAATTTAAGAGAGGGAAATTCCTTCAAACACCATTAAATGAGAATCCAAGCCTCAAACCTGAAAACCCCCAGTAGTAAAGTTAATCCCCACCTCAATACGAAGAGAAAGAACCCAGTTTTGCAGCAGCAAACTCAGGGAACAGCTTCACCGTTTCTGGACGCAGAAAAGGGAATGCAACAAGAACAAGAGAAATAGCAGAGCACGCTACAAGGGTAAGGGCACCTTCCATTTTTTAGCTGCATTAGGGCCATAAATTTGTGCTATTTCAGTTCTGTTTTTAAAAGAAAAGCTATTTTCGAAAAATGACATTTTGAGAGAAAATGCATTTTGTTGATAAGTGATTATTCTGATAAGTTGTTGTTGGCTGTTTTACTGGTAAAATATGTTGTGTTATTCCTGAGTGAATGCTGGAAAATGTTTGCATGCCATTTTAGTTATGATTAAAAACGCATGTCTTAAAACTGATTTGAAAATGGCATTAAAATGCAAAATGCATCCTGTTGGTGCTTAGTGTTCTGTGATGTTTGCTTGTCATTCTGTGGTGTTTTAAGAAAACTGAATGCATGCTTGCTCTGATGTTTTGTGAACACTGAAATGTTGCATGTTTGTTCTGATGAGTGTGAACACTGAAATGTTGCATGTTTGTTCTTATGAGTGAGAACACTGAAATGTTGCATGGTGTCCTGATGATTGATCATCTGTCTCTGTTTTGGATAAACTGGTTCTGATTCTGTTTTATGTTGTGGGATTATGGTGATGAAAATGATTCTGAATCTGGTTTTGTTTGTGATGATTCTGGTTGTTCTGGGTGATCTTGATGATTTTGATTCTGGTTGTTTTGTGTGATTCTGGTGGTGTTGATGGTTTTTAAAGGAAAAGGGATTTTAAGGGAGGGAAGGTTTTTCTTGAAAAAGTGCAGAATCTGTTTGATATTGGCTATTTGTTTTAAAAGAATCAGTTTTGAAAAGGGTTGAACTTTCACTGGTTTTCGAAGGTGTATTCGACTCAGGATGTGTGTATTTGAATACAACCTTCCAGGTTTTTGTTTTATTTTAAAGTTTTCAAACCTGTATTCGAATACAAGTCCTGTATTCGAATACAGAGGAAAGATTTTTGCTTCTATATTCGCACCTGTATTCGACTACGATCATGTCGTATTCAAATACAGAAGTGAAATTTTAATACTGTATTCGCATCTGTAGTCGACTACAGGCATGCTGTATTCGACTACAGATTCGTGTTTTTCCATAAACTCAGTTTTTAGCTTATGTATTCGAATACAAGGAAGCTGTATTCGAATACAGATTCGTGTTTTCCAAAAAAACAAGTTTTAATCACTGTCATGTGAGTTTTGTAGTGTTGAGAAACTCTGAGAAGGTTTCAATGATTTGAAAAGAAGTGTGTGAAATTGTTTTAAAGAGGAGAGAAAGATGTTTGAAAACCTTTAAGTGACATGGGAGAAAAGGCTGCATTTTCCAAAGGTTGAACTCCTGTATTCGACTACAGCCAAGCTGTATTCGAATACAGAAGGTTAAGTTGCAGTTTCCTGCTTCTGTATTCGAATACAGAGGGTCTGTATTCGAATACAGATTCGAATTTTCAGAAAATTTCAAGTTTTAAGAGTGTTTTGAAAACCCTGAGTGTCTGGGGAATACTGGGGATGTTGTGGTGAGTTAAAGTGGAACTTTTGATGAGATTTTGAAGTGGTGGTGATGAAGTTTTAAAAACTTTAATGATGTAATGAAAGAGGTTGTTTTATGCACTGAAATCTGGCTCTCTATTCGAATACCAGAGGGCTGTATTCGAATACAGAGAGTGATTCTATACTGTTTTTGACTTTTGTATTCGAATACAGAAGAGCTGTATTCGAATACAGACTCGTAAATCCCAGAAAAATCCCAGTTTTAAACACTGTGTCTGAATTTTTGAGAGGTTGGGAAAACATTTCAAAGTGTGAATGATTAATGGACTGTTTAATTCATGATTGTGATGTTGTTATTTATGACTGTGCTGAAATATTTAAATATGATGAAGAGCATGAATTTTCTGAGTTTGCATTCTGTTTCTAGAGAAGTGAAACATTGCATATTCATGTATTGCATAGTCAAGTGGTACCCGCGATGGGCCACAGAGTAATGCGCAACCACGTGCTGATCTGTTGAGCGATTGCACGAGTGCTGGACTGTTGAGCGTCTGCACTAGGTACTGATCTGTTGAGCGATTGTACTTTGGTATATAAGTGCTGGACTGTTGAGCGTCTGCACTGGTACTGGACTGTTGAGCGTTTGTACCCTGAAATGCGCAACCCCGTGCTGATCTGTTGAGCGATTGCACGAGTGCTGGACTGTTGAGCGTCTGCACTAGGTACTGATCTGTTGAGCGATTGTACCTTGGGTGATGTCAACGTGCTGGTCTGTTGAGCGACTGCACGATGTGCTGGACTGTTGAGCGTCTGCACTGGTGGTGATCTGTTGAGCGATTGCACCCTGATCATGAAGGCCGTTGAGATGTGCTGGTCTGTCGAGCGACTGCACCTTGGTGATTCCAAGAAAATTATGCATGAGCATATATGCATTACATTGTGGGATTTGACCGTTGTGTCATGACTGTTTATATGATGAATGTTGGAAATTAATGCGTGTGAGTGCTGTCCAAAATCTGAAATTTCTGAATTTATGTTTGTGTTTTGTTGACGTGTTGGCTGTACTTACCGCATATTCATAATCATTAACTGCTGTTTTGAAAAGGCATGAAAGTCATAAATTTCCAAATGAGCATTAGTATTTTCCTCATCATCATAAATTATGCCATGATTAGATGTTGTTGTGCAATACATGCTATGTGAATATCTGTTATTTTCGGTCGGTGACCCCTTGCTTTATATTGTGGACTTTGGGCTTTGCCCTCAGATGTTACCCGAACCCGTCCTACCGACGGATACACTAACGACGGAAACGTCGTTAGTTTTCCCTGATCTTTATGTACGAAGTCTACGTGGACAACGCAGAGGGACGGACGGTTGGCTGAAAACGAGACTTATAGAGGATACGGTGGAGACCGTGCTACTGTAGCTTAGTGCATGATCAGTCTAGACTTTTGTATAGGGTCTTGAGTTTTGGGAAATGTAATTTTATTTTGGGAATTAATGTACGACTTTTTCCGCTGTATTATTCTACACTCTGACATTGTTAACATTTTAAAAATGCCTTAATGTTTATTATTAACTTTCCTGAAATTGAGTACTTATTGATTTACGGAAACTTTATTTTAATTCCTTCTGAATTAAATCAGGAAAATCATTTTTATTATTGATTTTTTTTTTAAAAAATGCACCTACGCTGTGTTTTAAACTCGGGGTGTTGCACTTGAGGAATACAACACCTTGACTTCCTAAGTCAAGTCTTCTCCTGCCAATCTGACAACCCCAGATTGTAGAAGGAATTACAACGCCTTCAATCTAATTGCCAAGTAATCTGCTACCCCTTCTGACTCCCTCAGATTGTAGACTCTACTTCAACAACTTAGATCTAACACAAGGGAAAGAAAGTAACACGAGTGCTTGCTTCTTGAAAGCTGGAACTCACAATTAACCTCACTGAAAACTTGAGTGTTTGCTTTGGAAGTGTATGACTCTTTTGTGATTTTCGATGCTAAGTATTCTGCCTTGAGCATCCTTTTATAGATGCAGATTAGGGCCTCTTCCAAGCTTAATTTCGAGCTGTATCTTGCTGGATTCTCTTGCAAAAATATCTTGACCAATCGGGCTTCACTTAAATAAAAAACATATCTTTTTTATGCTTCAAATTTTCATTCAAAAATAACTGGCCAATCATGTCTTTAGTTTCTTCCCGCCAACAGCTCCTGAACTCCCATACGACTTCACTTTATTTTTGTAACAAATCCTTTTAATACTTTGACCAAAATAAATTAAAATCTCCACCATTAATCCTTATGATTAAATCTGGACCATTTGATCTTCTGCACTAGTCCACATCTGCACCATACTAAGTGATCTGCTGTGATCCTCTGATTTCGGCCAACCCTGGACCACACTTTCTAATCTTCTGATCTTCTCATCTCGGCCATCCTGGTCTAGCAGACTGATCTGTTGTGATCCTTTGATCTCGGCCACTGCTGGACCACACATTCTGACCTTCTGATTTCGGCCAACACTGGGCCATGGTCTGATCTTCTGATCTCGGCCAACACTGGGCCAAATACTTAAATCTGAATCATTGATTTGAATATCTTCCCTCTGATATGGACCAATTCTGGACTTGGTCTGGATTAAACTGATATTAAATCTGGACAAATAATATTTCAGTTTGGACATTTTACCTTCTGTTTTGGATCAGTTCTGGATCAAATCTGGAGATCATTTCTTCTGGTCTGGACTTCGTTTCATACCCTTAACCATGCTATCTTCTAGTATGGGTCAAATTTGGATTAATTCCTTTGTTCTGGACCCATTAATTTATCCTCTGATTAAGTCTGGATCAAGTCTGGGTTGTTTATCATTTCACTGCCAGGCCATCTTCTGGTACCTTCAGGATTCAATCTCTGGAACCCTTTGATCTTCTGCTTCTGATTACTTCAGCTTTTGGTGGCATTTGATTTAATAATTCAAGGTTCAAAATAAGATTACATGGAGTGCTTTTGTAAACATCAAAATCCTAAGTACTTAGAACCAACTTGGTTCTTACAGATTGTTGCAATGACTCTCACTCTCGAAAAATCAGTTAGAAAATATTTCTCTTCCACTCAAGTGTTTCTCTCTTTTGAACTCTGAATGACTTTGGATTTAAAGCTTATGTTCTTGGGTTTTTCGATGATTTCTTCTACGGCCTTAAGCCTCCTTTTATAGATGAGATATGGGCTTTGCCAAGCTTAATTTCGAGATGTATCTTGCTCAGATTTCCTTTGAAAATTCTTTTGACCGATTATGTTTCTTTTTTAATTTCGAAACGAATCTTCTTTGTTTCAGATCTCCTTCGAATTTCCATAAGGTCTTCTTTTATTTTTGAATCCAATCTTCTTAAAACTTTGATCAGTTCTCTTTCAAAATTCCAATCAAGTCTTGTTCGAATTTGAATCAAGTCTTCTACGAATCTGAATCACGTTTTAAATCTGGACCGTGCATTCTTCTAATCTGGACCAAGTCTGGAGCATGTTTTCTTCTCTTATGGACCATGTTATCTTCTGGACCATGTTTGTTTCTGATTTGGACCATGTTATCTTCTGATATGGACCACGTTATCTTCTGGACCATGTTTGCTTTTGATCTGGACCATGTTGTCTTCTGATATGGACCATGTTATCTTTTGGACCATGTTTACTTTTGATCTGGACCATGTTATCTTCTGATATGGACCATGTTATCTTCTGGACCATGTTTGCTTCTGATCTGGACCATGTTTGCTTCTGATCTGGACCATGTTTCCTTATGATCTGGACCATGTCTTTTTCTAGACCATGTTTCCTTCTGATCTGGACCACGAATGATATCCTCTGATGATGTCATTGATTCTTGCCTCTGATGATATTCTCTGATTGATGATATCCTCTGATTTTTGCCTTTGATGACATCCTCTGATTGTTTCTTCGTATGGGATCCTCTGGTGATATCCTTTGGTATCCTCTGATGACATCTTCTGGTATCCTATAGAGATATCCTCTGGTGATATCTTTTGGTATCCTCTAGAGGTATCCTCTGGTGATTTCTTTGGTATCATCTAGAGGTATCCTCTGGTGGTATCCTCTGGTGATATCTGTTGGAACCAAGTTGGTTCTATACTTAGAATTTTGATGTTTACAAAAGTACTTTTATGTAATCTTATTTTTGACTTAGAATAATAATGAAAAATGCCACCAGAAGATGACGTCACCAGAAGATAAAATCAGAAGCAGAAGATGAGGACACCAGAGGATAAAATCAGAGAATGACACCAGAGGATACACCTCCAGAAGATATCAGAGGATGTCATCAAAGGCAAAACATCAAAGGACAAATAACATCATCAGAGGATATCTTTCTTGGTCCAGATCAGAAGGTAAATGTTCAGATTTCAATGGTCCAGATTAAAGTATCATGATCTAGTGTTGGCCAAGATCAGAGGATCACATAATTGGCGCAGATCAGATTACATAGTCCATAGTTGGTCGAGATCAGAGGATCATACGGTCCAGATTTTAATCATGATGAAAATCAGCGAAGACTTGATTAAAATTCGAAAAAGACTTGATTAAATTTTGATAGAAATTTGATCAAAGTATTAAAGGGATTTGATACAAAAATAAATTGAAGTCTTGGAGGGAATTTAAAAGCAATTGGAGGGAAGAAAGATACGGTCCACAATTAAACAAGAATAGGATTGGCCAAAGTTATTTTCAGAACAAATCTGAACCAAAAAGGTTCGGATCAAGCATAAAGCTCAAACCAGATTGGCCAAGTTATTTTTGCAAAAGAATCTGGACAGATACAGCCCAAATTTGAGCATGGAAGAAACCCTAATTTTCATCTATAAAAGGAGGCTCAAGACAGAAGACTTTGTGATCGAAAATCAGTAAAAGAGTCATAAACTTCCATAGGCAAACACTCGAGTTTTCAGTGAGGTTAATTGTGAGTATCAGCTTTCCATAAGCAAGTACTCTTGTTTTTCGTTCCCTTGTGTGAGATCTATATTGTTGAAGTAGTGTCTACAATTTGAAGAGTCAGAAGGAGTAGCAGGTGACTTAGCAATTAGATTCAAGGTGTTGAAATCCCTTCTACAATCTAGGGTTGTCAGATTGGTAGGAGAAGACTTGACTTGTGAAGTCAAGGTGCTGTATTCCTCAAAAGTCTAGGATTGTTAGACTATTTGGGAAGACTGACTTGGAGGGTCAGTAGTGCTGTTGTAATTCAGAGGTTTTGAATTAGTGGAAAAATCCTTCAAGGTGAAGGAACTGGATGTTGCCTAGTTAATGGTGAACCAGGATAAATCTTTGTGTTGATTATTTTACTTTATCCGCTGCTAATTCTGCTTGCTTATATATCAGATTTTAAATAATCATCAAAAACAGAAAAAGAATTCAAGTATTACAAACACAATTCAACCCCCCTTCTCGTGTTTGTACCTTAAATATCTTCTGGTATCGTCTGGTGACATCTTCTGGTTGTATCTTCTCGTGACGTCATTCTCTAATGGTATCCTCTGGTGGTATCCTCTGGTGACGTCATCTTCTGGTTTCTGCTTTTGGTGACGTCATCCTCTGATTTTTGCATTCTTCTTCGAAGTCAAATATGTTATTTTCATAAAATATTTTTGTTAACATCAAAACTTTAAGTGTAAGAACCAACTTGGTTCCAACAAATAAAAACTAGAAGTGATCATTGAGGAGAATTTGAAAACAAGTTCATTGAATGTTTTTGTGATGAGAGTGGAATCTCACACAACTTCTCCTCTCCTAGAACACCACAACAAAATGGAGTTGTAGAAAGAAAGAATAGACCCCTTCAAGAAATATCTAGAACAATGTTAAATAAGATGGATGATGCAAAACATTTAAGGGCAGTAGCAATTAACATTGCATGCTATATTCAAAATAGAATTTTAATTAGGCCAATATTGAAAATACCATATGAATGATGGAAGGGTAAAAAGCTTCATATCTCTTACTTTAAGCAATTTGGTTGTATTTTTTCTATGTTAAACACCAAAGACAACCTTGTAAAGTTTGATCTTCACTCACAAAATTGTACCTTCCTTGGATACTCTTGAAGATCCAAAGCTTATAGACTGTTGAATAGGGAAATTCAAATTGTGGAAAAGTCAATACATGATAAATTTGATGAAAAATAGCTTGACCTTAAAAAGTCAAAGCAAGTTGAGGATATTGCAGGTTTACTGGAACTGGAAGAGGCAGATGAAGACAAACCAGAAGAACTCAAACAATCAGAGAATGTAAGTAAATAAGAGGAAGATGACAAAACATCAGAAAATGAATATGACCATGGCATAAGTAGTGAAAATAAATCAGAAGTGAGAACCAGATGGAAGTACAAGTCATCCCATCCTGAAACTATGAATATTAGAAATTACAATGATCCTCTCAACACTGGGTCATCATTGAAAGGCATTGTTTGGTCGACTATCATCAATTGAACGTACCTCTGTTGATGAAGCACTGGCAAACCTTGGATGGATCCTTGCAATGCAAGAAGAGTTGAATGAATTTAAAAGGAATGATGTTTAGGATCTAGTACCCAAACCAAAGAAAAACATTATTGGAACCGAGTGAGTTTTCAGAAACACGACCAGATTGGTTGCACAAGGTTACAATCAACAAGAAGGTAATGATTATACTAAGACATTTGCTCTGGTGGTTAGGTTAAGGGAAATTCTATCTTACTCTCCTTTGTTGCTTATAATAACATTACATTATTTCAAATGGATGTTAAAAGTGCCTTCCTGAATGGGTATATAAGTGAAGAAGTCTATGTTAAGCAACCTCTAGGTTTTGAAAGCTTTGAATATCCAGACTATGTGTTTAAACTTAAGAAATCAATGTATGGTCTAAAAAAAGCACCTATGGCATGGTATGATACATTAAGTAATTTATTTCTTAAAAATAGTTCTGAAAAAGGGCAAGTAAACACCACCCTGTTTAGAAAATCAATAGGAGATGACATTCTTATTATTCAAATTTATGTTGATGACATTATTTTTGGATCTACTTATGGCACTCTTTGTCAAGAATTTGCTAAGTTGATGCATCTTGAATTTCAAATGAGCATGATGGGAGAACTGGAGTTCTTCTTGAAGGTGTCCAAACACAAGAAGAGAGGTTGACTTGTGTTTGTCTAAATTTAATTGTTTTATGAATTCTTAAACTAATTATGGTTCTAATGACTTAACTATTTTAAAGGACCAGAGGTAGCAACCAAATAAGTAATGCAGAACTAAAATATAACACACCAAATTTTATACTAATTCAAAAGAACGATTTATCCACTAATTCAAAACTTGAATTACAAAAACACCTAACCCTTTAAGTCAGTCTTCTCAAAACGATATGAACCTACAAACTTTTTGAGGAAAACAACACCTTGACCCTACCGATCAAGTCTTCTCTACGAGACTTGAGATCCACATATTATTATATGGAAACTAAAGCCACTATTGTGTTGATTACAAGTAGTTGGAACTGATTTGATTTTGCTTCTATTAAGCATATTGTTTAAATTAGATGTTGTGATGCTTGAATAACCATAATCAGAGGCAGATGCAAAGCTGCATGACTTAGAATTAGTGGCATGGGCAACTTCACCTTTGTTGCATTATTTGAGTCAATGGAGCTTTAGAGGCTAATTATCAGAGGTAGCATTCCGAAACATGCTGCAATTATTTGAGCCAGCGGAACATGACCTTCAGAGGTAGGCTTGGAAATATTGTTCATCAGAAGCATGCTAAAGTTACTATTCATCACAGGCACAATATAGTTACTGTTCATAAGAGGCATGGAAACTCCAGAGATACACTAAATCTTTATAGGCACAAAATTCTTTAGAGGCACGTGGATTTACCAGAAACACGCTGAGCTTCCAGAAGTACGTTGAACTAATAGAAACATGATGAACTACTAGAAACACGCTGAACTGCCATAAACACGCCGAACTACCAGAAACACGCTATTAGAGGCCTAAGCGCGTACTTTTCTAAAACATGAATTTGTCTGATTTGAGGATTTCTCTGGTCGTTACCTCTAGTGACTTACTCTAGTCACTTCCTATAGTGACTTCCTCTAGTCAATTCCTCTGGTCACTTCCTTTGGTGATTTCCTCTACTGACTTCCTCTGGTGACTTCCTTTGGTCACTTCTTATTTCTTGCTTATGATAACTTCTTCTGAATTCTTGTTCATATTCCTGAACACTTAATAAAGCCATTAGTGCAATAAATTGTTCTCACAAAAACCTTTTTTTAACATCGAAACCACATAGAGGAACTATTTCTGGGATCAACACTTCATAGGGATACAAATTCAACAAAATAAAAAAGGCATATATATTTGTCAAACCAAGTATACAAAAGAGCTTTTCAAGAAGTTTAGATGAAAGATAAAAAACCTATGGCTACACCAATGCACCCTACTTGCTCATTGGAAAAAGAGTTATCAAACCATAAGGTTGACTACAATACCTACAAAGGAATGATTGGATCACTTCTAGAACTTACTACTTCCAGACCTGATATTTTATTTAGTGTGTGTGTGTGCGCGCAAGATTTCAGGCTGATCCAAGGGAATCTCACTTAACTTCTGTTAAGAGGATCCTTAGATACCTGAAAGGTACTTTCAACATTGGCTTGTTCAATAGGAAGTTTACTAAGTACAAATTAAGTGGCTATTGTGATGGTGACTATGCTGGAGACAAACGTGAAAGAAAAAGCAGCAGTGGAAATTATACATTTCTTGGTGAAAATTTAATCTCTTGGTCAAGTAAGAGATAAAACCAATTTGCAATGTCAACAACAATGGTTGAGTACATTTCAACAGCTGGATGCACATCTCAACTGCTATGGATGAAATACCAATTGTAAGATTACAAAATCCTTGAGAGTAACATTCCCATATTCTGTGATAATACTTATGCTATTTGCCTAACAAAGAATCCAATCCTGCATTCTAGGGCTAAACATATAGAAATTAAACATCACTTTATTAAGGACTTTGTTTCAAAAGGAGAACTAAATATCCTGTTTATAGACACTGAACACCAATGGTCTGACATATTCACCAAACCACTAGCTGAATATAGAAATGAATTCATTAAGAAAAATTTGAACCTTACCTCTATATTTGATTAGTATTGGGCTATGTATTTTATGTTTTGTCTATTCTCTTAAAAAAGGACATGAAAAAAAAAGAAAAGGAATAAAAAAAAAATTTCAAGTCATTTTGTCTGACGCCAAAAGAAGGAGAAAGATATTTGAGAACAAACAATATCTTTTTCGATCTGTTTATGTGGGTAGAAAAGAACTTACTTCCTTTGGTCACTTCTTATTTCTTGCTTCTAATATCTTCTTTTGATTTCTTGTTCTTATTTTGGCACATTTAATTAAGTCGTTAGTGCAATAAATTATTCTCACAAAATACCTTTGTTGACATCAAAACCACATAGAGCAATTGTTCTTGGGACCAACACTTCTTAGGGATACAAATTCATCAAAGTCAGAAGGGCATATTTATTCATCAAACGAAGTATGCAAAAGAGCTTCTCAAGAAGTTTAAGATGAATGATTTCAAAGCTATGGCTACACCAATGCACCCTAATTGCTCCCTAGAAAAAGATGAATTAGGCCAGAAGGTGGACCAGAAAACATACAGAGGAATGATTTGATCATTTATGTACCTTACTGCTTCTAGACCTGCTATTTTATTTAGTATGTGTGTGCAATATTTCAGGTTGTTCCAAGGGAATCTCACTTAACTGCTATTAAGTGGATCCTTAGATACTTGAAAGTTACTTCCAACATTGTCTTGTTCTATAAGAAGTCTAATATGTACAAATTAAGTGGCTATTTTGATGCTGACTATGCTAGAGACAAATTTGAAAGAAAAAGTGCTAGTCGAAATTGCACATTTCTTGGTGAAAATTTAATCTCCTAGTCATGTAACAGTCAAAGCACATTTGTTATGTCAACAATAGAGGCTGAGTACATTTCAGCAGCTAGCTGCAGCTATCAACTTCTATGGATGAAACTGGAGGTGCAAACACAAGAAGAGGGGGTTGAATTGTGTTTGTACTACTTGAATTCTTTTTCTGTTTTCGATGATTATTTGAAATCTGAAATATAATCAAGTAGAGTTAGCAGCAGATAAAGTAAAATAAACGACACAAGGATTTATCCTGGTTCACCATTAACTAGGCTACATCCAGTACCTTCACCTCGAAGGATTTTTCCACTAATTCAAAACCTTTGAATTACAACAACACTACTAACCCTCCAAGTCAGTCTTCCCAAACATTCTAACAATCCTAGACTTTTGAAGAACACAACACCTTGACTTCACAAGTCAAGTCTTCTCCTACCAATCTGACAACCCCAGATTGTAGAAGGAATTACAACACCTTGAATCTAATTGCTAAGTCACCTGCTACTTCTTCTAACTCTTCAGATTGTAGACTCTACTTCAACAATATAGATTTACCACAAGGGAACGAAAACAAGAGTGCTTGCTTCTGGAAAGCTGATACTTACAATTAACCTCACTGAAAACTCGAGTATTTGATTTTGGAAGTGTGTGACTCTTTTACTGATTTTTGATGCTAAGTCTTCTGCCTTGAGCCTCCTTTTATAGATGAAAATTAGGGTCTCTTTCATAATTAAATTCGAGATGTATCTTGTCTAGATTCTCTTGCAAAAATAACTTGGCCAATCGGGTTTCACTCAAATAAAAATCATATCTTTTTAGCTCCAGATTGCATTTGAAAATTCTATTGACCAATCTTGTTTCTTTTAATTTCAAACCATATCTTTTTAAGCTTCAGTTTGCATTCGAATTTCTCCAAGTCTTCAGTAATTTTTGAATCAAATCCCCTTAATCCTTTGATCAAATTTCTATCAAAATTTAATCAAGTCTTCTACGAATTTTCATCATGATTAAAACTGGACTGTATGATCTTCTGATCTCGACCACTCTGGACTTATGTAATCTGATCTTCCCTAATTCTGTGATCTTCTGATCTCGGCCAACATTGGACCACATGATCTGATCTTCTAATCTCGGCCAATCACTGGACCATATGATATGATCTTCTGATCTCAGCCAACATTCGGCCATATGATCTGATCTTCTGATCTCAGGCAACACTAGGCCATGATGCTTAAATCTGGACCATTGATCTGAACATTTTCCCTCTGATCTAAACCAATTCTGGACTGAGTATGGATTGAATTAAATCTGGACGAATGATATTTTAATCTGGACATTTACCTTCTGATCTGGATCAAGTCTAGATTAAATCTGGACAATCATTTCTTCTGATCTGGACTTAGTTATTATACTCTGGACCATGCTATCTTCTGGTATGGACCAAATCATTTGTTCTGCACCAGTTATCTTCTGCTCTGGACCAAGTCTAGATTAAGTCTGGACTGATTCTTATTTCACGACCAGGCCATCTTCTGGTCAGGATTAATTCAGGACCAAGTCTGACTTATGATTCCTTCTGGTATGGACCAAGTCTCTCTCTAACAAGCTTCCTTCTGGTCTGGACCAGGTCTCCTTCTGGACTCTGCTTCCTTCTGACCTGGGCCAGGAAAGATATCATCTGATGATGTTATTTGATCTTTGATGACATCCTCTGATATCCTCTGGAGGTGTATCCTCTAATGCCTTCAGAATGCATCCTCTGGTACCTTCTGGATGCATTATCTGGCCTAACCTTCTGGTGGCATTTCTATCTTCTGGATGTATCTTCTGGTGGTGTCATCCTCTGATTTTGCACAGCTTCTGATTTGTTCTTCTAAGTCAACATACTATTACATAAAATACTTTTGTTAACATCAAAACTATGTATAGAACCAACTTGGTTCCAACAGAAACAACAATTGGAATCCATATTTTGTGATAATACTTCCGCTATTTGCCAAACAAAGAACCCAATCATGCATTATAGGGTTAAACATATAGAAATTTAACATCACTTTATTAAAGACTTTGTTCAAAAACGAGTACTAAATATTCAGTTTATAGACACTGAACACCAATGGGCTAACATATTCCCCAAACCACTAGCTAAAGACATATTTGAATTCATTAAGACAAATTTGAACCTTGCCTTTATATCTCATTAATATTGTGCTATGCCTAGACTAGTTTCGAATCATATTAGTATGTATTTTATATTTTCACTATTCTTTAACAAAAAAAGGCATGAAAAAAAGAAGAAAGGGAATACGAAAAAAAAAAACTTTCAAGTCTTTTTGTCTGTTGACAAAATGGGGAACAAATATATTTGAGAACAAACAATTTCTTTTTTGATTTGTTTATGTAGGGAAAAAAGAACCGTAAAACTATTTAGACTTAGGGGGGCCTTTAAGTCACGAGGAGTCAAGTAATAAAAGCCAATAAATTGTTATAAAAAATTGCAGTTTTGTCATCATCAAAAAGGGGGAGATTGTTGGCACCAAGTTGGTTTTCCTCTTGTGATTTTGATGTTAACAAAGGTATTTTATGAGAACAATTTGTTTGGACTAATGGCTTCATTAAATGTACAACAATTAGAACATGAAAACCAAAGGAAGGTAGTAGAAGATGAGATTAAAGGAACACAAAAGCATACACGTCTGCCTCAAAATATATGTCTCTTAAAGCAACATGCCTCTAAAGGTTACGAAGACTGCATCTGATGTTTGGCTATGAAATTTGGGTTTAAAGACTGCCTCTGATAATTGTGTTTGAAGAATGCCTCTAAATATTGAGTCTGATAAATAGGTTTGAAGATTGTTTGAAAACTGAAACATAATTCTTCTGAGGCACACTGATTTACCAGAAACACAAAGTGATACAAGAAGCATGTTGAACTACCAGAAACATGCTGAACTACCAGAAGCACGCTGAACTACTAGAAGCACACTATTAGAGGCAGATGCGCGTGCTTTTCTCTCACCGTGCATATGTCAGATTATGTGGATTTCTTTGACTGATTTGACTTCGTTTCCTCTCACCATTTTAATTCCTCTGGTCATTTCCTCTGGCCACTTCCTCTAGTGACTTCCTCTGGGCATTTCCTCTAGTAAGTTCCTTTGGTCACTTCTTATTTCTTGCTTTTGATATGTTCTTTTGATTTCCCGTTCTTACTCCAACATACTTAATGATGCCATTAGTGCAATAAATTATTCTCACAAAATACCTTTATTAACATCAAAACCACATGAAGGAATTTTTTTGCGACCAATAATCTCCCTCTTTTTGATGATGACAAAACAATACTTCTGATAACAATTTATATAACCAAAAAATAAAGTAAAACAACATATAGACACACAATCAGAACAACCAACAAAACATATATGCAAATAAATAAACATGCAAATACACAAAAGTAGCTCCCCCTAACATAGGGCTCCCCCTAACTCTGAGCATTTATAATTCCCCCAAACATGCAAGCTTCTTCTACTCCAAACATTCAAACAGCAACCATTTAGGAAATATTTTAAATTTTTCTCAAATCTCTTTCTCCCCCTTTTGTCATCAGACAAAAAGAGTAGAAATTTAAATGGCAATTGACTAATGAGTTAACACCATTCTATAGATAATAGTTAAGCCAAGAAACACACATCTATTTAAGTTTAAACTTTTATGAGCAGATAAGAATAAGAGCATCAAGCATATATCGATCAGAACATTAATCAGATATAAATATTAGGTTCAGATTCTCCGTAATAAATTCAAATCCTTCTTCAACTAGTGGTTTAGTGCATATGTTAGCCCATTGATGTTCAATATCTTTAAAATGGATATTTAACATACCTTTTTGAACATAGTCCCAAATAAAGTGATGTTTTATTTCTATGTATCTAGCCCTAGAGTGTAGAATTGGATTTTTAGTAAGACAAATAGCGGATGTATTATCACATTATATGGAAATGTTACTCTCGATTATTTTGTAGTCCTCTTAACAGAAATTAAGTGGGATTTCCTTGGACCAGCTTGAAATTTGGCGCACACACACTAAATAAATACCAGGTCTGTAAGTAGTAAGATATAGAAATGACCCTATCATTCCTCTGTATGTTTTCTAGTCAACTTTCTTTCCTGATTCATCTTTATCAAGTGAGCAGGTGGGATGCATTGGTGTAGCCATATGTTTGCAATCATTCATCTTAAACTTCTTTAGAAGCTCTTTTGTATACATGGTCTAATGAATATAAATGTCATTTTGACTTTGTTGAATTTGAATTTCCAAGAAGAACTTCAGTTCTCTCATCATACTCATTTGAAATTCCTATTGCATTAACTTATCAAAATCTAGCATCTGGAGAAAATGTCTCAGTGTAATAAATACCTTCTTGCTGACTATACCCTTGTGCAACCACTTTGGCCTTGTTTCTAAAATCTACTCCTTTTTTATTTGATTTGTTCCTAAATACCAACTTGGTTGAAATGGGTTTCTTATCCTCTGGTCTAAGTACTAGATCCTAAACATCATTTTTTTTAAATTCATATAGATCTTCTTGCATTGCAAGTATTCAGCCATCGTCTGCCAATGCAGGTTCAATTGAGGAGAGCAGACCAAACATATATGTATCTTTTAATGATGATTTGGTCTGCGAAGGATCATTTTCATCTTGAATAATTACAGTCTCTGGATGATATGACTTGTACTTCTATCCAATTTTAGCTTCTAAATTAACTTGACTAGTGATGACTAGATTAGATTCATCTTATGAGATTTTATTAAGTTCTTCTGATTTTTCTATATCTTCTAGTATGTTTGTATCCTCCAATTTGTCTGGTTCTTCTAGTTCCAGTAAACCTGCAATATCTTCAAATTGCTTTGACTTTTTAGAGTCAAGTTGTTTGTCATCAAACTTAACATGTGTTGGCTCTTCTACAATCAAAGTTTCCATATTGTATACCCTATAGGCTTTAGACCTTTCAGAGTACCCTAAGTAGGTACACTTATGTGATCGAGGGTCAAACTTGCCATGACTATCTTTAGTATTTAACATATAACAAATACAACCAAATTATCTAAAGTAAGAGATGTTGGGCTTTTTACCCTTCCATAATTCATAAAGTGTTTTATTTAATATAGGCGTGATTAAAATTCTATTATGAATGTAGCATGCAATGTCAGTTGCTTTAGCCCAGAAATATTTTGCAACATTCATCTTATTTAACATGGTTCTAGCCATTTCTTGAAGGGTTATATTCTTTCTTTCTACAACTCCGTTTTGTTGTGGTGTTCTAAGAGAGGAGAAGTTATGTGAGATTCCATTCTCCTCCATGATCATTTCTAATTGTTATAATCCTAAGACATTTTTCATTCATTACTTGTTTGCAAAATGCAATAAACACTTTGTGACAGTCATCTTTATTTCTTAATAATTTTACCCAAGTCCACCTAGTGTAACCATCTACTATTACAAAGCCATATTTCTTTCCATTTAATGAGGATGTTTTCACTAGCCCAAAGAGATCTATATGCAAGAGCTCAAGGGGTTTGGAGGTAGAGACTATGTTCTTAGGGGTAAAAGAGTTCTTAGTTTGTTTTCACTTTTAGAAAGCTTCACAAATAATTTCATTTTTGTAGCTAAGCTTAGGTAGACCTCTAAAAAGTCGAAATTTAATCTTAGGTTTGCATGAACTAACCTTTTGTACCAAATTAATTTTTCTTCATTAACTGACATGAGACACCTAACATCTTGTTTTTATAAGCTAAACATATTTATCTTATATAAGTTATTTTGCCTCTGACTTGTAAAAACTACAGATAATTTTTTTGACTATTTGTTTTACATGATTTTTGATTAAATATAATATCATAGTTATTATCACTTAATTGACTAATCATTAATAAATTAGGTTTATGAACTTTAACAAACAAAACATCTTTAATGGAAGAAGAGGTGCCATTACCAACTGTGTCATGTTCAATGGTCCGACCTTTCTGCTTTCCTCCCAATTTATTGTGCCTCATTTGATCAAAGTTAGGTCTTGGAACATAGATTTTTCTCCCGTCATATGGCATCTACTGCCCAAGTACCATGATTGGTGTTTCAGCTCGGCTGTTGAGAACATTTGCATCATAGATAATTTTGTTCTTAGGTACCCAAATTTGGTAGGGTCTTGGTTTGTTAGTCTTGAATGGTTTCTTGTCTTTTCTTATGTTTAACATGAGCCAAGATATTTTTGAGTGACTTTTCTTGGAGAAAACAGTACATAAAACATCAGATTTGATAAGTTCATACTTAGTTATTGTTTCTTGGTATCCTAGACCTCTTTTACCATTTCTACTAACTCCATAAATCATTGAAACATACTTGCTTCTTTCTATACTTTTAGCTAGAAAGTGTTGGAATGCTACTTCATGTTTATCAAAATTACAGATGACAATTTTTGATGGTTTTGAGAGATCATTATCTTTTAGAGTTGTATTTTCGATTTTAAGCCCAACTTTTTCATTTTTTAAAGCATTAATTTCTTCAGTTAGGTTTACATTTACTTTCCTCAGTTCTTTCAGTTTTAGAGACAAATTGTGGTTTTTATTTAAGAAATCATTTATGACTTTAATTCATTTTGATCAAGTTAAGTCAAAAAGTACCTCAATTTCTTCTTCTGCTGATTCACTTTCATAGTCATAATTATGATAAGTATTGGATTTAGAGCCAGAGTTAGTATGAGCCATCAGAGCCAAATCTTCTTGCTCTTCATAATTAGAGGATTCATCAGAATCATCCCATGTTGCAATTTTAACCTTCTTCTTGGTTTTGGAGTTTTTCCTCTAATGTTTCCTTTTTTCCAGATTTCAACATTCAGACTTGATATGCCCAAGTTCATTGCGTCCATAACAGATGATGTTTTGCTTGTGAGACTTGTCATCCTTTCCTTTACTAGACTGCTTGGAATTTCTTTGAGGTAATGGCTTCTTTCTATTGTGCCACATCCTCTGAATTTTTCTAGATATGAAAACTAGCTCCTCATCCTCTAAGTCCACATTTTGTTCATCTGGATCATTATCCTCTAATTATACTGTTACCTTCAAAGCCTTCTTCTGCTTGTATTTCAAAGCCAAAGTATTTTGCTTCTTCCTAGACTCATCCTATACAAGCTCAATGTCATATGATATTAAGGAACTAATCATTTTATCCAATTTAAGAGTATTAAGATCATTAGCTTCTTGAATGGGTGTAATCTTAGGTCTCCATTTGCATGGAAAACTCCTAAGAATTTTCTTCACATGATCAACAGTAGTATAACTCTTTTAAAGAACTTTAATCATGAGAATAAAGTCTATAATCTAGAAAACATTGTTTCAATGTCTTCATCTTCATCTTCTTCCATATGAAATAATTCATATTTTATAACTAGGAGGTTGGCTTTTGTTTCTTGAACTTGCTTGCTTCCTTCATAAGTTAGAACCAAATTGTTATAGATGCTCCTGGACTTGTGATGCATCTTGTACGTCTTAATTTGTTCAACATCCATCTATTTCCTTGGAATTTCAGTGCCATCAGTATTTGTTGGAGAAGTGTATCAATCTTCGACTAAGTCCCAAAGTTTATAATCAAGTGAAATAAATAAGCTTATGAGTCTGCCCTTCCAGTACTCAAATCATTCTCTTACAAATAAAGGTGGTTTTTTGATGTTTCCACAAGAGGCTTCTTCACTAAATCCAGACATGTTCAATCCTTGGATCTTTCCTCATACACTGTAAAATGCTCTGCCTTGAAACCGGGCTCTTGATGCCAATTGAAGGTGCAAACACGAGAAAGGATTGAGTTAAGTTTTTCAAAGTTCGATTCTTTTTAGTTATTTATTCAAGAACTGGTTCATGTTTGGTGATTTTAAGTAAAATAGAGGCAATAGCAATTAGGCTTAAGTAATCAGAGGCAACAGTAAAGTAAAAAGTGCAGAAATAAAGTGACACAAGCAGATTTATCCTAGTTCACTTAGAAAGATTTAACCACTAATTCAAATCCGTGAATTACACAACACCAGACCCTACAAGTCATTATTCTCAAAATAACTTGACACCTATATACTTTTTGAGGCAAACAAACACCATGACCCTACAAGTTAAGTCTTCTCCAAACATCCTGAAAACCACATATTTTTTAAAGCAACTTCACCTTGTCCCTACAAGTAAAGTCTTCTCAATACAACCTGAAAACCACATATTACTTCTACTATGCAGATTTTTAGACTTGATTTCTCAAACTAAAACACTTAAAAAATATTTCTTGGAGCAAGTACTTCTCTAGAACTTAAACCTTTGAGCTTTGAATCCTTAGGAAATTTGAGCTCTCAAAAGTTTTTCTAAATTATATGGATTTTTGAGTTTATGAGTTCATACTTTCTTTTTTCAGCCATGAATATCTATTTATATAATACATTAGGGTTTCAATTTTGTCCTTGTAAAATCTGGATCATATCTTTCTTGTGAACAATTTCTGAATGTATCTTGTTCTGAACAAATTATAAGTGTATCTTCTTGTAAATAATTCTGAGTGTTTCTTCTTATGAATAATTCTGAGTGTATCTTCTTGTGAAAAATATTTTGACCATATCTTCTTGTGTAGAAGATTTTGGCCATATCTTATTGTGTACAAGATTATGGCCATATGTTTTTATCACCTTGGTCAAAGATTTCCTTCAATTATAATTCTGAATTGTATCTAATTTCAGATTGTGTTCAAAAACTTATTCACGTGAATCTTCCTTCTTACACTTGATTGATTGGAGTGGGAATGGATTCAGGCTTGTTCTTGAATATACATAAATTTTGATTAGGTTAAGTCTTTTCTTCAAAATGAATTCTTTCAATCAGAGTCGTTGACTTTCTATTAGAGTTATTACTTTCTTGTTTGAGATGTTGTGTTTCTTGGATAATAAAAGTTAAAGGCAGAATTGTGTGGCTCAGTATTAGTGGCTTTGAGCAAATCCCATTGTTGAATCATCAGAGTAAGTGCAACATTAGAGGCTGCATATTAGAGGCACCTGTTGAAACTAAGTTGGTTTTCCATTTAGAGTTTTGATGTTAATAAAAATATTTTATACGAACAATAAATTTGGATTAATGACTTCATTAAGTATGAAAAAATTGGAAGAAGAAAATCAGAGGAAATGACTAGAGAATCCCACCAGAGGATACCACTAGAAGAAGTGAACGGAGGAAGTCACTAGAGTAAGTAAAAAGGTCATCGGAAACAAAATCAAAACAGTCAACGAAATCCTCAGAATCAGGCGAATGCACGTTCTGGAAAATAACACGCATCTGCCTATGATGTTTATCTATGAAGTTTAAGCTTGAAGATTTAGCGTACTTGTAGAAGCTCAGTGTGTTTCTGTAGTGTCCATGCCTCTGATGAACAATATCTCTACAACCTCTGGTGAATAGTTATTTCTGCATGCTCTGATGATTGTGTTTGTTGAATAATAATAGTTAGAGGTAGAATTGCATAATTTAGAGTTAGTGGCATTTGGCAAATCACCTTGTTAAAACTTCAGAGTCAGTGTAACATTGTAGAACCATTTTGATAAGAGGATTATGAGCTTTGAATTTATGATTTGAACAATCTCTTCAAAATTAATTATACCTTGATATGAACTCTTCAGAGGCATGCAGAGTTTGTGCACATCAAAGACATGCAAAGGCTTTAGAGGCATGCTTCAAATTTAGTCTTCAAATTTAATCACATCAAAGAGTTTTCTGACCTAATGCAGAAAGAGTTCCAAATGAGCATGATGGGAGAACTTAAGTTCTTCTTGGGAATTCAGATTCACCAAGGTAAATCAGGTATACTCATTCACCAATCTAAATACACTAAATAACTTCTTAAAATGTTCAAGATGAGTGATTGTAAGCCTATGGCCACCCCTATGCACCCAACCTGCTCTCTTGAAAAAGATGAAACCAGCCAAAAGGTAGACCAGAAAACATACAGAGGTATGATTGGATCCCTTATTTATTTAACTGCTTCTAGACCTGACATTTTGTTTAGTGTTTGTGTGTGTGCCCGTTTTCAAGCTGACCCTAGGGAATCCCATTTACCTACTGTCAAACGAATTTTGAGATACCTTAAAGGAACCACCAACCTTACTTTGTTATACAAGAAAACCCCCACCTACAAACTAAGAGGTTTTTGTGATTCTGACTATGCTGGAGACAAGTTGGAAAGGAAAAGTACAAATGGCAACTGCACATTCTTAGGTGATAACTTGACCTCTTGGTCAAGCAAAAGACAAAGCACCATTGCCATGTCAACAGCTGAAGCTGAATATATATCAGCAGCAGGATGTAGCTCACAGTTAATCTGGATGAAACATCAACTTGAAGATTACAACATCTTTGAAACCAATATCCCTTTGTTCTGTGATAACACTTCAGCCATAAATCTAACCAAGAACCCTATCTTACACTCTAAAGCCAAACACATTGAAATAGAACACGATTTCATTAGGGACCATGTTCAAAAAGGAACTTTAAGCATCTAGTTTGTGGACACTGATCATCAATGGGCTGATATCTTCACCAAAGCATTACCAAAAGATAGGTTCGAGTTCATCAAGAACATCTCAACATTATCTCCATATCTGACTAGCTCAAGTAGTCTTCTTAAGAGTTTTTTGTAATTTTCTTGTAATTTTATTTTATGCTTTTTAATTTTCTGTTTTTACTTTCTGTAATTTGTAAAGAGAAAAACAAAAATACAAAAATAGTAGGACCTCTTTTTGGCTAATGACAAAAAAGGGGGAGAGAGAAAAAGGAGAAATAAGTAGAAAAAGAGAGACAAAAAGAAAGGAGGAATGAAAAAGAAATAGATGAAAAGAGAAGGAGTTGAAAAGGAGAGGAAACAAGGAGAGAGAAAAATAAAGAGAGAAAAAGAAATAGATGAAAAGAGAATGAGTTGAAAGGAGAAGAAACAGGGAGAGAGAAAAATAAAGAGAGAAAAAGAAATAGTGAAAAGAGAAGGAATTGAAAAGGAGAAGAAACAGAGAGAGAGAAAAAAAAAAGAACAGAAGGAGTTGAAAAGGAGAGGAGAAGAGAAGAAAAGAAAGAGTGATTCAAGAAGGAGTTGAAAAGGAGAAGAAAAAGTCAGTATTAGACTTAGGGGGAGAGATTGGTCTGAGGGGGAGTATTTCAAGTACTTCGAGTTTTAAGCTAGCAAAATAAGTTAAGGTTTTGTCATCATCAAAAGGGGGGAGATTGTTGGAACCAAGTTGGTTCTAAGTACTTAGGATTTTGATGTTTACAAAAGCACTCCATGTAATCTTATTTTGTACTTTGAATTATTATATTAAATGCCACCAGAAGATGAAGTTACCAGAGGCAGAAGATGAATTACCAGAGGATAAAATCAGACCAGAGGATACACCTCCAGAAGACACTAGATAATGCATCCAGAAGGTACCATAGGATGCATCCTGAAAGCACCAGGGGATACACCAGAATGTCAAAACACCATCAGAGGATATCTTTCCTGGCCCAAATCAAAAGGAAGCAGAGTCTAGAAGGAGAGTTGGACTAGACCAGAAAGAAGCCTGCCAGAGGGAGACTTGTTCCAGACCAGAAGGATTCATAAGTCAGGCTTGGTCCAGAATTTATTCTGACCAGAAAATAGCTTGGCTGTGAAATGATAATCAGTCCAAACTTGATCCAGACTTAATCAGAGCTTTAGATAATTGGTCCAAAACAAGTGACTTGGTCCAGATTTGGCCCAGACCAGAAGATAGCATGGTTCAGAGTATGAAACTAAGTCCAGACCAGAAGAAATGATGTCCAGATTTTGTCCATACATGATCCTGAATCAAAGGTAATTATCTAGACTAAAATATCATAAGTCCAGATTAAATTTCAGTTAAATCCAGACCCAGTCCAGATCAGAGGGAAGATATTCAAATCAATGGTCTAGTGTTGGCCGAAATCAGAAGATCAGACCATATGGCCCAGTGTTGGCCGAGATCAGAAGATCAGAATGTGTGGTCCAGTGTTGGCCGAGATCAGAGGATCACAACAGATCAGTTTGCAAGTCCAGCGTGGTCGAAATCAAAATATCATATGGTCCAGATTTAATCATGAAGCTATTGGCGGGAAGAAAGATTTGTTCTAGAATTAATTAAAGACATGATTGGCCCAAGTTATTTTCGAATGCAAATCTGGAGCTAAAAAGATATGTTTTTTATTTAAATGAAACCCGATTGGTCTAGGTATGTTTGCAAGAGAATCCAGTAAAATACAGCTCGAATTTAAGCTTGGAAGATACCCTAAGTCACATCTATAAAAGGAGGCTCAAGACTGAAGACTAATTATCGAAAATCACAAAAGAGTCATACACATCCAGAAGCAAACACTCGAGTTTTCAGTGAGGTTAATTGTGAGTTCCAGCTTTCCAGAAGCAAGCACTCGTGTTTTTGTTTCCCTTGTGTTAGATCTAAGTTGTTGAAGTAGAGTCTACAATCTGAGGGAGTCAGAATGGGTAGCAGATTACTTAGCAATTAGATTCAAGGAGTTGTAATTCCTTCTACAATCTGGGGTTGTCAGATTGGTAAGAGAAGATTTGACTTGAGAAGTCAAGGTGCTGTATTCCTCAAAACTCTAGGATTGTTAGACTGTTTGAGAAGACTGACTTGGAGGGTCAGTGGTATTGTTGTAACTCAAGGTTTGAATTAGTGAAATCCTTCAAAGAGAATGGACTGGACGTAGCCTCGTTAACGGTGAACTAGTATAAAATTCTGTGTTTTCATTTTTACTTTATATCCGCTGCTAACTCTATTTTATTCATACATCAAGTTTTGTTATAAAACTGCAAAAACAAAAAAGTATTCAAGTTAGTCAAACACAATTCAACCCCTCCTTCTCGTGTTTGCACCTTCAACATGGTCCAGATCACACGGATCCAGATTAGGAGACAACATGGTTCATATCAGGAGACGTAGTCTAGACTTGGTCTACATCAGAAGATCACACGGTCCAGGTTTGTAACGTGATTCTGATTCATAAAAGACTTAATCAAAATTCGAAGAAGACTTGATTGAATTTTGATAGAGATCTGATTAAAGTATTAAGAAGATTTGATTCAAAAATCACCGAAGACCTAATGGAAATTCGAAGGAGATCTGAAGCAAAGAATATTTGTTTTTGAATTAAAAAGAAATAGAATCGGGACTAAAGAATTTTCAAAGGAAATCTAAGCAGATTCATCTCGAAAATAAGCTTCGACAAAGCCCATACTTCAGCTATAAAAGAAGGCTATAGGCATCAGTATTATGTACTGAAAAACACAAGAACTTGAGCTTACAATTCAAAGTTATCCGAGAGTTCAAAAGAGTGAAATACTTGTGCGAAAGAGAAATATGCTCTAAGGGTTTTCAGAGAGTGGGAGTCAATGTTATAATCAGCTTTCCAGAAGCAACTACTAAAGAAAGTCATTGCAGTAATCAACTTTCCATAAGCAATAATACAAAGTTCCAAACCTTTGTAATCAAACCCGATAGTGGTGTGAATTCCTTCTTCAATCTGGGGTTGTCAAATTGGTAGGACAAGACTTGACTTGTAGGGTCAAGGTGTGGAAGTTCCTTTTTTCAATCTGGGGTTGTCAGATTGGTAGGAGAAGACTTGACTTGTAGGGTCAAGGTGTTGTTATTGTTCCTCAAAAGTCTGCGGTTGACATTTTGTTTGGGAAGACTTGCTTGGAGGGTCAGCTGTTATAATTCAAAGTGTTTTGAATTAGTGGATTAAAGCCTTCGGAATGAAGGGACTGGACATAACCAAGTTAATGGTGAACCAGGATAAATCTTTGTGTTCTTATGCCGTTATTATCCGCTGCTAAGCTTGATTATTTATTCATCAAGTAATTTACATCAACATTCATGAAAATAGCGTAAAGAATTCAAGTTTGGCAAACACAATTCAACCCCCTTTTCATGTTTGCACCTTCAATTGGCATCAGAGCTCGGTCTCAAGGCTGAGCACTTTATAGTGTTTGAGGAAAGATCCAAGGGTTCAACATGTCTGGATTTAGTGATGAAGCTTCCAGAGGAAACATCAACATACCACCTCTGTTTGATGAGGAACGGTTCGAGTACTGGAAGGATAGGCTAAGGAGTTTCTTTATTTCACAAGATCCTGAACTTTGGAACTTTGTAGAAGATGGCTATACTGCTCCAAAAGATGCTGATGGTGTTAAAATTCCTAGAAAATATATGGATGCCGACCATAAGAAGATGTACAAGATGCATCATAAGTCCAGAACATTTATGATAAATGCAATCACTTTCAAGGAATTCGACAAGTGCACCAACAAAGAGACAGCAAAGAGCATCTATGATAGTCTGACTCTGACTTATGAAGGAGGCAAGCAAGTTCAAGAAGCATAGGCCAACATCCTAGTTCAAATGTACGAGTTGTTCAAGATGGAAGAAGATGAAGACATTGAAGCAATGGTTTCCAGATTCCAAATTCAGGTTTCAGGATTAAAGGTACTTAAGAAGAGCTACACTACTGCATACCACGTGAAGAAAATTCTTAGAAGCTTGTCAACCAAGTGGAGACCAAAGATCATTGCCATTCAAGAAGCAAATGATTTGAACACTCTAAAGCTAGAAGAATTAATCAGCTCCCTCAAATCACATGAAATTGAGCTTGAAGAAGATGTGCCCAAGAAGAAGAACAAAACCCTAGCTTTGAAATCCAAGCACAAGAAAGTTCTAAATGCTGAAGTAGAATCAGAAGATAGTGATTCTGATGACCAGAATCAGAAACCAGAAGAAGAAGAGATTGGCTTCATAACCAGAAAAGTTCTGAAGATGTGGCACAACAGAAAGAAGAAGTTTCCCCAAAGGTATTCCAAGCATTCCAACAGGGGAAAGGATGAACATGACAAGTATAATATCATCTGCTATGGATGCAATGAACTTGGACACATCAAGTCAGAATGTACAAACCTGGAGAAAGGAAAAAACCAAAAGAAATAGTCTAGACGTAAGAAGAAGAATATGATGGCTACATGGGATGATTCTGATGAATCTTCTAATGATGAAGAAGCAGAATTGGTTATGATGGCTCACATCAATTCTGCCTCTGGATCCCCCAAAGTTTCTGACCCTGGAAGCAAATCAGTAGATGAAGTAAAAGAGTGGAAATACTGGAATGATTCTGTTGAGTCGTTTGATGATGGAAAAGCAGAATTAGCTATGATAGCTCACATCAATTCTATCTCCGGATGCCACAGAGCTGCTGACTCTGGAAGAAAATCAAAAGACAAAAAAGCAGAACTGGCTCTGATGGCTCACTCTCATTTTGCCTCTGGATTCGATACAGATGCTGACTCTGGAAGAGAATCAGAAGATGAAAAAGTAGAATTGGTCATGATGGCTCACACTTATTCTGCCTCTGGATTCGACATAAATGCTGACTCTAGAAGAGAATAAGAAGATGAAGAAGCAAAATTGGCTCTGATGGCTCACACACATTATGCCTCTGGATCCAACACAGACTCTGATTCTTGAAGTGAATCTTTAGAGGAAGAAAAGAGGTATTTTATGAACTTACCCTATTTGATTTAATTACTGCAATGAATGATATTTTAAATGTCAATAACAAACTGTCTATAAAACTGAAAATGCTTAGGTAAGAAAATATAATTCTAACCAAAAAAGTTACTGTTTTAAAGAATCAAAATGCAGAATGTAAAACAGAAAATACAGCTTTTAAAACTGAAATTGCTAAACTTAAAGCTGAGCATCTAACTCTAAAAAGTAATCTTTGTTCAACATCAAATGAAAATACTGTATGTAATTCTGATATGGATGAACAAGTATTACAAGATTTTATTGCTAATGGTATGGAAAGAAGTCAATATGCTTCTATGATATATTGAGTTAGTAACAATGGTAAAAGAGGCATAGGATTTGATGAATTTGTAACTGTAACTAAAATTATTTCCTCTAATGCTTTGTGTGTTGTTTGTGCTAAGAAAGGTCACTCAAAATTGTCTTGTCCCATGATAAAATCAATGAAAGACAAGAAACCTTTCAAGACTAACAAACCAGGACCCAACAAGATTTGGGTACCAAAAGATAATTTTTTTTATGATGCAGATGTTCTAAGCATCCAAATTGAAACACTGATCATGGTGGCTGGTCAATGGATGCTTGCAATATATAAAGGGAAAAATGTCTATGTTCCAACACCTACCAAACAGTAGCCAATACTTATTAGAACCAGAACCATATGAAGAAATATCGAAATAGACAGAGAAATCACACAAACTGGAACTACCAGAAGAATCAGAATTATCATCAGTTCCAAAACTATAAGAGGAACTTGATATATCAGCAGAAAGAGAAGTGTCAGATGAATAATCAGAATCAGGAGACTTCTTCGAACACTCCAGTAAAATTCATCAAGACTACAAAACTGGATGGGAATTCAAAGCCCTTCATCCAGACCCTCTAATCACAGAATATGTAGATTTAGAATCTGAAAACCAGAAACAAGAGGATTTTCTGAATAAAACTGAAGTTGTGACATATAGGTTCTCAAACTGTCAGAGGAACCAAGTAATCCACATAATGTGAACACTTCAGCAGAAACAGCATTCCATTGGTCTAAAAAACAAGCAGAAACCACCAGAAGCAGAATTGATGGTTTGGCTGTATTGAGTTCATTCTTAAATCATATGATTTTTATTATGTTTGATGAAAAACAGCCTGACCCTGAAAATTCAAAGCAATATGATGATAATGCAGGTTTACCAGAACCAGAGGAGGCTGATGCCGGTGTACCAGAACCAGAGGAAGCTGATGCAGGCAAAAGAACATGAAAAAGCATAAGATACAAGCAAGAATACGACAAATCTTCAAAGGATAAATGTGAAGATAAGTTAGAAGGAAGATATAGATGGATCCTAACTATGCAAGAAGAGTTAAATGAATGATGTTTGGGATCTAGTACCAAGACTAGAAAAGAACATTATTAGACCCAAATGGGTTTTCAGAAACAAATTAAATGAAAAAGGAGAAGTTGTCATAAACAAGGCACGACTTATTGCACAAGGATACAGTCAGCAAAAAGGTGTTGACAACACTAAGACATTTGCTCCAATGGCCACGTTAGAAGCTATTCGTATCCTACTTTCCTTTGCTGCTAATAATAACATTACATTATTTCAAATAGATGTTAAAAGCGCTTTTCTAAATGGTTATATACTTGAAGAAGTCTATGATAAACAACCCCCAAGTTTTGAAAGTTCTGAATTTCCAAATCATGTTTTAAAACTTAAAAAAATCTTTGTATGGTTTAACATAAGCACCTGGGGCATGGTATGATAGACTTAGTAACTTTTTGCTTAAAAATAACTTTGAAAGAGGACAAGTAGACAATACACTTTTTAGAAAATCAATAGAAGATGATATTCTTATCATTCAAGTATATGCTGATGATATTATCTTTGGATCTACTAATGACACTATCTGCCAAGAATTTTCCAAATTGATGCAGCATGAATTTCAAATGAGCATGATGGGATAACCTATTTTCTTCCTAGGGATACAAATTCAGCAAAGTCAAAAGGGTATATTGATTTATTAAACGAAATATGCAAAAGAGCTTCTCAAGAAGTTTAAGATGAGTGATTGCAAACCTATGGCTACCCCAATGCACACTATCTGCTCACTTGAAAAGGATGATTCAAGTCAAAAGTTGATCAAACATCACTTCATCACAGACTTTGTTCAAAAAAGGGTACTCAATATTCAGTTTTTAGATATCGACCACCAATGGGCTGACATATTCACCAAACCACTACCTGAAGATAGGTTTGTCTAACCTAAACCTTACCCTCATCCCTGAGCAATAGCTTAGTTAATTTTTATGTAATTTTTTATTATTATTTTCGTGTACTTTGTTATATTCATGTTAATCAAAATAAAAAAAATAAAAAAAAAAGAGATCTACTTCATTCCATTTTGTCTGATGACAAAGGGGGAGAAATATATTTGATAAAGAAGACAATCTGGGGCATTAGACTTAGGGGGAGAAAAATTCAAAATGAAGCTTAGTCTTAGGGGGAGTCAGACAAGAAATAAAAAGAAAGATACTTATAAAAAAATAAAAGTTTTGTCATCATAAAAAAAGGGGAGATTATTGGAACCAAATTGGTTCTTCCAATTAAAGTTTTGATGTTAACAAAAGTATTTTATGAAGAAGAATGCAAAAAAAAAATCAGAGGATGACATCACCAGAAGCAAAAACCAAAGGATGACGTCACTAGAAGCAGAAATCAGAGGATGACGTCACCAAAGGATAAAGTCACCAGAGGATTGTTGGAACCAAGTTGGTTCTAAGTACTTAGGATTTTGATGTTTACAAAAGCACTCCATGTAATCTTATTTTGTACCTTGAATTATTACTTTAAATACAACCAGAATATAAAGTTTGCATAGGCATAAAATGCATTCAGAATGCATTCTGGAATTACCAGAAGATACTCTAGGATCACCAGAAGATATCTTTGCTGGCCCAGATCAGAAGGAAGCAATGTCAGAAGAAGACCTGGACCATACCAGAGGAAAGCCTGCCAGAGGGAGAGTTTGTCCAGACCAAGAGGAATCAAATATCAGATTTATTCCAGAAGTTATTCTGATCAGAAGATGGCCTGGCAGTGAGAAATTAAAACAGCCCAGACTTGTTCCAGACTCAACCAGAAGATAAGTTAACGAGTCCAGAACAAGAGAATCAATCCAGATCTGACCCAGACCATAAGATAGCATGATTCAGGGCATGAAACTAAGTCCAGACCAGAAGAAATGAATTCCAGAATCAATCCAGACCTCGTCCAAAATCAAAGGTAAAATGTCCAGACTGAAATATTCATTGTCCATATTTAACTTCAATTTAATCCATACCAAAGTCCAGAATTGGTTCAGATCAGAGGGAAGATTTCCAGATATGGACTAGCGCATGAAGATCCAATGGTCCAGATTTAATCAGGAAAATTATACGGTGGAGAATTTAATTTATTTTGATCAAAGGATTGAAAAGATTTGTTACAAAAATAAAGTGAGGTGTTGTGGAATTTAGGAGCTGTGGCGGGAAGGAACTAACTGATTTAATTGGCCAGTTATTTTGAAAAGAAATCTGAAGATATGTTTTTTATTTATATGAAGCTCAATTGGTCAAGTTATTTTTACAGAGAATCCAGCAAGATTCAGCTCGAATTTAAGCATTGGAAGAGGCCCTAATCTGCATCTATAAAAGGAGGCTCAAGGCAGAATACTTATAATTGAAAATCACAAAAGAGTCATACACTTCCAAAGCAAACACCCAAATTTTCAGAGAAGTCAATTGTGAGTTCCAGCTTTCAAGAAGCAAGTACTCTTGTTATTTTCTTTCCACTGTGTCAGATCTAAGTTGTTGAAGTAGAGTCTACAATGTGAGGGAGTCAGAAGGGGTAGCAGGTTACTTGGCAATTAGATTCATAGTGTTGTGTGTTAAATCTAAGTTTTTGAAGTAGAGTCTACAATCCGAGGGAGTCAGAAGGGGTAGCAGGTTACTTGGCAATTAGATTCATAGTGTTGTGTGTTAAATCTAAGTTGTTGAAGTAGAGTCTACAATCTGAGGGAGTCAGAAGGGGTAGCAGGTTACTTGGCAATTAGATTCATAGTGTTATGATTTCTTCTACAATCTGGGATTGTCAGATTGGCTGAAGACAGGAGCTGCATTCCTCAAAGAAGTCTAGGATTGTTAGACTGTTTGAGAAGACTGACTTGGAGGGTCAATATAAAGGTTGTAATTCAAGGTTTGAATTAGTGAAATCCTTCAAGGTGAAGGGACTGGACGTAACCTCGTTAACGGTGAACCAGTATAAAAACTGTGAGTTTTATTTTTACTTTTTATCCGCTGCTAACTCTGTTTTTAATTATACATCAAGTTTTGTTTTAAAAGTATAAAAACAGGAAAAGTATTCAAGTTAAGTCAAACACAATTCAACCCCCCCTTCTCGTGTTTGCACCTTCAAGGATACCTCTAGAAGATACAACCAGAAGATATCAACGTCAGCAAAAGGTGTCATCAGAGGATGACGTCACCAGAAGATATAAATGTCACCAGAAGATACAGCCAGAAGATATCACCAGAGGATACTAAAAGATGTCACCAGAGGATATTAGAATATATCACCAGAAGATAGTAGAAGATACCTCCAGACGATACCAGAGGATCCCATCAGAAGCAAAAATTAGAGGATATCATCAAAGGCAAAAATCAGAGGATATCATCAGATGGAAGAAACAATGACATTATCAGAGGATATCATTTGTGGCCCAGATAAGAAGGAAACATATTCTAGAAGGAGACTTGGTCCAAATTAGAAGAATATTTGGTCCAGAAGGAGACATGGTCCAGACCAGAAGGAAACATGGTCCAGAAGATAACATGATCTAGATCAGAGGATAAGTTGGTCCAGAACAGAAGACTTGGTCCAGATCAGAAGATCACATGGTCCAGATCAGAAGATCATTGGGTCCAGATCAGGAGACAACATGGTTCATATCAGGAGACGTAGTCCAGACTTGGTTCAGATCAGAAGATCACACGGTCCAGATTTATAACGTGATTCTGGTTCATAAAAGACTTAATCAAAATTCGAAGAAGACTTGATTGCATTGTGATAGAGATCTTATCAAAGTATTAAGAAGATTTGATTCAAAAATTAGAGAAGACCTAATGGAAATTCGAAGGAGATCTGAAGCAAAGAAGATTTGTTTTGAATTAAAAAGAAACAGAATTAGGACTGAAGAAGCTTGGAAAAAAAGCCCATACTTCAGCTATAAAATGAGGCTTCAGGCAGCACTAATATGTACTAAAAAACACAAGAACACAAGCTTACAATTCAAAGTTATCCGAGAGTTCAAAAGAGAGAAATACTTGTGCGAAAGAGAAATATGCTCCAAGTGTTTTCAGAGAGTGGGAGTCAATGTTATAATCAGCTTTTCAGAAACAACTACTCAAGAAAGTCATTGCAGCAATTAGCTTTCTAGAAGCAACAATGCAAAGTTCCAAACCTTTGTAATCAAATCTGATAGTGGTGTGAATTCCTTCTTCAATCTGGGGTTGTCAGATTGGTAGGAGAAGAATTGACTTGTAGGGTCAAGGTGTGGAAGTTCCTTCTTCAATCTGGGGTTGTTAGATTGGTAGGAGAAGACTTGACTTGTAGGGTCAAGGTGTTGTTATCGTTCCTCAAAAGTCTAGGGTAGTCAGACTGTTTAGGAAGACTGACTTGGAGGGTCAGGTGCTGTAGTTCAAAGTGTTTTGAATTAATGGATCAAAGCCTTCGAAACGAAGGGACTGGATGTAGCCAAGTTATTGGCGAACCATGATAAATCTTTGAGTTCTTATGTAGTTATTATCCACTGCTAAGTTTGATTATTTATTCATCAAGTAGTTCACATCAACATTCATCAAAATAGTAAAAAGAATTCAAGTTTGGCAAACACAATTCAACCCCCTTCTCGTGTTTGCACCTTCAAAAGTAAGGTTTGGATTTTTCCTATTGAAGTCATTTATATTTTCAGCTAGTGGTTTGGTGAATATGTCAACCCATTGGTATTCAGTATCTACAAACTGGATATTTAGTACTCCTTTTTGAACACTCCATAATGGAGTGATATTTGATTTCTCTGTGTTTGGATCTAGAATGTAGGATTGGGTTCTTTGTTAGGCAAATGGTAGAAGTGTTGTCACATAATAGGGAAATGTTACTCTCAAGAATCTTGAAATCTTCTAGTTGATGTTTCATCCGTAGCAATTGAACTTCAACCAGTTGCTGAAATGTACTCAGCCTCTGTTGTTCACATTGCAATTTTGCTTTGACTCTTATTTGACCTTGAGATTAATTTTTCACCAAGAAATGTGCAATTTCCACTGGTCTTTTTTATTTCAACTTTGTCTCCAGCATAGTCAACATTACAATAGCCACTTAATATGTACTTAGTAGACTTCTTATAGAACAAGCCAATGTTGGAAGTACCTTTCAAGTATCTAAGGATTGTCTTAACATTAGTTAAGTGAGACTCCCTTGGATCAGCCTGAAATCATGCATAAACACACACTAAATAAAATATCAGGTCTGCAGGCCATAATGTAAAGCAACTACTATGGATGAAATACCAACAGGAAGATTACAAAATCCTTGAGAGTAACATTCCCATATTATGTGATAATACTTCTGCTATTTGCCTAATAAAGAGCCCAATCCTGTATTCTAGGGTTAAACACATAGAAATTAAATATGACTTTATTAGGGACTTGTTAAAAAAGGAGTACTAAATATCCATTTTTTAGACACTAAACACCAATGACCTGACATGTTCACCAAACCACTAGCTGAACATTGATTTGAATTCATTAAGTGAAATCTGAACCTTACCTTTATATTTTATTAATGAAATGTTATTCCTATTTTAGTTTAGATTCATATTAGTATCTATTTTATGTTGTGTCTATTCTCTTAAAAAAGGGCATAAAAAAACTTTCAAGTCTTTTTGTCTGATAACAATAGGGGAGAAAGATATTTGAGAACAGTTTCTTTTTTGATATGTTTATGTGGAGAGAGAAAGTGTATGCAAGTTAGGAGAAAAGAACTACAAAACTACTTAGACTTGCGGGGGGCCTTAAGTCAGAGGCAGTCAAGTAATAAAAGCCAATAAATTGTTATAAAAAATTATGATTTTGTCATCATAAAAAAGGTAGAGATTTTTGGAACCAAGTTGGTTTTCCTCTTGTGATTTTGATGTTAACAAAGCTATTTTATGAGAACAATTTGTTTGGACTAATAGAATCATTAAATGTGCAACAATTAGAAAAAGAAAATCAAAGGATGGTACCAAAGGAATGTACCAGAGGAAGCTACCAGTGGAAGTGACAAGAGGAAATCACCAAAGGAAGTGACCAGAGGATGAGATTAGAGGAACAAAAAAGTATACGTTTTTGCTTTTGAGCATATGCCTATGAAGGTTACACACATTGTCTCTGATGTTTGGCTGTGAAGTTTAAATCTATAGACTGCCTCTGATAACTAGGCCTGAAAACTGAATTTGAAGCATGCCTCTGATATGCAACCTCTAATGTTGCACTGACTCTGATGATTCAACAAGGTGATTTTCCCATACCATTAATTCAAAGTCAGGCAATTGTGCCTCTAACTTTTATTATCCAAGAAACGGAGCATCTCACTCCAACAAGAAATTCAATGCCTCTGATGGAAAGTCAACGACTCTGCCTCTAAACCATTAGAACATGAAAACCAGAGGAAGGTAGCAGCGAATGAGATTAAAGGAACACAAAAACATATGCGTCTGCCTCTTAACATATGTCTCTAAAAGCACGTGCCTCTAAAGGTTATAAAGACTGCATCCGATGTTTAGCTCTGAAATTTGCGTTTGAAGACTGCCTCTGATAATTGGGTTTGAAGACTGCCTCTGAAGATTGAGTTTGATAACTAGGTCTGAAGATTGTCTAAAAACTGAAACATAATTCTTCAGAGGCACACCGATTTACCAGAAACACACTAAGCTGCTAGAAGCATGTTGAACTACCAGAAAAATGCTAAACTACTAGAAGCACACTGAACTACCAGAAGCATGCTATTACAGGAAAATGTGCGTACTTTTCCAGAACGTGCATATGTCCGATTATGGGATTTCGTTGACTGATTTGAATTTGTCATTTCCTTTGGTTACTTCTTATTTCTTGCTTTTGATATCTTCTTCTGATTTCTTGTTGTTATTCCAGCACACTTAATGATGTCATCAGTGCAATAAATTGTTCTCACAAAATACCTTTGTTAACATCAAAACCACACGAAGGAATTTTTTTTTTGACCAACAATCTCCCTCTTTTTGATGATGAAAAAACAATACTTTTGATAACAATTTATTTTACCAAAAAATAAAGTAAAACAACAAACAAACACACAAGTAGAACAACAAACAAAACATAAATGCAAATAAATAAACATGCAAATACACAAAAATGGCTCCCCCTATCATAGGGCTCCCCCTAACTCTGAGCAGTTATAATTCCCCCAAACATGCAAGCTTCTTCTCCTTCAAACATTCAAATAGAAACCATTTAGAAGAGATTTTAAATTGTTCTTAAATTTCTTTTTCCCATTTTTGTCATCAGAAAAAAGAATAGAAATTCGAATGGCAATTGACTAATGAGTTAACACCATTCTATAGATAATGTTTAAGCCAAGAAACACACATCTATTTAAGTTTAAACTTCTATGAGCATATAAAAATTAGAGCATCAAGCATATATCGGTCAGAACATTAATCAGATATAAATACTAGGTTCAGATTCTTTGTAATAAATTCAAATCTTTCTTCAACTAGTGGTTTAGTGCATATGTTAGCCCATTGATGTTCAATATCTACAAAATGGATTTTTAACACACCTTTTTGAATATAGTCCCAAATAAAGTGGTGTTTTATTTCTATGTATCTAGCCCTAAAATGTAGAATTGGAATTTTAGTAAGACAAATAGCGGATGTATTATCACATTATATGGGAATATTACTCTCGATTATTTTGTAGTCCTCCATTTGATGTTTCATCCATAGAGGTTGAGAGTTGCATCATGCTGCTCAAATGTACTCAACTTCTATTGTTGACATTGCAATTGTGCTTTATCTTTTGCTTGACCAGGAGATCAAATTTTCACCTAGGAAAGTATAGTTTCCACTGGTGCTTTTTCTTTCAATTTTCTCTCCAACATAGTTAGCATCACAATATCCTACTAACCTATACTTAGTTGACAATTTATAGAAAAAACCAAGATTAGAGGTACCTTTCAAGTATAAAGAGATCCTCTTAATAGCAATTAAGTGGGATTCCCTTGGATCAGCTTAAAATATGGCGCACACACACTAAATAAAATACTAGGTTGGTAAGTAGTAAGATATTAAAATGACCCTATCATTCCTTTGTGTGTTTTCTGGACAACTTTTTTTCCTGATTCATCTTTATCAAGTGAGTAAGTGGGATGCATTGGTGTAGCCATACTTTGCAATCAAGTACACACTTCTGCCTCTGAGCATATGTGCATGAAGGTTACACACATTGTCTCTAATGTTTGGTTGTGAAGTTCAAATCTGAAGACTGCCTATGATAATTGGGTCTAAAGACTGAATTTGCAGCATGCATCTGAAGCCCTTGCGTGCCTCCTATGTGCACAAACTCAGCATGCCTTTGAAGAGTTTATATTAAGCTATCATTAACTCTAAAGAGATTGTTCAAGCCATGTTCAAAGCTCAATTTCTGCTAATCAAAAGTTGCAACACACTCAAAATGTTGCCTCTGTTATGCAGCCTCTAATGTTGCACTAACTCTGATGATTCAACAATGTGATTTCCCCATACCACTAATTTTAAGTCATGCAATTATGCCTCTAAATTTTATCATCCAATAAACAGAGCATCTCACAAAAACAAGAAATGCAATGCCTTTGATGGAAATTCAACGACTCTGATTGAGAAAATTCATTCTACAGAAAAGACTTAGTTGAATCATAATTTCTGAATATTCAAGAACAAGCACGAATCCATTCATGTTCCAATCAATCAAGAATATGAAAGAAGGTTCACATGAATAAGTTTTCGAACACAATATGAAATTACATACGATTCAAAATTATAATTGAAGAAAATCTTTGACCAATGTGAAAAGAATATATGGTCAAAATATTGTTCACATGAAGATATGGTCAAAATATTGTTCACAAGAAGATATGGTCAAAATATTGTTCACAAGAAGATATGGTCAAAATATTGTTCACAAGAAGATATGGCCAAAATATTGTTCACAAGAAGATATGGTCAAAATATTGTTCACAAGAAGATATGGTCAAGATATTGTTCACAAGAACATATTGTCAAAATATTATTCACAAGAACATTTGGTCAAAATATTGTTCACAAGAATGTATGCTCATAATTTGTTCAGAAGAAGATATGCTCAAAATTTGGTGATAAAAAGATATGCTTAGAATTTGTTCACAAGAAGATAAACCCAGAATTATCCACAAGAATATACTGTTAGAACCAATTTGGTTTTATAGTTAGAGTTTCGATGTTAGAAAAAGTGTTTTACGAGAACAATATATTTGACTTCACATATTATGAAAGAAGATTTGTGTTTTTGAAGACAATCTAAAATAAGATTTGATTTAGATTTATTATTGAAGAAAATCTTTGACCAAGTTGACAAGAAGATTTGATCAAGATTTATCAGAAGACGATATGAATTATTTACATGAAGAATTGATCAAGATTTATCTACAAAAAGATATGAATTCTTTACAAGAAGATTTTATCAAGATTTATCACAAGAAGATGTGAATTATTTACAAGAAGAATTGATCAAGATTTATCTACAAGATATGAATTATTTACAAGAAAATATGATCAAGAATTGTTTACAAGAAGAAACACTCACTAGAAGATACATTTATTATATCCAAATATATGATTCATACTTTGACAAAGGACAAAATACTAAATTGGACTTAAGTGTGAAAGTTCAAGAATTAATCAAACACTATGTTCCTTCCCAGATCAAAGCAATCAATAGGAATGAAATTTCATATGAAGACTTTGAGAAAGAAAATCTTAAGAAAATATGAACAATATCAATCGGAAAAATTTACAAACTCAATCTGAATAAAATACGAACAGAATCAATCTAGAAGAACAGCTCTTTTTGGATTCAAAAATAAAGAATTGACTAAAGAACATATTATCAAAAAGCAACTTGTTCAGAATTATTTTTGAATAAGATCATGGTTGACAAAGCTATGATTGAAGATACAATTCAGATTTAAATAATGACTAGATTGAAGCTCTAACTTTATCTATAAATAGATACTCAAGGCTGTTAGATTGAAGCTCTAACTTTATCTATAAATAGATTGAAGCTCTCTCCCTGTTTCCTCTCCTTTTCAACTTCTCTTTTTCACTCTTTATTTTTCTCTCTCCCTGATTCTTCTCCTTTTCAACTCCTTCTCTTTTCATCTCTTTCTTTTTCGCTCCTCCATTCTTTTTATCTCTCATTTTCTACTTATTTCTCCTTTCTCTCTCTCTCTCTCTCTCCCCCTTTTTGTCATCAGCCAAAAAGGAGGTCCTACTATTTTTGTATTTTTTTTCTCTTTACAAATTATAGAAAATAAAAGACAGAAAATAAAATTACAAGAAACTTAAAAACTCCTAAGATGACTACTTGAGCTAGTCAGATATCGAGGTAATGCAGAGATGCTTCTAGATGAACTCGAACCTATCTTATGGTCATGCTTTGGTGAAGATATCATCCCATTGATGATCAGTGTCCACAAACTGGATGCTTAAAGTCCCTTTTTGAACATGGTCCCTATTGAAGTGGTGTTTTATTTCAATGTTTTTGGCTCTAGAGTGTAAGATAGGGTTCTTGGTTAGGTTTATGGTTGAAGTGTTATCACAGAACAAAGGGATATTGGTTTCAAAGATGTTGTAATCCTCAAGTTGGTGTTTCATCCAGAGTAACTGTAAACTACATCCTGCTGCTGATATATACTCAGCTTCAGCTGTTGACATGACAATGGTGCTTTGTCTTTTGCTTGACCATGAGATCAAATTATCACCTAAGAAAGTGCAGTTGCCACTTGTACTTTTCCTTTTTCAGCTTGTCTCCAGCATAGTCGGAATCACAAAAACCTCTGAGTTTGTAGGTGGGGGTTTTCTTGTATAACAAAGTAAGGTTGGTGGTTCCTTTAAGGTATCTCAAAATTTGTTTGACAGCAGTTAAATGGGATTCCCTAGGGTCAGCTTGAAAACGGGCACAGACACAAACACTAAACAAGATGTCAGGTCTAGAAGCAATTAAATAAAGAAGGGATCTAATCATACCTCTGTATGTTTTCTGGTCTACCTTTTGGCTGGTTTCATCTTTCTCAAGTGAGCACGTTGGGTGCATGGGGGTGGCCATAGGCTTACATTCACTCATTTTCTTTAGTGTATTTAGATTGGTGAATGAGTATACCTGATTTACCTTGGTGAATCTGAATTCCCAGGAAGAACTTAAGTTCTCCCATCATGCTCATTTGGAACGCTTTCTGCATTAGGTCAGAAAACTCTTTGCACAAAGTGCCATTAGTCGATCCAAATATGGTATCATCAACATAAACTTGAATAATCAAAATATCATTTTTAATGGATTTCCTAAATAGAGTATTATCAATCTGGCCTCTATTAAATCCATTCTTAAGCAGAAAGTTACTAAGTCTGTCATGCCATGCCCTTGGTGCTTGTTTTAAACCATATAAAGATTTTTTAAGTTTGAAAACATGGTTTGGAAAATCAGAATTTTCAAATCCAGAGGGTTGTTTGACATAGACTTCCTCACTTATATAGCCATTTAGGAATGCACTTTTAACATCCATTTGATACAGCATTATATCATGATTAGCAGCAAATGATAAAACAATTCTAATTACTTCTAACCTGGCCACTGGAGCAAAAGTATCAGTGTAGTCTACACCTTCTTGTTGACTGTATCCTTGAGCTACTAATCTGGCTTTGTTCCTTACCACTTCATCTTTTTCATTGATTTTATTCCTGAACACCCACTTGGTTCCAATAATGTTTTTGTTTGGTCTGGATACCAGATCCCAAACATCATTCCTTTGGAATTAATTTAGCTCTTCTTGCATTGCAAGTATCCAACCTTCCTCTGCCAAAGCTTCATCAACATTGCTTGGTTAGCATCAGCTTCTGGTTCAGGAAAATCTGTAACAGCTTTTGATTCTGATAAATATCAAGATTTCTCTTCTGACTTATCTTGGCTGTTTCTGACTTGATCAGATTTATCTTTTGAAGATTTTTCATGTGTAGCTGACTTGCTTGTATCCTCTACCTTTCCAGGTACTTCTGTTTCTTCTGCTTCTGCTTCTGCTCCCTTTGGTTCTGGTGAACCTGCACTATCTTTATCTTGCTTTGATTTGTCATGATCAAGCAGTTTGTCATATAACATAATATAAATCAATTAATTTAAAAATGAACTCAATACGGCCAAACCATTAATTCTGCTTCTGGTGGTTTCTGCTTGTTTTTGAAACTACTTGAATGATGTTTCTGCTGAAGTGTTCAGTTCGTGTGAATCACTTGACTCCTCTGACAGTTTGAAAACCTGCATAATACTTATCTAGCTTTCATTTGTTAAGATCAAGCTTCTAGTTATCACAGTAAACATAAATATCAAATAATAATAGTGTTTACAGCAAGATGTAACCTCTATGTCAACAGTTTCAGTTTTTACTCTGAAAATCCTCTTGCTTCTGATTTTCATATTCCTAATCAGTATGTTCTGTGATTACATGGTTTGGATGAGGGGATTTGAATTCCCTTCCTGGTTTGTAGTCTTGATGAATCTCACTATAGTGTTTGAAGAACTCTCCTGATTTTGATTCCTCTCTTTCTGCTTTGGCTGATACACCATGTTCCTCTAGTGATTCTGGAACTTATGGTGATTCTGGTGATTATACCGATTCTGGTAATTATGTTGGTTCTGGTTCGGGTTTTGGTACTGATTCAGATTCTGGTTCCAATTCCTGTGCCTCTGATACTAGTTCCAGTTCCTATACCTCTGATATTGGTTCCAGTTCCTGTACCTTTGATACTGGTTCCAGTTCTGGTTCTGGTTCCAGTTCATGTTCCTCTAATACTCGTTCCAGTTCTGATTGTGGTTCCAGTTCCTGTTCTGATTCGTGTGATATCTTTGATATTTTCGGTTCCTCCTATGATTCTGGTTCTGGTTCTGATAGGTATTGTGTTGACCAGTTCTTCTTCTAACAGAGTCACTTGGCTTCTGTTTGGTAGATGTTGGAACATAAACCTTCTTCTGCTTGTGCATTGCCAACATCCATTGTCCAGGCACCATTGTTTGTGTCTCCTTCTGGTTGCTCAGAATATCTGCAACATAGACAATTTGATCTTTTGGTACCCATAACTGATTGGGTCCAAGTTTGTTAGTCTTAACAGCTCTCTGATCTTGTTCAGATTTTACCATTCGACAAGATAGTTCAGAGTGACCTTTCTTAGCACAAACAATACATAAAACTTTAGAATGAACAGTTTTAGTTTCACTAATCGTTTCTGTAAAACCAAGACCTCTCTTTCTAGTGTTACTGTTTCCATAAATCATAGATGCATATTTACTTCTTTCCATTCCATTAGAAATAAAGTTTTGAAAGAATTGTTCATGCATATCAGATTCACAAACAGTTTTGGAAGTGGAACATATATTACTTTTGAGAGTTTGGTTTTCAGATTTGAGTCTTGCAACTTCAGTTTTAAAATCTTTGTTTTCAGTTGCATACTCAGAATTTCGATTCATTAAAACTTGGACTTCTTTGATTAGATTTTTCTTATCTTCCCTAAGAGTTTTTAGTTTTAAAGACATCTTATTGTTTGCATTTAACAAGTCTTTTACAGCATCAATTAATTCAGATTTAGAGAGATCAGAAAATACCTCATTGTCTTCATCTTCATCTTTTGTTCCAGAGCCTGAGCTGTATTCAGAACTTGAATTTTTATGAGCCATCAGAGCTAGAATTGCTCCCTCTGATGTGCTTCCAGACTTTCTTGAATGACTGCTTTGATCATTCTTCCTTCTGCCTGCTTTCCTTCCTGAATTCTTGACTTTATGAAGTCCAGAGGTAGACTTGATGTGTGCCATCTTTGTTGTTTCTTCCTCTTCTTCATCAGACGATTCTTCTTCTGATTCGGATACATCCCAGGCAGCCATTAGACCCTTCTTTCTGTATCTGGAACTCTTTTTGTGCTGTTTGCCTTTTTCAAGATTTGGACATTCTGACTTGATATGTCAGGGTTCATTGCATCCATAACAGATGATGTTCTTCTTGTCAGATTCTTCCTTATCTTTTCTGTTATGTTTCTTCTTGGATCATCTCCTCTTCCTGTTTTCCCAGATCATAACCATCTTTTTGGTTAAGTAAGCCATATCATCACAGTCATTGTCACTATCCTCTGATTTTGATGCTGCCCTTGCAACTTTCTTCTATTTCGACTTCAGAGCTAGATTCTTCTTCTTCTTAGGTTCATCTGCATTCAGCTCTATTTCATGAGACCTGAGGGAGCTGATCAGATCTTCAAGCTTTAAGGTATTCAGATCCCTAGCTTCTTGTACTGCAACAACCTTTGGTCTCCATTTGGCTGGTAAGCTTATGAGGATCTTCTTTACATGATATGCAGTGGTGTAGCTTTTCTTTAATACTTTTAAACCTAATACCAGAATCTGGAATCTGCTGAACGTTGCTTCAATGTCTTCATCCTCTTCCATCTTGAACAGCTCATACTGTTTGACCAGTATGTTAGCCCTTGCTTCTTGAACCTGCTGGCTTCCTTCATAGATCAGAACCAGACTGTCGAATATGCTCTTTGTTGTTTATTTATCTGTGCATCTGTCAAATTCCTTGAATGTGATGGCACTGATCATGATTTTTCTGGACTTGTGATGAAGTTTGTATAATCTACTCTGATCTGGTTTCATATCATCCATGTCAAGTTCTTTAGTTGGATCTTCTGGATCAGTAGGTGCAGTGTATCCTTTGACTACCATATTCCATAATTCAGGATCTTGATATATGAAGAAACTTCTCATTCTGTCCTTCCAATACTCAAACCTTTCTCCATCAAACAATGGTGGTCTATTGATGTTGCCTCCCAATTCATCTCTGAATTCTGCCATGTTGAACCCCTTGGACCTTTCCTCAAACACTGTTAAGTGCTCAGCCTTGAGATCGAGCTCTAATGCCAATTGAAGGTGCAAACACAAGAAGGGGGTTGAATTGTGTTTGAATAACTTGAATACTTTTTTTGTTTTTGCAGTTTTAAAACAAAACTTGATGTATGAATAAAAACAGAGTTAGCAATGGATATAAAGTAAAAATAAAAACACATAATTTTTATACTGGTTCATTGTTAACGAGGCTACGTCCAGTCCCTTCACCTTTAAGGATTTCACTAATTCAAACCTTGAATTACAATAGTTCCACTGACCCTCCAAGTCAGTCTTCTCAAACAGTCTAATCCTAGAGTCTTGAGGAATACAGCACCTTGACTTCCTAAGTCAAGTCTTCCCTACCAATCTGACAACCCCAAATTGTAGAACGAATTACAACGCCTTGAATCTAATTGCCAAGTAATCTGCTATCGCTTCTGACTCCCTCAGATTGTAGACTCTACTTCAACAACTTAGATCTAACACAAGGGAAAGAAAATAACACGAGTGCTTGCTTCTTGAAAGCTGGAACTCACAATTAACCTCACTGAAAACATGAGTGTTTGCTTTGGAAGTGTATGACTCTTTTGTGATTTTCGATGCTAAGTATTATGCCTTGAGCCTGAAGGTGCAAACACGAGAAGGGGGTTGAATTGTGTTTGACTTAACTTGAATACTTTTCCTGTTTTGATACTTTTAAAACAAAACTTGATGCATAATTAAAAACAGAGTTAGCAGCGAATAAAAGTAAAAATAAAACTCACAGTTTTTATGCTGGTTCACCGTTAACGAGGCTACGTCCAGTCCCTTCACCTTGAAGGATTTCACTAATTCAAACCTTGAATTACAACCTTGCTAGTGACCCTCCAAGTCAGTCTCCTCAAACAGTCTAACAATCCTAGACTTCTTTGAGGAATGCAGCTCCTGTCTTCAGCCAATCTGACAATCCCAGATTGTAGAAGAAATCACAACACTATAAATCTAATTGCCAAGTAACCTACTACCCCTTCTGGCTCCCTCAGATTGTAGACTCTACTTCAACAACTTAGATTTAACACACAACACTATGAATCTAATTGCCAAGTAACCTGCTACCCCTACTGACTCCCTCAGCTTGTAGACTCTACTTCAACAACTTAGATTTGACACAGTGGAACGAAAATAACAAGAGTACTTGCTTCTTGAAAGTTGAAACTCACAATTGACTTCTATGAAAATTTGGGTGTTTTCTTTTGGAAGTGTATGAATCTTTTGTGATTTTCGATGCTTGAGTATTCTGCCTTGAGCCTCCTTTTATAGATGCAGATTTGGGCCTCTTCCAATGCTTAAATTCGAGCTGAATGTTGCTGGATTCTCTGTAAAAATAACTTGACCAATTGGGCTTCATATAAATAAAAAACATATCTTGAGATTTCCTTTCAAAATAACTGGCCTATTAAATCTGTTGGTTCCTTCCCACCACAGCTCCTGAATTCCACAACACCTCACTTTATTTTTGTAATAAATCTTTTTAATCCTTTGATTAAAATAAATTAAATTCTCCACCGTATAAATTTCATGATCAAATCTGGACCATTGGATCTTAATGCGCTAGTCCACATCTGGACCAAATAAATTGATATTCTGTGATCCTCTGAATTCAGCCATCCCTGGACCACACTTCCTCACCCTCTGATCTTCTAATTTCGGCCATCCTAGACTTGCACCTGATATGCTATAATCCTCTGAACTCGACCATTGCTGGACCACACATCATGTCCTTCTGATTTCGGCCAACACTGGGCCATGGTCTGATCTTCTTATCTGGACCAAATAATTAATTTTGAACCACTGATCTGGAAATCTTCCCTCTGATCTGGACTAATTCTGGACTTTGGTCTGGATTAAATTGAAATTAAATCTGGACAATAAATATTTCAGTATGGGCATTTTACCTTTGATTTTAGATCAGGTCTGGATCATTCTGGAAATCATTTCTTCTTGTCTTGACTTAGTTTCATGCCCTGAATCATGCTCTCTTATTGTCTGGGTCAAATCTGGATTGATTCTCTTGTTCTGGACTCATAAACTTAGCTTCTGGTTGAGTCTGTAACAAGTCTGGGCAGTTTAATATTTCACTGCCAGGCCATCTTCTGGTCAGAATAACTTCTGGAATAAATTTGATATTTGATTCCTTTGGTCTGGATCAACCCTCCCTCTGGAAGGGTTTCCACTGGTATGATCCATGTTTCCTTCTGATTTTTCTTCCTTCTGATATGGGCCAGCAAAGATATCTTCTGGTGATGTTTTTGACATCCTGGAGTATCTTCTGGTAATTCCAGAATTCATTTTCCTTTGATCTTCTGCTTCTGATTTCTTCATATTCTGATTGTATTTAATTAATAATTCAAGGTACAAAATAAGATTACATTGAGTGCTTTTGTAACCATCAAAATCCTAAGTACTTAGAACCAACTTGGTTCCAACAGAGCCTCCTTTTATAGATGCAAATTAAGGCCACTTCCAAGCTTAATTTCGAGTTGTATCTTGCTGGATTCTCTTGCAAAAATATCTTGACCAATCGGGCTTCACTTAAATAAAAAACATATCTTTTTTAAGCTTCAGATTTTCTTTCAAAAATAACTGGCCAATCATGTCTTTAGTTTCTTCCCGCCAACAGCTCCTGAACTCCCATACGACTTCACTTTATTTTTGTAACAAATCCTTTTAATACTTTGATCAAAATAAATTAAAATCTACACTATTAATCCCCATGATTAAATCTGGACCATTTGATCTTCTGCGCTAGTCCACATCTGGACCATACTAAGTGATCTACTGTGATCCTCTGATTTCGGCCAACCCTGGACCACACATTCTAATCTTCTGATCTTTTGATCTCGGCCATCCTGGTCTAGCAAACTGATCTGCTGTGATCCTCTGATCTCGACCACTGCTGGGCCAGACATTCTAACCTTCTGATTTCGGCCAACACTGGGCCATGGTCTGATCTTCTGATCTCGGCCAACATTGGGCCAAATACTTAAATCTGAACCATTGATCTGAATATCTTCCCTCTGATCTGGACCAATTCTGGACTTGGTCTGGATTAAACTGAAATTCAATCTGGACAAATAATATTTCAGTCTGGACATTTTACCTTCTGTTTTGGATCAGTTCTGGATCAAATCTAGAGATCATTTCTTCTAGTCTGGACTTAGTTTCATACCCTTAACCATGCTATCTTCTGGTCTGGGTCAAATATGGATTAATTCCTTTGTTCTGGACCCATTAATATACCCTCTGATTAAGTCTGGATTAAGTTTGGGCTGTTTATCATTTCACTGCCAGGCCATCTTCTAGTCATAATAACTTCTGGAATAAATCTCACATTTGATTCCTTCTGGTCTGGATCAAGTCTCCCTCTGGCACGCTTCCTTCTGGTTTGGTCCAGGTTTCCTTCTGACTTTGCTTCTTTCAGATCTAGGCCAGCAAAGATATCTTCTGGTGATGTTTTGACATCCTGGAGTATCTTCTGGTACCTTCAGGATTCAATCTCTAGAACCCTTTGATCTTCTGCTTCTGATTACTTCAGCTTCTGGTGGCATTTAATTTAATAATTCAAGGTACAAAATAAGATTACATTGAGTGCTTTTGTAAACATCAAAATCCTAAGTAGTTAGAACCAACTTGGTTCCAACACCTTTAAGGTATCTCAAGATTCTTTTAATAGCAGTTAAATGGGATTCCCTACGGTCAGCTTGAAGTCTGGCTTTGTTCCTTACCACTTCACCTTTTTCATTGAGTTTATTCTTGAACACCCACTTGGTTTCAATAATGTTTTTGTTTGGTCTGGATACTAGATCCCAAACATCATTCCTTTGAAATTCATTCAGCTCTTCTTGAATTGCAAGTATCCAACATTCCTCTGCCAAAGCTTCATCAACATTGCTCGGTTCAATTGTTGAGAGTAAACCAAACAGACTCGTTTCTATAATTGATGATCTGGTCTTCAATGGTTCTGTTGCACTACCAATAATGAGAGTTTATGGATGTGAAGACTTGTACTTCCATCCATTCTTTCCATATGACTTGTCTTTAGAGTTAACATGTTCTTCTTCTTTGCTTTCATCTTTATCTTTCTCAGGTTCTGCTGCTGGTCCAGCTTCTGGTTCCTGTGCCTCAGGTTCACCTGCAATTTCCTCATCTTGCTTTGACTTTTCAGAGTCAAGCTATTTATCATATAACATAATACAAATCAAATAATTTAACAATTAACTCAATACACCCAAACCATTAATTCTGCTTCTGATGGTTTCTGCTTGTTTTTGAAACCATTGAAATACTGTTTCTGTTGAAATGTTCATATTATATGGATCACTTGATTCCTCTAACAGTTTGAAAACTTGCAGAATACTTATCCAACTTTGATTTTTAAGATTAAGCTTCTTGTTATCACAGTAAACATAAATATCAAACAATAATAATATTTACAGTAAGATGTAACCTCTATGTCAACAGTTTCAGTTTTACTCTGAAAATCCTCTTGTTTCTGATTTTCAGATTCAGAATCTGCAAGTTCTTTGATTAGATGGTTTGGATGAAGGGATTTGAATTCCCTTCCTGGATTGTAGTCTTGATGGATTTTACCGGAGTGTTTGAAGAACTCACTTGATTCTGATTCTTCTCTTTCTGCTGATACACCATGTTCCTCTGATGATTCTGGAGCTTATGGTGATTCTGATTCTTCTGGTAGTTCCAGTTTTGTTGATATGAGTTATTTCTCTGATATTTCATGTTCCTCCTATGATTTTGGTTATTTGGATGAGTTGAATGAATCTGATAATTCTGGGGATTTAAATGAATCTGATGATTTTGATGATTCTGATGAATCTGATAATTCTGATAATTCCTATTCTGGTTTTGGTTCTGGTTCCAATACTGATTCTGATTCTGTTTCTAGTGTTGGTTCTAGTTCCAGTTCCTGTTCTGATTATGGTTCTAGCTTTGACTCTGGTTCCAGTTCTGATTCTGATTCTGGTTCTGGTTGAGTTGATTAGACATTCTTTCATCAGACTCAGATTGCTTCTATCTGGTTGTAGCAGAAACATAAACCTTCTTCTGCTTGTGCATTGCCAACATCCATTGTCCAGGCACCATTGTTGGTGTCTCCTTCTGGTTGCTCAAAATATCTGCAACATAGACAATTTGATCTTTTGGTACCCAGAACTGATTGGGTCCAGGTTTGTTAGTTTTAACAGCTCTCTGATCTTGTTCAGATTTTACCATTGGACAAGATAATTCAGAGTGACCTTTCTTAGCACAAACAATGCATAAAACATCATAATGAGCAATTTTAGTTTCAGCAATATTTTCTGTAAAACCAAGACCTCTCTTTCCAATGTTACTGTTTCCATAAATCATAGATGCATATTTACTTCTTTCCATTCCATTAGAAATAAAGTTTTGAAAAAATTGCTCGTGCATATTAGATTCACAAACAGTTTTGGAAGTGGAACAAATATTACTTTTGAGAGTTTGGTTTTCAGATTTGAGTCTTGCAACTTTAGTTTTAAAATCCTTTTTTTCAGTTGCATACTCATAATTTTGATTCTTTAAAACTTGGACTTCTTTGGTCAGATTTTTCTTATCTTCCCTAAGAGTTTTCAGTTTTAAAGACATCTTATTGTTTGCATTTAAAAAATCTTTTAAAGCATCAATTAATTCAAATATAGTGAGATTAGAAAATACCTTATTGTCTTCATCTTCTGAATCAATTCCAGAGCCTGAGCTGTATCCAGAACTTGAGTTGGTATGAGCCATCAGAGCCAGAATTGCTTCCTCTGATGTGCTTCCAGATTTTCCTGAATGACTACTTTTATCATTCTTCCTTCTGCCTGCTTTCCTTCTTGAAACTGTGCCTTTATGAAGTCCAGAGGCAGGCCTGATGTGTGCCATCATTGCTGTTTCTGCCTCTTCTTCATCAGACGATTCTTCTTATGATTCTGATGCATCCCAGGCTGCCATCATACCCTTCTTTTTGAATATGGAAATCTTCTTGTGCTGTTTATCTTTTTCCCGATTTGGACATTCTGACTTGATATGTCCAGGTTCATTGCATCCATAACAGATGATCCTCTTCTTGTCAGATTTTTCCTTTCCTTTGTTGTTATGTTTCTTCCTCTTCCTGTTTTCCCAGATCTTAACCATCTGTTTGGTTAAGTAATCCTTATCATCACAGTCACTGTCACTATCATCTGATTCTGGGGCTGCCATTGTTGCTTTCATCTGTTTTGACTTCAGGGCCAGATTCTTCGTCTTCTTTGGTTCATTTGCTTCCAGATCTATTTCATGAGACTTGAGTAAGCTGATCAGATCTTCAAGTCTTAAGTTATTCAAATCTCTGGCTTGCTGAACTGCAGTAACCATTGGTCTCCACTTGGTTGGTAAGCTTCTTAGAATCTTCTTGACATGATCTATTGTTGTGTAGCTTTTCTTCAAGACCTTCAGTCCAGATATCAGAGTCTTCATCATCTTCCATTCCATCAATGTCTTCATCATCTTCCATCTTGAACATCTCATACTGTTTGACCAGTATGTTGGCCCTTGCTTCTTGAACCTGCTTGCTTCCTTCATAGGTTAGAACAGACTGTCAAATACGCTCTTTGCTATTTCTTTATTTTTGCATCTGTCAAATTCCTTCAATGTGATGGCATTGATCATGATGGTTCTGGACTTGTGATGCAGTTTGTATAAACTGCTCTGGACTCATATCTGCCATGTCCAGTTCTTGAGTTGGATCTCCTGGAACAGTAGGTGCCGTGTATCCTTTGACTATCAGCTTCCATAATTCAGGATCTTGAGATATGAAGAAACTTCTCATTTTGTCCTTCCAATACTCAAACCTGTCTCCATCAAACAAGGGTGGTATGTTGATGTTGCCTCCAAAATCATCTTTGGATTCTGCCATGTTATTGACCCCTTGGACCTTTCCTCAAACACCAGTTAAGTGCTCAGCCTTGAGACCGAGCTCTGATACCAATTGAAGGTGCAAACACGAGAAGGGGGGTTGAATTGTGTTTGACTAACTTGAATACTTTTTGGTTTTAAAACAAAACCAGTCATATATGAATTAAAACAGAGTTAGCAACGGATATAAAGTAAATAAAAACTCAAAATTTTATACTGGTTCACCATTAACTAGGCTACGTCTAGTCCCTTCACTTTGAAGGATTTCACTAATTCATAAACCTTGAATTACAAAGTACCACTGACCCTCCAAGTCAGTCTTCTCACAAAGTCTAACAACCCTAGACTTTTGAGAAAAAAACATGAATCTAATTGCTAAGTAATCTGATACTCCTTTTGACTCCCTCAGATTGTAGACTCTACTTCAACAACTTAGACCTAACACCTTGAATCTAATTGCTAAGTAATCTGCTACTCCTTCTGACTCCCTCAGATTGTAGACTCTACTTCAACAAATTAGACCTAACACAAGGGAAAGAAAAAACTTAGAGTACTTGCTTCTGGAAAGCGGATACTCATAATTTACCTCACTAAAAACTCAAGTATTTTGCTTTTGGAAGTGTATAACTCTCAAGTATTTTTCGATACAAAGTCTTCTGCCTTAAGCTTCCTTTTATAGAAGAACTTTAGGACTTCACTGATGCTTTACTTTTGGAGTGTATTTCGATTAATCTGTTTTGAGAATATTCTGGAGTAGTTTGCTTAGATTCTATTTTGAGTCTTTTGCTCACTTATTCTTTACTTCTGGAGTGTGTTTAGATTAATCTGTTTTGAGCATTTTGCTCCGCTTCTATTTTGAGCATTCTTTTAGCTAGATTCTGTTTCTCGAGTCTTTTGCTCCAATTTTGTTTTGAGCATTTTTCTCAAATTCTGTTTTAAACATATTTTTAGCTAGATTTTGTTTCTCGAGTCTTTTGCTCCAATTCTGTTTTGAGCATTTTTCTCTAACATATTCCTCTGGTGACGTCATCCTCTGATTTTTTGCTTCTTGTGATGTCATCTTATGGTGACGTCATCTTCTGATTTCTGATTCTAGTGACGTCATCTTCTTGTGACATCCTCTGATTTATGCTTCTGGTGACGTCATCTTCTGGTGACATCATCCTCTGATTTATGCTTCTGGTGATGTCATCTTCTGGTGACATCCTCTGGTGACATTTTATATAATAATTCTAAGTACAAAATAAGATTACATGGAGTGCTTTTGTAAACATCAAAATCCTAAGTACTTAGAACCAACTTGGTTCCAACAGAAGCTGTTGGAGGAAACATCACATTACCACCTCTGCTTGATGGAAAACATTTTAAGTACTCAAAGGATAGGCTGAGAAGTTTCTTTATTTCACAAAATTATGAACTTTGGGACTTGGTGGAAGATGGTTATACTACTCAAAAGGATACTGATGGTACTGAGATTCCTATGAAAGAGATTAATGTTGATCAAAAGATGTACTAGATGCATCATAGGTCCAAAACATTCATGATAAATGCACTCACTTTCAAGGAGTTTGACAAGTGCCGTAAAAAAGAGATAGCAAAAAGTGTTTATGATAGTCTGATTCTGACCTATGAAGGAAGGAAACAAGTTCAAGAAGCAAAGGCCAACCTTCTAGAAATGAATCAGCAGATGAAGAACTAACATTGAGGAAGATCCAACATTGTGCCTCTGTTTGCTTTCCAAGAATTATAATTGAGCAAATGGGGCACAGTGACTTTTGGGGGGAAGGAAAAAGGTCAGATCATTGGTCAAGGTACATTTGGTAATGGTAGTTCCCCTGCTATTAAAAATGTCTTGTTCGTTAAAGGTAAGCATAATTTATTAAGTATTAGTTAGTTAAGTTATAATAATTATGATATTATATTTAATCAAAAAACATGCAAGGCAATTAGTTAGAATGATGGATCTGCACTCTTTATAGGTCAGAGGGAAAACAACATTTATCAAATAAATTTGTTTAGTCTAGAGAAATAAGAGGTTAAGTGTCTTATGTTAGTAAATGAAGAGAAAATAATTTGGCACAAAAGATTAGGTCATGCAAACCTTAAATTAATTTCAAAACTGAATAAACTTCAACTAGTTAGAGGTCTACCTAAGCTTAGTTACAAAACTAAAATTATGTATGAAGCTTGTCAAAAGGGAAAACAAAAAAATAACTCTTTTACCCCTAAGAACTCAGTCTCTACCTCAAAGCCCCATGAGCTTTTAGATATAGATATCTTTGGTCTAGTGAAAATAGCCTCTCTAAATTGAAAGAAATATGACTGTTATAGTAGATGATTACACTATGTGGACATGGGTAAAATTCTTAAAAAGCAACGATGAATCCCAAAAAGTGTTTATCACATTTTTTAAACAAGTAATGAATGAAAAGGATCTTAAGATTGTAACAATTAGAAGTGATCATGGAGGAGAATTTATAAACAAGTTCTTTGAAAGTTTTTGTGATGAGAATGGAATCTCTCACAACTTCTCCTCTCCTAGAACACCCCAACAAAATGGAGTTGTAGAAAGAAAGAATAGATCACTCCATGAAATGGCCAGAACCATGTTAAATGAGATGAATGTTGCAAAACAATTTTGGGCTGAAGCAATTAACATTGCATGTTATATTCAAAATATAGTCTTAATTAGGTCTATATTGAATAAAACACCATATGAATTTTGGAAAGGTAAAAAGCCTAACATCTCTTACTTTAAACAATTTCATTGTACTTGTTATATGTTGAACACTAAAGATAACCTTGGTAAATTTAATTCTAGATCCCAAAAGTGTACCTTCATTGGTACTCTGAAAGATATAAGGTTTATAAAGTGTTTAATAGGGAAACTCGAATTATGGAAGAATCCATACATGTTAAATTTGATGACAAAAAACATGACCTTGAAAAGTCAAACGAAGATGATAATGTAGGATTACCGGAACTTGAGGAAGCAAATGCAAACAAACCAGAAGAACTTGAAAAATCATAGGATACAAGAAAATAAAAAAAGGAGACAAATCTTCAAAGGATGAATTTGATCAAGTCATAAATAGTAGGTAAGTCAGAAGCAAGATATGGATGGAAGTCCAACTCATCTCATCCTGAAACTCTAATCATTGGAAGTGCAAGTGATCCTTTGAGGATCAGATCATCACTAAAAGATACCACTTTGTTTGGCTTACTCTCATCAACTTAGCCTACCTCCGTTGATGAAGCATTGGCAGATGATGGATGGATTCTTGCATTGCAAGATGAGTTAAATGAATTCAAGAGGAGTGAAGTTTGGGATCTAGTACCTAGACCAAAGAAGAGCATTACTGGAACCAAGTGGGTTTTCAGAAACAAGCTAAATGAAGTGGTAAAAAAACAAGGCAAGACTTGTCGCACAAGCCTACAATTTACAAGAGGGCATTGATTACATTGAAACATTTGCTCCAGTGGCCAGGTTAGAAGCTATTTGCATCCTACTTTATTTTGCCGCAAATAATAACATTAAATTATTTCAAATGGATGTTAAATTTGAAGGTGCAAACACGAGGGGGTTGAATTGTGTTTGCCAAAGTTGATAACTTTTTGCTAATTTGATAAAGGTTGGTTGGCTTTTATGAATTACTTAGATAAGAAGCAATCGGATTCAGAGGCAACAAGCAATCAAAAGCATAAATAATTTCACACATAGATTTATCCTGGTTCACCACTAACTTTGCTACACCTAGTCCTTTCATTCAAAAGGCTTTAATCCAATAATTCAAATACCTTGAATTACAAAGCACCTAACCCTCCAAAGCAGTCTTCCGAAACAGTCTGACAACCCCAGAATTTTGAGGAACTAACCACCTTGACCTTACAAGCCAAGTCTTCTCCTAACAACCTGACAACTCCATATTGAAGAATGAACTAAACCACAATCGGGTTTGATACAAAAGATTTGGAACTTTAAGTGTTTGCTTCTAACAAAACTGATAATAATAATTACGACTCTCAAACTCTAAGAAAAAACACTAAGAAAATAATTCTCATTCGAACAAGTGTTTCTCCCTTTGAACTCTAAGATGAATTTGGAATTTGAGCTTGAGTTCTTCTACTCTTTTCTGATTTTTCAATGATGTTCGTCTTCAGCCTTGACTATCTATTTATAGATAAAATTAGGGCTTCAATTTAGTCTTTGTTTAATTTTGAATTGTATCTTTATTCCTAGACTGATCACCAATGATCTTATTCAAATATAATTCTGAACAAGATGTTTTTTGATAATATGTGCTTTAGCCAATTCTTTATTTCTGAATCTAATCTGAGTAGTTCTTCTAGATAGATTTTTTTTTTGTATTTTGTTCAGATTGAGTTGTAAATTCTTTAGATTTATTTTGTTCATATTTTGTTGTAGATAAATCTTGATTAAATCTTCTTCAAATCTTGATCAAATTTTTTTCAAATCTTGACCATATCTTCTTTACAACTTCGACAAACATTTTCTTCAATTATAAATCTCAATCAAATCTTATTTTAAATTTTTTTGAATTATAAATATGAATTAAATCATATTTTAGATTTTCTTCAATTTATAAATCTAAATCAAATCTTTATTTTAGATTTTCTTCAATTATAAATTTGAATCAAATCTTATTTTAGATTATCTTCAAAAACACGAATCTGCTTTCAAACTCTTTGAAGTCAAATATATTGTTCTCACAAAATAATTTTGCAATCATCAAAACTTTAAATATAAAACCAACTTGGTTCCAACAATCTCCCCCTTTTTGATGACGACAAAACTTGTATTTTTTAAAACAACTTTTATTTATATTTCATTGACTCCCCTAACTTAGGGCTCCCCCTCAGTCTAAGTATCTCTCCACTTTATCAAATATTTTTCTCCCTCTTTTTTCATCAGACAAAAAGACATGCAAGTGAAACTTTTTTTTTGAATAACATGAATATAACATATTACAAGAAAATATAAAAACTAATGTAAAGCTAAAATTACTTTGAAGTTACAACTTCAGTCAAGTTCGATAAAGTGGGGAGAAAATGAAACTTAGACTTAGGGGAAGCTCTAAGTTAAGGAGAGTCCAACAAATATAAAGAAAATTTGTTATAAAAAATACAAGTTTTGTTATCATAAAAAAGGAGGAGATTGTTGGAACCAAGTTGGTTTTATACTTAGAGTTTTGATGACAACAAAAGTATTTTATGATAAAAAATATATTTGACTTCACAGAGTATGAAAAAAATATTCGTGCAATCGAAGAAAATATAAAATAAGATTTGATTTAGATTTAAAATTGAAGAAAATCTAAAATAAGATTTGATTCAGATTTATAATTGAAGAAAATCTAAAAAATATATGATCCAGATTTATAATTGAAGAAAATCTAAAATAAGATTTGATTCAAATTTATAATTGAAGAAAATCTAAAATAAGATTTGATTCAGATTTTTAATCGAAGAAAATCTAAAATAAGATTCAATTCAGATTTATAATTGAAGAAAATCTTCGACCAAGTTGAAAAGAAGATATGGTCAACATTTGATTAATGATTTATCTACAACAAAATACAAATAGAATTAATCTGAAGAATTTTCAAACTCAATCTGAACAAAATACAAACAGAATTAATATAAAGAATACAAACTCAATCTGAACAAAATATGAATAGAATCAATCTAGAAGAATTGCTCGTTGTAAGACCCTTAAATTTAAATTAAATTATAGATTGAATATCAGATGTATTTTGGAATATTTGTAAAGGTATTTGATATATGTATATTTCTATATGTATATAAATATTTTTTAGATTGAGTAAAATTATTGAACGAATGATTATTTAATTTAATTACGAGTAGTTAAATATCGGGCAGTTGATCAAGATTTTATCTGCCAACAGAGTTGCGACGGGAGTATTTAGTTGCTTGAAGGGCAAGTTTAATTATAATATGTATATATATATATATAGTAAGTGACGGGTATGCCTATATAATGGATGTATGTGAGAGGCAAAGGAAGGAAGAAAAAAAAATCAGAAACACAGAATTAGTTTCCCTCACGTAACCGAGCTGCCTTCTTCCTCTTTTCAGTTCTGTTTGTGTTGGTAGTGAGAAGGTATACTCAAAACTCAAATTACATGGAAATCCAAGCCTCGAATAAGAAAGTGTCAAGAAGGAAAGTTATTCCTCTCATCTTTACGGTACTAGAGAACCAACTTTGGAAGCGACGACGCGAGCGGGAGTTTCGCCGGTTTTAGTAGCGGTAACGTAAACGAACAAGAAAACGTAACGAAGGTAAGGGGCACCTTCCAACTTTTTAGATTGCATGTAGGGACTTTAAATGCATGTTTGATGGATGATTTTTATGTGTTATATGTGTTAAGAACGTGTTGTTGTGTTGATACTCAAAACTGCCTTTACATGTGGTTTGTGGATGATCAAAATGCATGTACTGAGATGTGGCTGCACTGTTTTCTGGCTGTTGCTGAGGGTAATGTTCTTGCTGTTGTTGTGACTTGTTTTTGAGTGGATGATGCTTTTGTTGTTTTGCTGCGGTGAAAGAAATCATTTTTGTTGTGTTGTTGACATTTTGGGTTTTGTGGTTCAAGAAATGGTGGATGTGTTGGTTTTCAAAGAAAAGAGTTTTGAAATTGAAGTGAATTTTCTGGAAAATCCCACTATTTTCAAAGATGTATTCGGATACGGCACTGGCGTATTCAAATACACTTCTGTAAAAATTCAGTTTTTATTCAAATTTTGAACCTCGTATTTGAATACGACATTCCGTATTCGAATACAAATACGTAATTCTTGCTTATGACTTAGCATATGTATTTGGCTACGACCCTGTCGTATTCGAATACAAAACTCTTGTTTTTGCCACTGACTTCGCATCTGTATTCAGCTACGACAACCTCATATTCGAATACTGAAGTGCTGATTTTGCCACTGTTTTAGCATCTGTATTCGACTACAAGGAAGCTGTATTCGAATACAGATTGTTTTTTTTTAAATTCTAGTTTTAAACATTGGTTTATGCACTTAATGATTTGGGAAACAATTGTAAGGCATATGACAAACTATATGAAGTTCTTTAGATGGTTTGAGGTGGTGATGGAGTGTCTAGCTTTCAGATTGCATTTGCATACTGTTTTCAGTGAAGAGAAAACATAGCATGTTCATGCATTGCATAGTCAGGTGGTGATCGCGATGGGCCACAAAGTTGATGCGGTGACCGTGATGGACCGCAAAGTTAAGTAGTAACCGAGATGGGTTATAGAGTAGTTCCGCGTGTATTAGACGGTCTATTCTATCCGGGTTTCAGAGTGGTTCCGCGTGTATTAGACGGTCCATTCTATTCAGGCTACAGAGTGGTTCCGCATGTATTAGATGATCCATTCTATCCGTGCGAGGATTTAACTTATGTGTGTTGGGCCTGTGAGAGGCTAACATGTGTAAATCGTACTGGTCCGTGAGACACTGCACGTGTGCTAGTCCGTGAGAGACTACACCTTGGTAATTCCAAGAGTTGTGTACATTGGCATATACATATTGCATTGGGATGGTTGACCTGTGATTCATGATTTGATATGAGCGGATGAGTGGAAATCGATGTGTGCAAGTATCTCATGAATTCTAAGTGTCAAATGAGTGTTGTGATTGTTGATTGTATCTGTACTTGCAACATGATTTATATGTTAAATTGGTTGTTTTGCAAAGATATAGATGTTTAATAAGTGAGCATACTTATTTATTACTATTGTCTTAGCATTGGAACATGCGATAAATGTATTTGTTATCTTTGACATAACTGCTATGTGGTAATTGTTAATTTTGGTTGATGACCCTTTACAATTATTGTGGAAAATTGGGCTTTGCCCTCAGATGATACCCAAACCCGTACCATCGACGGTTACACTAACGACGGAAACGTCGTTAGTTTTCCTTGATCTTCACGTACGGAGTATTTGTGGACAGCGCAGAGGGATGGACGAAGACGAGACTTGTAGAGGATGCGGTGGAAACCGTGCTACTGTAGTTTTAGTGCATGATTAGATCAGTTTAGTCTTGTTGTATAGGATATAGTGCTTGGTGGATGTATTTATTTGTTTTGGGATAATTGTATATCTATTCCGCACTCTGATAATGTTTTAGTGGGTCCGTGATCCGAATTTTTGAGGTATTATGAGAGTGACTTTTGTTGATGTACTACCTTTTGATATATTAAAAGTGTTAATTCCCAAAATTAAATTACTTGGCTATAATTATGATGTAATTATTTAACTACTTTTTTCGTTTTGGATTACGACACCATATTATTTTGAAATAGTTTAATTTCAATTTATTTGAATTAATTTTGTCGTTTTGGATTACGACACCATATTCTTTTAATTCCTTTGAATTAATTTTGAAAATTTCTTTTATTTATTTTGAAAAAGATATTGGGGTGTTACACTCATATTGGATTCATAAATAAAGAATTGGCTAAAGCACATATTATCAAAAGGCATCTTGTTTAGAATTATTTTTGAATAAGATCATTGTTGACCAAGCTAGGAATGAAGATACAATTTAGAATTAAACAAGGCTAAATTGAAGCCCTAATTTTAACTAAAAATAGATACTCAAGGTTGAAGAACAAGATCATCCAAAATCAGAAAAGTGTATTATAACTCAAGCTCAAAATTCAAAATTCATGTTAGAGTTCAGAGAGAGAAACACTTGTTCAAATGAGAAATATTTTCTGTGTGTTTTTTTCTTAGAGTATTAAAGTTATTAATATTATCAGCTTTGTTAGAAGCAAATACTTAAAGCTCCAATCTTTTGTATCCAACCCGATTATGGTTTAGTTCCTTCTTCAATCTGGGGTAGTCAGGTTGTTATGAGAAGACTTGGCTTGTAGGGTCAAGGTGGTTAGTTTCTCACAAGTCTGGGGTTCTTAGGTTGTTTGGAAAGACTGACTTTGAGGGTTAGGTGCTTTGTAATTCAAGGTATTTGAATTAGTGGATTAAAGCCTTTTGAATGAGGGGATTGGATGTATCCAAGTTAGTGGTGAACCAGGATAAATCTATGTGTCAAATTATTTATACTTTCATTGTTTGTTGCCTCTAAACCCAATTGCTTCTATTCCAAGTAAGTCACCAAAATCGAACCAGTTTTTTATTTATAAATTATCAAAAAGTTATCAACTTTGTCAACCAAAATTCAACCCCCTTCTCATGTATGCACCTTTAACCCATTCAAATATACAATAATAAAATAAAATAAAAATTTTAAAATCATATTTTCTAAAGAGAGGAGATTATAATTTTTATTATTTTAAAAAAAATATTAAATATATTGAATATGTACATGTATATAAACATTAAAAATGACAACAATATCTAGTGGGGCGTGTTCGGGGGCGATTCCGAAGTGGATATCAACAAACACATACCCATCCCCGCCCCAAGTTTTAATTTTGGAGAAAACCTGCACCCAAACCCACACCCAATCAAAGCAGATTTTATTGCCATCCATAGTTTTTACCATTGACAAAGGCAATTTTTACAAGGTAACTCAAGGAGTAAAAGTTCAAGAGGTCTAGAAGTGGAAGCAACATTCTTAAAAGAAAAATATGATTTTGTTTGTATCCCTTTCTGACATGCCTCACAAAGAACATCTGATGCATATTTAAGATTTGGCAAGCCTTTGACTAGATCAAGTCTTTTCAACTTTGAGATTAACCTCAAATTGTCATGTCCCAATCTTTTGTGCGAAATCAATTGTTCTTCATTCACATACTTAAGACACTTTACTTCTTGTTTTTCCAAATCAATTAAGTTTATTTGGTAAATATTGTTTTTCCTTTGACCAGTAAATAGTATGGATCCATCTGTTTGACTTATTTCCTTACATGACTTTTTGATTGAATACAACATCTTAACCATTGTCACTTAATTGACTTATGCTCAATAGGTTATGCATTAGTCCTTTTACAAGTCAAACAATTTTAATAGAGTGAAGAGAACCATTACCCACTATGCCATGCCAAATGATCTTACCCTTTTGATTACCTCCAAATCCTACGAAATCTCTATTCTTGAGGGTTAGGCAATGGAACATAGACTTTTTTTCTCGTTATGTGTCATGGACATCCATTGCCCAAGTACTGTGACTGGTGTTTTCAACTTTCTTGTTAAGGATATCTGCAAGATATATTATTTTATTCTTAGGCACCTATGTTTGGTTAGGTCCTGGTTTGTTAGTTCCGTAAGTCATCTTGTCTTTCCATTTTTTTTACATAGGACAAGTTCTTTTATCATGACATTTCTTTAAGAAATATATGCAAACATTATCAGATAAATTAACTTTAGGAGTTTCCTTGGTTTCTTCAAAATCAATACCACATTTTTTGTTTCTGCTAACACCTTAGATCATATAGGCTTGTTTGCTGTTGTCTATGTTGTTTGCAAGAAACTCTTGAAAGGCTTTTTCATACTTAACAGAATTACGGACTTTATACTCTAAGCTTTTTAAAACTTTTTCTTTCAAAGTTAGATTTTCTCGTTTTAGGCTATCAAAATCTTTTTCAAGAGAGTTGTATTTATTTGTGAAGATGACATGAGCTTTTCTAAGAGTTCTTAGTTTTGAAGAAACATTGTGATTCTTGTTTAAAAACACATTTAACAAAACTATAAGTTCATTACAAAATAGGTCAGATAGCACCTCAATTTATTCATCCATCTACTCATTTTCAGAATTAGGGTCAGAATGTGTATCAGCCATCATAGCCATGTTTACCTGATCTTCATCTTTATCAGATGATTCATCAGTGTCATCCGAAGTAGTCATAAGACCTTTCTTTTTTGCCTTGAAATATTTCCTTTGGGAACTTCCCTTCTCAAGTTAAGGACACTATGATTTGAAATGTGTTGGTTCGTTGCATTCATAGTAGATGATAATTTTCTTGTCCAATTTTCACCTCTTTATTTTCTATTTTGGATCGTCTAAAAACTATTTTGGGAAAAGATTTCTTCTCGTTGTTCCACATGCGCTTGATTTTCTTTGAGATCAAGAACAACTCTTCATCATCTAAGTCTTCACTCTGATTTTCTGATTCACTTTCCTTCGAATCTTCAATAGCATGTAAGGCCTTGGAGTTTGCCTTCTTTCCTTGGGATTTGAGAGCCAAGGACTTTGGCTTCTTCTTTGGCTCATCTTCAACCAGTTCAATCTAATGTGATATGAGTGAACTCATCAGTTCTTCTATAGGCAGTTTGTTTAGGTCCTTAGCCTCTTGAATTGCTGTTACATTTTCTCTCCACTTGTTAGGAAGACTTTTGAGGATCTTCTTGATGTGGTCAGAGGTAAAGTAACCCTTTTGGAGAACCTTCAATCTAGAGTCTAGAGTTTGGAATCTAGAAAATATTTTCTCAATGTCTTCATCTTCTTCCATCTAGAAAAGTTCATAGTTCCTAACAAATGAATTTACTTTAGCTTCCTATACCTGCTTATTTCCTTCATAGTTGAGAACTAGAGCATCAAAGATACTCTTTGATGTTTCTTTGTTGTTGCATGTTTTGAACTCTTTGAAGGTTTTTCCCTTTATTCAAGTAGTTTTTTATTGGCGAAATTACCTGAAGTCTACACTTTTTTAACCCAATTGTAGATTTTATGCTAGTAATACCTTACTATTTTTTCTCTTAACTTTTGTTTGGCAAGCTGCCGTAAGTTTTCGATGAGATCTTTAATTTGAATAATGTCCTACAAAAATCCATAATTTATTTGAAAACACAAATTCTAACATTTTAACATTTAGAAAAAAATAATTCTTACAATGTGAATCCTGGATTCCTATATTTTAATTTTTGGATAGACAAGAAAAACCTTAACCATCTCGTCATTTGCATTAAAAAATCCAAATCTTATTATTCAATTTGAATCCACCACCAATACCTAGATCTTGATTGTGGATATGAAAGAAATGTGGAGGCTTCTTCGCACCAATAGTGGGAAGTATTGTTAGAACCAAGTTGGTTTTACATTTAGAGTTTTGATGTTAACAAAAGTATTTTATGAGAACAATATATTTGACTTCAAATAGTATGAAAGACGATATAGTCAAGATTTGAAGAAGATTTGATCAAAATTTGAAGAAAATTTGATCAAGATTTATCTACAACAAATTATGAACAGAATCAATCTGAAGAATTTTTACAATCTCAATCTAAACAAAAAAGGAATGGGAAACAATTTGAAGTATTTACAAACGCAATCTGAACAAAATACAACTCAGAATTAAATAAGGATCAAATTGAAGCCCAAATTTTAACTATAAATAGATACTCAAGGCCGAAGAAGAAAAGCATCGAAAAGCAGAAAATAGTAGTCTTAGAGTTCAAAGAGAGAAATACTCGTTTCAAGTTAGAAATATTTTTTGAGTGTTCTTTTCTTAGAGTGTGAAAGTTATTATTATCAGCTTTCTAGAAGCAACTACTCAAGTTCCAATCTCTTGTATCCAACCCGATAGTGGTTTAGTTCCTTCTTCAATCTGAGGTTGTCAGGTTTTTAGGAGAAGATTTGGCTTGTAGGATCAAGGTGGTGTTGTTCCTCAAAAGTCTGGGGTTGTCAGGTTGTTTGGGAAACTGGCTTGGAGGGTCAGGTGCTTTGTAATTCAAGGTATTTGAATTAGTGGATTAAAGCCTTCTGAATGAGGGGACTGGATGTAGCCAAGTTAGTGGTGAACTAGGATAAATCTATGTGTCAAATTAATTATGTTTTCATTGCTTGCTGCCTCTAAATTCGATTGCTTCTACTCCAAGTAAGTAACCAAAAACCAAACTAGTTTTTTATTTATTTATAAATTATCAAAAAGTTATCAACTTTGGCAAACAGAATTCAACCCACTTCTCGTATTTGCACATTCAAGTATATGATCAATTATGCACAGAAAATTGGGCCTTGTAACGCGTTAGATGCTGAGATGTGGAGTATGTATATGAGTATGGACATGACTCATCGACAAGGGATTACACATCTTCAAGTGGAGAGCGATTCAAAGGTCTTTGTTGACATGGTGACTGGTAACTGCAAAATCAATGGAAATATCCCAACTCTTATTCATTGCTTTCGTGAACTATAGAATATAGATTGGCAAGTTGAGATCAACCACATGTGACAAGAAGGAAATTGAGTTGTTGATTGGCTTTGCACTCTTTTGATTTGTGTATTATGGAGAATCCTAAAGTTTTCTTTTTGATGATATTTCCGGAGCTTGCATGCTTCAGAATGTTCTTTTAACTTTGTAATTTTTCTTTTGCTTTGCTTTTTTTATGACAAAAAAAAAAGAAGAAAAATAATTAAGATTACTGTTACTACTATAGAATAAAATTTGATAGAGAATATTTTTAGGCTCAAATCTTAAGAATATATGATTTAGAAATGTACAATTCTCACATAAATTAGCACCAAATTTTTAAATATTCACATATTTTAATCCCAAATATCAAGAATATATTTTAAAAATAAAATCGAATATTCTTGAACCAATTATATAAGAATATTTTACGTACAAAGAATTTCACAATTTATTACAAATAAAGAGTATTAAATTGATTAATAAAGGAATAAAATTACTTCATTAATAGAGAGTTAAGTTATTTCAAAGTGTCACGACATATTAAGGAGCCTTCACAAAATATTTCAGCCCAAATAATTGAGAATATAATATTTAAGTAAAAAATAATTTATTTAAATAAAGGTATATAAAATGAGTGGAGATGTAAAAAATTCCAAAAACAATGTAAATTTATCTCATAAAGATTTAAATCAAATTTTTGACAAAAAAAATATAATATTTGGGCCAAGAAACATGCCTCACGGGCTCGCACTATCCAGACACGCGAGTGGGCTTTGCAGGACAATTATTCTTCCTTACTCGTTTCACCGTAACCGGGTTGAGAAGACATGCGATGCGATATGAATTGATCTTGCTTTATACACAACGAAAAACTACGATATTATAGGAGTTTTAATCGCGATTCAACACCAATGTGAAGCCGTGTGTTAATTTTCAGAATCATAAACCCATTTGGTAGAAAATGCAGATTGAAAGTATATAGGGTTATTTGCGAAAACCGAAACAGAACTTGATTTAGTTCGTATATGTATACATAACCCCTAGAGCAATTTCGCTTGCCATATAGCACCACCCATTGGCGTGTTCAATAGTTGCAACGAATATTACAAATTAGGGTTGTTCGTATATACATTTAGTAGCATATGTGCATATAGTGACATAAGACAATAGAGCATATTTAGGAATCTATTTAGAAAGCAAAACATATTTACTTGATATATTAGATCATAGGTACATTATTTGTTTTGATTTATGATTTAGTGGAACATTTTAAGTTTTAAATAAACAGAAAAGCATCGTTCTAATATTAAATAATGACTCAGAAACATTCCTTTTCAATTTACGATTCACTTTTAATTCAAGCGCAAATCATCATTTTAACAAAAATAATATATGATAAAACATAAAGTATTAAAATTTTAATCACCAACCAATTCCATAAGCGAAAAAATGTTTTTAGTACTATACAAATTTTATTGATAAACAATGAAAGGACTATGTTTGTTCCTCAATGAACCCCTGTCAACTTCAAAGAGAATTTATTGAAGGAACAAAACTTTTTTTTAGGAAGAGGAAACATAGCTAAATAAACTAAAAAACGTAGGTAAATTATTAGCTATCTATGAGTTTGATTGGGTATTGATATCCTAAGATAAAATCAACTCAAAAATTTAAGTTATTTAAAAATTAATTAAATATAAAAATAATGATGTAGTTTCATATGATTGGTTGTTGGATACCATACTAGCATGGAAAAAGGAGAAGCGGGATTGGAGAAATGAGAGTGTATGTAGATGAAATATAAGCGGCACGTGTTTTTATTTTCTTCAACGACAGCGACAATTGATGGTATACATTGCTTGAATTGTCGTTATGTTTGGATGTAGATGGTTTTGAAGATAGCGTCACATGATCAATGTCACATAATTGATTTTTTCTAGTAGTGACTCAATCAAACTCTAAAATATGAAAATGTCTCCATAACATTATATATCTATTTGTAAATGACAATAAAATTGCAGCTATATTTGACATTAAGCAATGAAGGAAATGCATCATATACCAAAAGTAAATTTAAAAGAAAAATTCTTAAGGAAAAACAAAATTCTTTGTTGGCAAAGTTGGTTAGCAAAGGAAAACAAATGTGATAAAGAAGTTGAAGGATCCCCGCATCATATGGAAACAAAGAGATGAGAGAGTTGAAAGTCTTATTAATAGTCAACCAAGCGAATCATTCACCCGTGAGAGGGGTTTGCGGCAAGATGACCCACTCTCATCTTACCTTTTTATTACATGTGCAGATGTGCTCTCAGGTCTATTACACAGGAAAATATTTAATAATTCTTTAAATGACATTAAAATTGCAAGAGTGGTACCACAACTCTCACACTTATTCTTTGAGGAAGATAGCCTCCTCTTCGAATGAACTAACTCTACTGATGTCGACTCAATCCTTGGTGTCCTAGCATCCTATCAACTGGCCTTCAAACAAGTGGTGAATATGGACAAGTCTAAAGCGTCATTTAGTCAAAATGTGCCTAATGACGAGAGAAATATGAGAATTCCTTTATGGGGAGAATATTTAAGAGCATATATTATCCAATGAGCACTTTTATAGAAGCAAAGTCTCGATACCAACAAAGTTATGCATGGAGAAGTATGGTCAATGCCCGAACAGTGATTCAAAAAGGAGTATGTTGGAGTATTGTATTTCAGTTTCAAAAACTAATTTTCAACCGCTGAAGATATTATTGAGTTAAGTTGCGGACTAGGTCGCTCTTTAAGACATTTCGTGACACTGCCCAAAATTATGCAAGGTAGACTATCAACCATGATCTCCCTAAGATAAAACAACTCAGTTAAATTGTATTGGTATTCTACTGCACCGTAGAAACTCATTCTTGAATTAGACTCCCTATATGGCTATAACGGCCACCCTAGAAGTATGGTACTAAAACCACTCATAAATCGAAGGAACTACGACACAAAAAACCTCTCTAAAACCAAAAGGACAGTGGTATTAGGACCACTCTAAAAATATCAAAGGGACATAAAAAACAGGAAAAATGGCTTAGAAATGCATCAAGTAGAACAAGGAGAAGAGAAAAAAATTGGAGATTGCATCCAACTTTGGTGTACTTTTTACAAGAGCTTAACATTATTTATATAATGATGGAAGTTATCTCATGTGTGTAAACTATATAATGTGGGACTTTAGAATTTCTAGAGTTGAAAGCTAACCAATGTGTAAAAACTTTCCAATGTGGGCTCTATATTTTTTCAATTCACACTTAAGTTCCAACAACCCCCACTTGAATTTAAAAAGAAAATGTTTCTGAAGTAGCGTCAAACATTTCTATAAGATTGTGCATAAACAAGTGTGTGTTTCGACTTGACCTTTGCATAGTATGTAAGATCAGATTCAATAAGAGCAACTCGTAGTCTGGAACTCTATCTGTGCCATCAAACTCATACACAACTTTTCATAGGGTGTATTCTCAAAAGCTTGTGCATTAATGTACCTGCACATCTATCCCAGTATAGTGACCCCACTTCCACATTCACATAGATGAGTCTATCGAGAGTACTCCTATAGCTTGGTACTCCACTCCATATAGAGTACATATCTCATTAATAGTTTCTATTATCTCATCCTTTTATTGATTCAGGAATCATACTTCTTTGATTTATAATAACATATTCATCTCGTATCACTTCCCAACTTGTTATTACCCATTGGACCTAATCATTGAGATATTGAGTCTTTTAGGTCGGGTTACCATCATGAATGACTCATTAATCTATAGGTTATAGTCTCATTGTTATGGATGTGTTTAGGACTTTCTCTCTAGCTAATCATTTCGTCAAAGGATCTGTTAAATTTCTAATTGTGTTGTGATTATGGCGTATTTGTCATCTCTTACCATTGTAATAACGATGTTCAATATTTTTTCAATAGTCGCAGTACTATCGCAATCGATCAACACAACTTACATCAATTTTTTCAGGATCTCAGCTAGCAAACATCTCAACTAGCTTTCTTCTTTAGTAGTGGTTGCTAGTGTTATCATTTTAGACTCCATAGTGGACTGAGCCAATATCATATGTTTCTTTGATTTCCAAGATACAACTCATCCAACTATGCTAAATATATAGCCACTAGTTGCTTTAGAGTCATTTGATAAAATGTTCAAATCATCATCATTGTATCCTTCAAGAATGACAAAAAATATTTGATAATGTAATTTAAGATTCATGTTCCTTTTAAGGCATCTTATGACTCTCTCAATAGCGTGTCAATGCTCTATATTAGGTCTATTGGTAAATCTGCATAATAGTCCCACGACGTAGGCAATGTTAGGTCTAGTACAGTGAGTGGCATACCTAAGGTTGCCAATGATGCTCGCATATTTAGTTTGTTTAACACCTTCACTAGTGTTTCTGAAAAGTTTCACACTTGGATCATATGGTGTGCAAGCTGTTTTAGAGTCAAAGTATTTGTATAGTGTGACTAATCCAAAGAAATTACCTTTTCTAACCTAGTAATCTTGATTCCAAGGATTACACTCGCTTCACTGAGGTCTTTCATATCAAAGTTGTTACACAACAATGAATTCACAGTATTTACAACATGAATGTTCGAACCAAATATGAGTAAGTTGTATACATAGAGACATATGATAGTGCAAATGCCATTTTTTAGATTTGTAATAAATACATTTGTCACTTTCAATCACTTTAAACTCATTCGATATAGTCAACTGGATGAAAGTGAAATAATTTTCATCAGCAATGCAATAATCAGTAACACAACATAAACATTAGCAACAAATAAATCTTCATCTTCTCATTTGTTGACATCTACATTATTCCATTTGAGTTCCCAACAAATAGATTTTTGCTTCCATTATTTTCCCCTCCAAATACTGGAAAACCCGAATTCAATGGAATAATCAGTTACTAGAAAGTAATCAACTGTACAAATTAATCTTCGTTCTTCTTAATAGAATAATAATAATATATTTTTAGAACCAGGATGGCTTAGAGAACAAATTCCTTACCTTGTTTTGATGTTAACAAAAGGTTTTTTTTTTGAAAACAATTTAATACACTAATAATTTAATTAAGTGTACAGAAAATAAGTTAGAAGAAAGCCCAAAATCATAGGAAGCACGTCTCGGATCATAAATTTTTAGAACAAGGATGAAAATAAGTTAGAAGAAAGCCAAAAATCAAAGGAAACATCCATGATAAAAGGAAGTGTCTCGGATCTGAGGAAACACGTCCACCAGAAGAAGTGACTAGAGGAAAGGAAATAATTAAAAACAAATATATCAGAGGAAAAACATGTGTCCATGGCTATGTTGAACAACACGCGTGCATGGTTGAGTCTAAGCATCTGAATCTAACATACAATGCCGACTCTACCCCTACTAAGTTGCCTCTGGCCAGTAACTCAATACCAGAAGATGATTGGGTCTGACTCTTAACTTCACACTACTTCTAACTCTGATTTTTAGACTCTGCCTCCAACAAAAGCAATCTTCTGAATATGAGGAAAGTCAATGCCTCTGATGAAAAATTCAACACAACATGAAAAAGTCAACGATTCTGACTCTGATAAAATTCATGACTCTGAAAGCTAACTCTAAAGACACGTTCTACATACGACTTAGAAACAAAATCTTATGAAAACTCATTGCGTCTGACTCTGATATTGAAGATTCAAATGACCAAGCGGTTATTTTTGTCCACACTTGAATGGATTAAAATGCCTAGTCAATTACATTCTTAATTGCACCGAATTGAATTTCTCATCAAATAAAAACAATCCAATTCAAATTCACGACAACGAATCTATGCAATCAAAGATAGAACATCCTAGAATCAAAACAACAATCAAGAATTGAATTTCAGTAATTAACAAGTAATGAATTTCAGCAACTGTCAAACAATAATCAGAAAATTCAAAGCTTATAAAAAAACAAATCCAAAGCAATGGTCGGCTAAGCATCTGGACACAAATCAAAGCAACGATAATTAGAACTTGAATGCAACAGGAAGATTAGAAAATTGAAGTAACCAGAATTAAATAATCTGAACGTTGGAAGAAAAAGAAGAAGCAATTTGAAAAGCTCAAACAATTGACATCTATAAATGGTTCTCACCACTTGAGGAACCCTACACAACCATATACGAAGCAACAAGAATAAAAATTATACAAGCTGAATATCAATCAATCATCAAATACTTAGATTTTATTGAGCACTTAATTGTAATATCATTCTAGTTGTGTTAAGTCTGTGAGCAATATTGTAGCTATCCTCTATTGAGAAATAAACCCAGAAATAGAAACTAAACATTTGCGTAACCTGGCCCGATAATGGTTGTAAATCCCCAACGACTTGTGGTTTTCAAGTTGGATATTGAGAAGACTTAACTTGTGACGTTAACTGGTTGTAATTTGGTTTGAATTACTAGATTAAATCCTTCTGGATGAAGGGACTAGACGTAACTACTAAGTTGGTAGTGAATCAAAATAAAATATTGTGTTATCCATCTTCCCTCTGTTTACTGCCTCTATTTTTACTTGTTCTATTTTCACTATAGCCCATAAATTTCTTAAAACTCGAATACACAATTCAAACCCCCTTTCATGTGTATTTTCTACCTATATATATATATATATATATATATAAGTTAATAGAGTAATGAGCTAATAAATGGCAAAAAATGTTACTAGGCCAAATCAACATAATTGAGTTTCTAATACATTTTGGCACATGTTTCTAGATTTGTACTGTGATATTTTGAAAGCTCTTTAGAGCCTAGATTAGTTTTTTTTTAGCATGTTTCTAAACTTTGGTTCGCAATTTAGTTTTAATGTTATTATTTGCATATTGATCTTTGCTCGCTCTGCAGGCCATAACTTAAGCTCTGGATATCGAAGTGACGCATGCGAGTAGGCGTTGGAAAGCTAAAAATTACAGTTACAACTTTTGTATTGGCACAAAAGCCGAATTCTGAAATTTACTGGGTCTAAACTTCGGATTATGTGATCTAAGCTTTTTGTAATAATTTTTAGTATCGGTCCATTGTTTTTAGAGCCCAAAATTCGAGTACTCTATATTTTGATTTTTTTAGTAATGTTTGAGTTCTAATTTTGAGCAAGAGATACAAATACTCAGAGTTTTCTTGTTTTCTTATTTCTGGATAAATAGAATATTTTTGATGGAAGGTTAATTTCTCATATTAATCCATTGTTTCAGAGTTGCATCAAGACCTTGAGGTTTATTTTATAATGTTAATTTCACGTTGATGATTCTATTTCTTTGTATTCGATTATATTATTATTATGATTGCTTAATTCGAATCTCAATAGGATTGATAAAATTAGTTTGACAAAATTCAATTTCTAAATTAAGTAAATTGTAGTTTTTCAACGCTCGATCGTTAATTATAATACATCGATTACTATGATGCTTAATTCAGTCAAAGAAACAAAATTCACATAGGTTTGATAACACTTGTTTGATCAATTCTATAGTCAAATAGGAAGAGTCAAAATTTAGAAATTAAATCCGTTGATAGAATTTGTGATAGGTCTGAAACTCTCGAATTAGTAGATTAATCGTTCCAACATGATTATAATTCATTTTCTTAATCTGCCCGAACCTAAACTCAAAACCCCCTTTTTAATTTCCTTGATTTTAAATTTGGTTAATATAATCATAAGTCCTTGCGAAATGACTCGAGTTATTGCTCCTACACTACATTTTATTACTTGTATTTGACCCGTGTCCGACAACGGATCAGTGAAGGACTGGATGTAACTATCGGGTTGATAGTGAACCAGGATAAATAACTGTGTTATCCCTCTTCCCTCTGTTTACTGCCTCTATTTTTACTTGTTCTATTTTCACTATTTTTTAGCCTAGAAATTTGTTAAAAACCGAATACACAATTCAAATCCCCTTTCGTGTGTGTGTATATATATATATATATATATAAGTTAATAGAATAATGAGCTAATAAATGGAAAAAAAAGTTACTAGGCCAAATCAACATAATTGAGTTTCTAATACATTTTGGCACATGTTTCTAGATTTGTATTGTGATGTTTTTTGAAAGCTCTTTAGAGCCTAGATTAGTTTTTTTAGCATGTTTCTAAACTTTGTGCCGTACTTTAGTTTTAATGTTATTATTTGCATATTGATCCTTGTTCGCTCTGCAGGCTATAACTTGAACTCTGGATATCAGATTGGTGCATGCGAGCAAGCTTTGGAAAGCTAAAATTCAGAGTTACAACTTTTAAGCACAAAAGCCGAATTCCAAAATTTACTTGGTCTAAACTGCAAATTACGTTATCTGAACTTTTTGTAATAATTTTTTATATCGGCCATTGTTTTTAGAGCCCAAAATTCGAGTGCTATATATTTTGATTTTTTTAGTAAGGGTTGAGTTCTACTTTTGAGAAAGAGATTACAGTTTTCTTGTTATCATATTTTTGGATAAATAGAACATTTTTTATGGAAGACTAATTTCTCAAATTAATCTATTCTTTCAGAGTTTCATCAAGACATTGAGATTTATTTTATAATGTTAATTTTACGTTGATGATTCTGTTTATTTTTATTTGATTATATTGTTATTATGTTTGCTTAATTCAAATCTCAATAGGATTGATATAATTAGTTTGCCAAAATTTAGTTTCTAAATTAATTAAATTGTAGTTTTTCGACATTTAATCGTTAACTATAATACATCGATTAATGTGTTGTTTAATCCTATCAAAGAAATAGAATTCACATAGGGTTAATAACGCTTGTTTGATCAATTCTATAGTCAAATAGAAAACAGAGTCACAATTTAGAAATTATATCCACTGATAGAATCTGTGATAGGTCTGAAATTCTCGAATCAATTAATTAATCGTTCCAATGTGAATGTAATTTGTTTTCTTAATTTGTGAGAACCTAAATTCTAAACCCCCTTTTTAATTTCATTGATTCTAAATTCGATTAATATAATCAGAAATCCTTACGAGACTACTCAAGTTATTTCCCCTACACTACGTTTTATTACTTATATTTGACATGTGTACGACAACAGATCAATGAACCCATTCTCATACCACTCTTAGAAGGACAACATTGTGACTTATAGGTTCACCACATTCCTATTTCGTAAGTTAAAAATCTGATATCACTAGCATTCTCATTTATAAATTCATAAACTTGTTATGGTATCTTTTGTGTTTTGCATAGAATAAATATATAAATTAAGGATTTAAATAAGATATTAGTATATGCAATTATAGTATTTTTTTAGTTTTAGTGGCCGTAAGTTTTTTTCAATTTTATTATCACTTTTAATTTAGATTTAAAAATGATATTAGTTTATGTTATAACGTTTTTTGTTTTGTTCTAACAAATTCATGCCACGTGACTCGATAAGTTGCCATTAGAAGATAAAACTGTACTTTTGTATTCAACTATATGTATTCGAATACAACTCAAGTCAGTGGCAGAATTTACATACTTGTATTCGACTACGAGGTATTGTATTCGAAATACGAAATTAAAATTTTGAATAAAAATTGAATGTTACAGAAGTGTATTTGAATACGCTTATATCGTTATCGAATACAACTTCGAAACAATGCAATTTTTTAGTTCAAGTCCCATCTAAATCATTGCATAAGTTCATCAAAACTTATGGGAACAATTGTCACTGATATGAAGTGTTGTCTATGGAGTATAAATACCTCATAGCTTCAATTCTTACTGACGAATCCTACTACCAATCTTAGAACAATTTTCTGAAATATCAAAAACTTTCAAAGCTTCATTTTCATATTTTCAAGTACATGCTTTTCATTTTCATATCATTAAGAAAGGTTCTCAGTTGTACTTGAAAGTGTGCTGAATTATTATCATTATACTTAGTGTTATACTCTTGTTCTTAGTTAAGAACATAGTCACAAAAATCATTTAAAGTTATTGTATTATTTGAAGAAAATAGTGTAGTTTTTTCAAGTGCTATAAACTAAGATAGTGGTGTACTATCTTAGGTAAAGTGTTAGGAATTTGTAACTAAAGTCTTAGTGTTAGACTTGTAACTTATTCTAACAAATAGTGGAAAATCTCTTGTGGTGTGCAAGAGGACTGGATGTACCCTTGGTTGTAAGGGGAATCAGGATAAATTTCTATGTGCTTTACTTTCCGTCATTTACAAGCTTTCATACACAAACACAACCAAAAAAGTTTTTAAACACCTAATTCACCTCCCCTCTTAGGCGCGTTTCTGTACTTACAAAAATCAAATTTCAGAATTCTTAAACAACCTGCACATATTGGTTTACCAAAATTTGCGATTTACAACAATATTACCAGAATTTTCAAACACGTCCCTTTCTACACCTTGCTTTTTGCACAAATGGAATTATAACCAACACAACTTGTAATTTGCAATATCAATAATATTAGTTACACATCTCTTTTTTTTTTCTAAAGTGACCAATTTTAGTGAGACATAATTTGCATTGTCAAAAACTGATAGACTGCTCAAGTTTTTGATTAAAAGACGTCAATTAAAAGTGATCACCAAACCAAAAACTATTATGTGTAATAAACAAAACCATAAATTAACAAAGCTATATAAACTATCAAATGCATCGACTAACAATGTGTTTCAGCTTCAAAATACAAATTGAAATATTTGGTGTTGTTTTTTTACAATTTTCCATATCATCTAACAACATGCTAGTGTTAGACACTAAAAAGTCAAACTCTAAAGTTCCATGTAGGCAGTTTATGTTAACAAGTGGACGGAAAATAGATAGAGAGATATGATGGAAAATGAGAAGAAACATCAAAGATTTAATTCACACATTTAAAAACTAGGACATCAAATTCACATTATAGTTAAAGGACAAAAGTGGAATTTAGCTAAAGTAACTAAGGTCCGTAAAAAAAAAACATATGATAAATTTTATGATTACTCTACAATGAGGTCACACCCATACTTAATTTCCAAATTTTGTAGCATGGAAGTCATCGCCTTTGTGGGTCTTATAACATGTACTCTTCTCAAGTTAGTCAAAGACCACAATTCACTCGGGAGATCATCCAATTGCAAACAATTGTTGATAACTAGACTTTGAAGACGCGACATTGCTCCATTCGCTAATTTCCAGTTTTTTACTTCTAGAAATCTCATATGAAATACCTCCAGTTGTGGGAAACCACATCCAACACAATTAAGGTCAAAGGAGTCTGAAGGGAAACCATTTAAACTCAAAATGCGGAGTCTAGTGAGATTTGCAATAGCATTCATCCCATAGTCACTCAAGCCACTAAAACTTGATAGTTTTAACTTGGTGATGTTGGGAGGAAATGAAATTGCACATTTTGGTAGTTCCATGTCACCGCCAATTTCAAATACGCTGAGATGAATCAAGTTCTCTAGACCCTGCAACACTTTTTGCTGCGTACAACTGCTAAACATGGACCAAACTTTTCTATTAAATATAATTTCTAACTTATTCAAATGCCTAAATTTTTGCAACACTTTAGGAAAATTACCCTTGAAGTCAAATGGTATATTCAATCCTAATTTTCTCAGTTCTGGGAACTTTTGTTTCTCCACAAGAGATTCTAGTTGTTTATCTAGTACAATGGAAGATATTGTTTGAAGATTCCACATAACTTCACTATGCGATTCTAAATGTTGACCGCATAGAAAGATAGGTCCAGAACTATATACATGCCTTAAATGCTTAAGCTTCCATATACGCTTGGGGAAAGAAATCATAATATTTCTATATAAAGTTCTCATGTCTAATGTTTCTAGATTTTGAAGGTTGCAAATAGAATCTGGGATACTTGTAATATACTCTGAGTCTATTCTCAAGTACCTCAAGTGGATAAAGTACCCCAAGGTGGTATGGATATTTCTACAACAGTTCCCTTGAAAAATTACCACGCGAACCAATTTGAATTCTTTAGAAAGCCATTTCCACTCAAATTGAGAAACAAAAAAGTTAGGGTCAAAGGAGAACAAAGAACGAACACCTGAATGATCATTGGTGCTTGAAGAAACATACCTACGCATGTTACAATGGATGGACAACCTACGAGACTTTGTGGAGATTAGAATGTCATTGTTTGTGCAAACTTGGAACACCTTATCCTCTTTTCCCTTTGATATGCAGAGATCCCTAAGGAGATCGTGAATTCGACATGTTTTCACACCTCCTCCATTCTTGACTTGTGCTACTTGGATCAAACTACGATCGATGAGTTCATATATGTAATCTTCTGCCACATCATCTGGATTTCTACTCCCAGTTTCTTGTATAAATCTTTCGGCAACCCATCGCTCCAATAGTGATCTAACATGAATTTCACTGTCTTCAGGAAATATCCCTAAGTATAGAAAACACAACTTTAATCTTACAGGCAAGTCTTCATAGCTGAGTTTGAGAACAATGTCTTTGACTTGAGTCTCGTCTCGAGTAAGATACCAGTTGACATGACCTACTATTTTGGACCATTCTCTAAAAGACTTTTCTTTGTTTGCTAGAAGCCCTGCAAGTACTACTATTGAAAGTGGTAAACCACCACAACTTTTAACTATTTGTCTCCCTAAATTCTCAAGATTAGAAGGATGCTCTTCTCCCCTGAACACTTTTTTGGAAAAGAGCTCCCAACTCTTTTCTTCAGTAAGAAATTGAAGGTAGTAAGGAGGTTCTCGACTAACGTGGGAGGCCACCTCTTTGTGACGACTAGTGATCAATATCCTACTACCTCTATTTTCATCTGGAAAAGCATCTTGGATCTCATCCCAATCCTGCTTTTTCCACAAGTCATCGAGGACCAACAAATATTTTTCCCCGTCTAAGCATTCCCACACCTTCTTCTTTAGCTCATCCTCACTCAAACTAGAAAAGTCACGACTCTTATCATGATGTGAAACTTCCACGTGTTTATTACCCTTCTTGTTGCTTCTTCTTCTTCTAGATTTATCTTCATATTCAAGCTTTGTCATCAAATGCTTAAGAAGGCCAAGTAAGAGATCCTTCCCTCTATACTCATTTGATACATAAACCCATGCACGGCAATTAAAGTGTTTCTTCACCACATCATCGTTATAAACCTTTCGCGCAACGGTGGTCTTGCCCAATCCACCCATACCAATAATCGAAACGACGTTGCGCCGCAAATCTCCCTCCACAAGCAAGCTGATTATCGCGTTAGATTCATGGACAAACCCAACTACATTATCTTCCTCAACATTTCTTCTCATCATGTTCAAGTGCAACGACTTTGCCATTTCCTCTTCTTCTCTTGCCAACATGAATCGATCACTACTTTCTTCAAAATCATCATATTTGGTCTTGTTTTCGCGTATCTCATTAAGAGTACTTTTTATCTTGTCTATTTTGAATGACACTTCGCGAAGCAACTTTGCATGATCAACCCCATGGATCATCCTTCCCAACATGCCTCTCCTCTTGAAAGTGGCAACATTGGCAACAAATGTGTCGATGACATCCTCGGCTACATGTGCAACATCTCTAATTTGACTCACAACTTTTTGTTCTATCTCTTTATTTATCTTCTTATTCTTCCCATCATAGTAAGTTTTGAGGAACACATTTATGATTTCGAGCTCGTTGTGGAGGGACAAGATTTTATCCTCCACACCAGACAACAACTTAGCTTCGCGTGTCAGCAATTGGGACAAGTGTTCTAAGATGAAACCAACTGCGCTATCTGCCATTGTTACGAGCAAAGAAAATTTAGTTTAAAACTGATGATTATTAACTAAGAAATCAAAGCTTATGGAGAATTCGAAGACTACGCAGTTATTAATATAGAATGAATTGTTCCTAAAAAAAACTAGTATGGATGGTGGAAACTGTGAGGAAAGAACGAGCTAATTAATTGATTAATTGTGCGTCAACTATTGAGAAAGACTTGTTAGGGGTCAATACTCTGTTTCTGAGAAACTGCTTCGACAGTGATCAATTTCACCTTCGCCTTACTTACCTACCTTATCAACATTTGTTAATTTCCCTTTTCTAAAGTTTTTCTACTGTACTTTTATTTTACTCCTAGAATTTTTTTTTTCAATTTTAGATTTCTTTGTTCTACGACGCGCTGATTTTAAAGCTACCCTTTTTTTTTTTTTAATAATTCGAATTTTATCGTTATCGGCATCATTAATTACGATCTAAGAAATAAATACCGTTGTTTATTCATTCTCACTACTAATTGAACCGTTAGCTCAATTAATAGTAGAAATGAATGGATGTCGGTTCCCATGAAAAGGAAGAGAAAGTCGTGATTAACCGTGTCGAATAACGATCAGATTGTTTTGATATATAATAAAAGAAAAAAAGATCGGTGGCCACAAAATACTCCTTAGATACTTTGACTACAGAAAAAGACATATATAGAATAATATAATAATTGAAGAGAAATATAAAAAAAATAAGATGAAAGATATAAAGAGAAAATTAGATGTTGAATAAATGTATAAAATGTGTAAATGCATATATATATCATTGTTTGATAAATATCATAATTAATATTATTGTTTTCAATTAAATAAACTATGATTTATATGGTCAGTTAGATTTAAGTTAATTGACAATGTCAGCTATGGTTATTTGGATATATTTTTCCCTATTGGAACCGAAAACATCGTAACTATTTTTGTGATTTTTATTTAAGTGTTATTTGGATATATTATTCCGTGTTCAAACATAAAATATTGTAATTATGTTTGTAATTTCTATTTAAGTGATGTTACTATTTTCTCAAAAAAAAAAAAGTCACATGATATCTTAGAGTTTTATTGAATATAATATTAAATGTTTAATTTTATGTATTTTTTATATTTAATTATTTTGAACAATTTAAATTTTCAACTAATTTTAATTTTGATGTACCGGTACCCAACAATTTAATTAAATGAAAATGGTTTGCCTTTGTACTTTAATTTATTATGATACTACTAATATTTATTTATTATTTATGTATTTTTTCAAATAATATCCATGTAAGTTGACCTAGTCAGTGTTATCATTATTGTCAAGTACTCCTATTAATATAGATATTTTAATTCTCATATTATTTTATATGATAACTCTCTTATTTTGAAATATTCTTAATTTTTTTTTACAAAACTCTAATAGTTTAGTGGTTTCTTTGGTGTTTCATTCATCTTATAGTTTAGTGGTCTCTTTAGTGTTTCATTCATCTTTTTTAACTGAAAATAGATGATTTAAAATATATTTTTGATTCAGAATCATTAAAGTAATATAATAATGTGATATGAAGAGAAATATAAAAAAAAATAAGATGAAAGATATAAAGAGAAAATTAGATGTTGAATAAATGTATAAAAAGTGTAAATGCATATATATCATTATTTGATAAATATCATAATTAATATTATTGTTTTCAATTAAGTAAACTATGATTTATATGGTCCGATAGATATAAGTTAATCGACAATGTCGTTATGGTTATTTGGATATATTTTTCCCTATTGGAACTGAAAACATCATAACTATTTTTGTGATTTTTATTTAAGTGTTATTTGGAAATATTATTCGTGTTCGAACATAAAATATTGTAATTATGTTTATAATTTCTATTTAAGTGATGTTACTAGTTTCTCAACAAAAAAAAAAGTCACGTGGATATCTTAGAGTTTTATTAAATATTTAATTTTATGTTATTTTTTATATTTAATTATTTTGAACAATTTAAATTTTCAACTAATTTTAATTTTGATGTACCGGTACCCAACAATTTAATTAAATGAAAATTGTTTGCCTTTGTACTTTAATTTATTATGATACTAGTAATATTTATTTATGTATTTTTTCAAATAATATCCATGTAAGTTGACCTAGTCGTTTTATCATTATTGTCAAATACTCCTATTAATATAGATATTTTAATTCTCACATTATTTTAGATGATAACTCTCTTATTTTGAAATGTTCATAAATTTTTTTTTACGAAACTCTCATAGTTTAGTGGTTTCTTTGGTGTTTCATTCATCTTATAGTTTAGTGGTCTCTTTGGTGTTTAATTCATCTTTTTTAACCGAAAATGGATGATTTAAGATATATTTTTGATTCAGAATCATTTATCTATGTTGTTTTATTTTTTTATTTAAATAAATAATTTTTATATATATTTAATTGTTTTTCTATTTTTTTTGGGATTTCATTGTTTTAATATTCATCTTATAGTTTAGTGGTCTCTTTGGTGTTTAATTCATCTTTTTTAACTGAAAATGGATGATTTAAGATATATTTTTGATTCAGAATCATTTATCTATGTTGTTTTATTTTTTTATTTAAATAAATAATTTTTATATATATTTAATTGTTTTTCTATTTTTTTTGGGATTTCATTGTTTTAATATGTTATTTTGTTTGTCGTCTTTGTGTAGTGTTTTATTTATTTATTTATTATTTTATTGCAATATTGGTTTGATTCATATTGATATATTATCTTTCATCTGGTGTATATTGACGTCGTCAACAGTAAAAACTATGAAGACATAAGCATTTCATACACTTTTGTTAGATTTATAGGTTTTGTTACATTTATAGGCATTTTATCATTTTATTCTATTAACTTAAATATTGTGAATTTATTCATAAATTTATCATTTTTTATTTTAACGACTTTAAATTGTATTGTTCTCGATTAATATAATTTCTACCAATTTGAATTAATAAATATATTTTTTAGTAAAAAAATCATTTGAAGCTATGTTACTTTTTCATATCTATCTATATATCTAAAAAAAAACTTTTGTGAAATTTTCCTTTCCAATATCTCGCTCACTACAAAAAGAAAATCTATCGTGACACTTAATTTTTTGTGACACCTCCTTATCTGTCACTATAGTTACTTTTAGCTACAGATAATAGAGTATCACCTATTCTCGTTTAATATCAATATATAAATTTAACTTAAAAAAAAATTCTCAATTAATAATAATTTACTAAATGCACTAAAAAAAAATCTTTAGTGACAATCAGATTTTGTGATTTTTTTTTGACACTATAACAAGTTTAGCTACAAAGGATGTCACATTTTCTCATAAAATATTATACTCTATAAAAAAACATTAAATCCACAAAAATGTTATCCCATTTTCAATTTGGAATTTGGAATGCTTTTCCCGTTTTCCCTTTTCTTTCCATTTTTTCATGTTTCGATAAACCCATTTCCCTTAGTTTCTCTGGTGAAATCGTTTTTTCTATTATGCCTGCCTCAGAAATCGTTTTGCTTCTCTCTCGTAACCAATTCGATTTCCTTCGACTTTTCTCTTCAATTCTTATTCTTTTACAATCTTTTCGTTCAATAGGATTTCTCTTAACAATAAAGCAGATTCAATTTTTCCCTTCTTCCATCTTGTTGCAATTCGATTTCCCTGTAACGATTTAGCTCATCTTCTCTCAAATCGCTCTTCTTCTTCTTTCGATTCGATTTTGTTCGTCATCCAATTTTGTTCAATCACCTATAACTCTTCTTCTCAAATCTACGATGTCGTGGTTTCAAAGTGCCGGTTTCTTCAATGCAGATATTCGGTGACTCCCTGGTTTTCTAGTCCTCATCTTCAAACCGTTTTTCTCATCTTTTTTGGAAATCCTCCATCCTTCAAATACGAAAGGTTATAAAATTTCTCTTCTTCTTTTTTATTTGTAATTGTATATGATTATGAACTAATTCATTGATTTTATGAATCTAACAATTGCTCTTATATTCACTTTCAGACAATTATTTAATACTCCTGATGGTCACCAACTATTGCTTTTGGACTGGCTTACCTATTCTGATGGTATATACATATTTAGGATATTCAAATTATAGATTTGTTTTTCGGAAATGTATAAGAGTTTAATTTGTATACAGCGTCGACAAATCAAAACTAATCATATGTGTGATTATTTTAGAGTAGTTATGACTGTGTAGATGTCAACAGATCACGACTAACAATATGTGTGATTTTAGAGTAGTTATGATTAAAGTCAAATATTTTTAATTATCGGACGTTTATGATGGATATATAATATAATTTTGTTTTATTGACGGTGTATCTGAATTAAATCTATGAATTTAGTTGATTTGACGATTATTGTCAAATTAGTTGATTATGTGGTGTGTCTGATCTTGTTACAGTTTCTGGCAGTGCTCTCCATGTAAACCTAAAATGTTTGATAATAAAATCAGGTGAAGTTAATGTTAATCAATTTTATGAGTGATTCTTATTTCTTAATATGGATAGTTAATCAATTTTATGTGATTGAACAGGATTATTATGTGCACTGGCTTCGCCTACCTGTTTAATTTGATGTATACATCTTCTATTACTACCATTTTGCAGGAAAGATTTGCTACATCAACACCAACACTTATATTTAATCTTGAGCTAGAATCTAGATATTTATCATTTTCTCAAATAATAGGCATTGACTGTACTTTTTATGTTTTCTAGACAGTTCCCATAGCACCTTACATTGTCAATTACAGTGGAGCTGTATTCCGCCAGTACCCTGGTAAGGCTATATATTATTTGGGTATCTATACATGCATGTGTGGCTGCGTGAGGGCACCACACTATTTACTTAATTTTTCTACATATGTACTGCTATACATATTGACATTCATTCATGTAATGGAACTGGAAATGCGTGTTTAGCCAGCAGTTAACACCAGATAGCTAGTTTATATTTGATTCTTCTTATTGTATTACTAATATGCTTTTATTTGCCAGTGATATGAATTATGCGCTAAATTTTCTTCATCAATTGTTCAGGTCCCTGGCAGGTGATGCTTAAACAAGCCGATGGTTCTTATGCATGTGTAGCAGAAAGTGCCACCCGCTTCACCCTTGGCGAAGTAAATTCACGAACTTCACCTGATTTTATTATTAATTGGGAATACTGTATATTAATCTATTCTCTATTGGCTTGTGAATACTGTAATACACTTGCATATTCCTCTCTCTATTTTAATAAAGGTTAAAATATAGTTTTAGTTTCTTCATTTTAGGTTTGTTCAGTTAGTTCAGTTTCTGGTTTTGTTGAATGTTTGATATCTCCTCAGGTATTCAAACAAGTGAAGATTACAGATTCTATGCTATTTCTGCTGAGTTCCCTGAATTCAGCAACAAGGATAACACACTAGTCTTCCAATTTTTTGTCAAGCATGAAAAAAAGCTTGACTGTGGTGGTGGTTACATGAAGTTGCTTAGCGGTGATGTTGATAAGAAATTTGGCGGTGATACTCCTTACAGGTAATCTATGATAACCCCTTTTGTTTAGTTTCTCATTCTAATGATGTCTTGGATATATGGGAAAATAACTAATTTTCTTATATTTGTTGATATTTTGCAGTATCATGTTTTGTAGCATCAGTGTCATTGCAGCATCAGTGTCAAGGGAGTAATCACCGACATCATTCATGACCCTGGTCGCGGTGCACCTCTCGCTAAGGTCTCTCTCGTCATCCTTTTAGGTATAAGAAACAGAGTGAGCTTTTCGTTGCTGCTGAAGGAATCTACACTGGACAGTTTATTTATTGTGGAAAGAAAGCTACACTTGTTGTTGGTAATGTTTTGCCTCTTAGATCTATCCCAGAAGGAGCTGTTATTTGCAATGTTGAACACCATGTTGGTGACCGTGGTGTTTTCGCTAGGTGTTCTGGTGATTATGCTATTGTTATCAGTCACAACCCCGATAATGATACCTCTAGGTTTGTACTATCTCATATTTTTCTTTTGTTATTATTTGAGTATCATTTTAGTCTTCGTATATTATTTTGAATCTAATTATCATGTAGTATGTGTTATGTTAATTGTTATGTAGTAACTTCTTTGAGATGATTCTTTATTTATTTGAACGATATGAATTAGTATAATCGAGTTTGAACAGAAGTTAGAAAAAATAATATTTGTTTACAATTGAAGTTGGTATAGTTTTTTTATCATTTGTGTTGATGATGATATTTAGATTTACGTTAATGTTATTGTTTAGGAATGTATGTTTATGCCATTTAGAAATTGGTGTGTCATGAATTAGGTTAATTTAGTGTAAAAAGTTGGCAATTAATCATTTATTTTATGATTTACATTGGCATACATATTTGATAATGATGATGAAAGTATGGTTTATGTTAATGATATTTTGTAATTTATGCTTGATGTCATTTAGTAAGAAATTATACATATAATTCTGTGTGAGAAGAAGTAAGAAAAGAATTAGTATATAAGAACTGGTTGATGATGAAAGTATGATTTATGTATGTGTTAGCAATAGTTCAAGTTATTGTAATAAAGGCATTTAGTATGCATATATTGTATAATGGAGTGTGAGAAGAAATAAGAAAACAGTCACATTTTGTGTGGTGATGCTTGTTGTCAGGATTAAGCTTCCTTCTGGAGCAAAGAAGATTGTTCCAAGTGGGTGCAGGGCTATGATTGGTCAAGTTGCAGGTGGAGGAAGAACTGAGAAGCCACTTCTTAAGGCTGGTAGTGCTTACCACAAATTTAGAGTGAAAAGGAATTGCTGGCTTAAGGTTCGTGGTGTTGCTATGAATCCAGTTGAGCATCCTCACGGAGGAGGTAACCACCAGCATATTGGACATGCTAGTACTGTTAGGCGTGATGCTCCTCGTGGACAATGACACTGATTTTGAGATAGGAGGTAATAGATTTGTGATAGCCTTCAATCTTCGTAGTGTAATAACACACTACCAGTTTTTACTTTTAATGACAAATTTTGTATGTCACAAGAAGTCAGTTTTCTTGTAGTGGCTTCTTCATTTCTTGTGCATCAATTATATATAAATACCTTATGGCACTTCCTCCATTCTCATATTTTCCCGTTTTAAACACCTCTCAAATTCTAAATGTTGTATTTTTTTTTATGTTCCTCATTTTAATATTTCTTACTTAAGATATTATCTTTTTCATTTAAAGTTTTATGACGTTGTCTTCTTCTTCTTCTTCTCTTTGTGGTTATGATGAAAAGTAGAGTAGGCTCTTTCTCAATATTTTCTTTGCATCACTGACAAAAGCAGTGGAGGTTGTTACATGGATGATTTCTCTTTATCTTAAAGGATTAATTGATGTCTTTTAGTCTCCTTTAAATATTTTAGTTTGTGTAAATTGATATCAACATATATTATTATACTATGTTCATAGAAGATTAGTAATGAAAACTATCAATACTCATGTTATATTCATTTGTTATATGGCAATGTAAATCTAATATACATAATGAACCAGAGATTTGAACCAATTTAAAATTCTATCAAGACTCATTTGTTGTTATGATTTAATTGTTACACCTTTCAATGTGAATCTTATATATGATGAACAAGAGTATTGGAACCAATTCAAATTTTGAATAGAAAGAATAGAAAGTGATGAAGTCTAGATCTTCTAATTTTAAGGTGTTTTTACATGTGGTTGAATTGTTTTGGATTCCATGATGAACCAAAAAATTCATTTGATGTTAAGGATGTTGCTTTGATAGCTAAAATATTTGTGTCCACTAACAATAAAATAAATATAAAAATAAGAACTGTAAATTTAATTCTACATTTAAGCTAAAGTTTAGGAAACAAAGTGTAAATTTCTTTTTGAGTTATCCATCAATTAAGCTAAATTTCTATATATAGGATAGTACGAGGACATATAAAAAAATAAAACAAAACCAATTTTATAAAATATAACATTAATATGTTTTTTCATAATAAAAATCAATAAAAATGTAATCAATTACTAATAATAAATATAAAAATAAGAACTATCAATTTAATTCTACATCTAAACTAAAGTTTAGGAAACAAAATGTATACTTATTTTAGAGTTATCCATCAATTAAGCATAGTTTTTAAATATAGGATTGTACGAGGACATATAAGAAAAATAAAACAAATTCATTTTATAAATATTATGTTAATATATGTTCATTTGTAATAAAAATTAATTAAACTGTAATCGATTAATAATAATATAATTTAATGATAGTTAACTCAATAATTATAATAATAATGTATCAATGAACTGGAATATCAATGGAGCTCAACGTCTCTTGATTTTATATCTATAACATGGTGATAAAAAAAAAGTTCAATAGTTGCATCTATAATGGTCCATTTCGTGGATAATGATAAGAGATAAAATAACATATACTTATCGTATCATGTCTAAATTCAATATTAAATGAACTAACAAAATATGATATAGTCTTAAAATCTATCGTACCATGCATCTGTAGTTATAATTGTTATATTGAATATGAGTGAATTAAAAATCAACAGAATAAGACAAAAATCGTAATTTACTTGATTGTTTTTGTAAAATATAATATAAAATATATAAAATTGAAATCTAATAAAATATAAATATAAATAAACAAATAGAGTTTGATATTAAATTTAAAATTAAAATATTAATAATTAATTTTTAAAAATATGTATAACTATATAATTTAATATATTATTATTCAAAATTATAAATTTTTATTATTAATTTAAATTTTTAAAATAAATATACTTTTTTATAAGAAGAGTTTTTTCATTTATAAATAATAAATAAAATAGAATTAATTAATTATTCATTATTTAAAAAGTTTAATAATAATACTGTTTATTGATATCACCTCTGTATGTCTTTTCAAATGACATAATTATTCACAAACAAGCAATAATCATCATATTTGTCCTTTGAATTCATTGCAAATAAAATCACAAAACAACATTCATTTTTAAGTTACAATAATAAATATGGTTAGATAATGATTTAACTGTAGTACAAATAATGTATAATATCTCGTCCAAGTTGAATCGATATATATCGATATTTCTAAGTTGAATGTTTTGTCTTGAGTTTAAACTGTTAAGTTGTTATGGATTCGAAACGGATCTCATAGTTGTGTGACGTAATTATAATAAAATTTACCATCTATTTTAAGATAAATATACACTACGCCAAAAATTGTCTTTTACAACGTACATTTTAAAGCGCTTCATAACTAAAAGCGTTGTTGTATAATATTTTAAAATTAACGGATGATACAACAGCGCTTTAATGACAAACGCTTTAGGAAAAGCGTTGTTGTAGGGTCATGAAGGGTTTATGATTTACAGAAAAGCGTTGTTGTAGAGTCATAGCGATTTCACATAATGTTTACAGTGCTTTTAGAGCGCTTCGCGTAAAAGCGCTGTAAAATATAGCGCTCTCATATAATGTTTACAGCGCTTTTTAGAGCGCTTTTTATAAAAGCGCTGTAAAATATAGCGCTCTCACACTATACTGACAGTGCTTTGTATAAAAGCGTTGTAAACTCTATAAATGTTTTGAAATTTAATTTTTAAAAGCCTTTTACAGCGGATATGGACAAAAGCGCTTTAAAATTACGAGTTCAGTACAACTTATATATACTTGATAAATAAATAAATAAAAACATATTTAATACGTTCTCTCCCTTCGAACCCTATTACGAACCTTCCTCTCATCTACTGAGTGATTGTTGTCTCAGGTACTGTATTTATTAATTTGTTGTTGTCTCTAAAACTGATAAATTGTTACCTGAAAAATCATATAAAATGTTAGATGATAAATCTGTTTTGTTTTGAAATTTGTTCGATATGTTCTGTTTTGAAATCAGACTTGTATGCATGACCTTGGACCTCGGTTTCCATTTTCAAATATTCGTCTTATATATACTATAGATTGGTATGATGTTATAGATTGATAAATTTGTGTAACACTGCATTCATATATACTGCATTCATAAATTGTTACATGATATAGATTGATAAATTTGTGTAACACTGCATCATAAATTCTTACATGATAAATCATATAAAATATGTTTGATCTGTTCTGTTATGTTTTGAAATTAGACTTGTATGCATATATACTATATATTGGTATAATGTTATAGATTGATAAATTTTTGTAACACTGCATTCATATAGGTCATATAAAATGGACCGAAAATGGATGTTTGTCAATCGATTGGCAAAAGAGTATGAAAATGGAGTGAATGAGTTTGTTAAATTTGCAGTGAAGAATGCAAAAGACCCAAATCAAATCATTTGTCCTTGTTTAAAATGTTGTTTTGGAAAACGCGTTAGAGCAGATGAATTGGAAGGACATTTAGTATGCATGGAATTGATCAAAGCTATACATGTTGGATAAGACATGGTGAGAAAAAAAAATGGAACACTTATTTTGAGAATGATACGACATATGATTCAAATGATTTCGACACATATACATATGAGCGGGACCGAGTTGAGGAGATTGCAAAAGCAGTTGAAGAAGATCTTCAGGATTGTCCTAAAATGTTTGAGAGTTTGTTGAGTGATGCAGAGAAACCATTATATAATGGTTGTACTAAATTCACAAGACTTTCGGAAATATTAAAGTTGTACAACTTAAAAGTGAGTAATGGATGGTCTGATAAAAGCTTCACAGAATTATTAACACTCCTAAAAGATATGTTGCCAAATGATAATGAACTTCCCAGTCGAACCTACGAGGCTAAACGAATTTTGTGCTCTATTGGCATGAGTTACGAAAGGATTCATGTGTGTCCTAACGATTGCATTTTATTTCGAAACGAATATGAATTACTAAAGGCGTGTCCGAAATGCAATGTCTCTCGATATAAGAAGAAAGAATCTACTCCAGCAAAAGGCGTGTGGTATTTTCCTATAATAACAAGATTTAGGCGAATCTATCGCAGTGAAGAAGATTCAAAACACTTGACATGGCATGCAGATGAAAGAATTAGAGATGGAAAGTTACGACACCCTGCAGATTCTCCATAATGGGCAAAAATTGATCACGAGTATCCTGATTTCGGTAGAGAGTCAAGAAATCTACGACTTGCACTTTCTACTGATGGAATGAATCCACATGGTCTTCAAAGCATATCACTAAGCACGTGGCCTATGATTTTGTTGATTTATAACTTACCTCCATGGTTATGTATGAAGCGTAAGTTTATGATGTGGTCTTTGTTAATTTCTGGACCCAAACAACCGGGGAATGATATCAACGTATACTTAGCTCCTTTAATTGAAGATTTAAAAAATATGTGGGAGACAGGTGTAGAAGTTTATGATGGGTATAAAAAAGAATGTTTCAATTTGAGGGCTATGTTGTTCGGCACAATTAATGATTTTTCAGCATATGGTAATTTATTAGGATATAGCATTAAAGATCAGTGTGCATGTCCTATATGTGAAGAGAGTACAGATTGGATGCGGTTGAAACATTGTAAGAAGAACGTCTTTCTTGGACATCATAGATTTTTACCTTTTAGTCATCATTATCGTGGATGGATAAATGCATTCAATGGAAAATCAGAGGAAGGTACTGCTCCAAAAGCACCGATTGGATGTCAAATATTGGAAAAAAGTACAAGGTTTGACCAATAAATTTGGCAAACCATTTGCCGGAGAGCTTGTCAAAACTGGGTGGAAGAAAAGGTCAATTTTCTTTGAATTGCCATATTGGAAGTCCTTGTATATAAGACATTTTCTAGATGTGATGCATATTGAAAAAATTGTATTTGATAGTGTTATTGGTACGTTACTCAGTGTTCCAGGAAAGTCTAAGGATGACATCAATGCAAGATTGGATTTGATCGATATGGGAATAAGAAATGAATTGGGTCCCGTAAAGAAAGGAAATCGCACATATCTACCTGGGGGGGTTGAATTGTGTTTGACTTAACTTGAATCTTTTCCTGTTTTAATACTTTCAAAACAAAACTTGATGTATAATTAAAACAGAGTTAGCAGCAGATAAAAATAATAATAAAAACTCACAGATTTTATACTGGTTCACCATTAACGAGGCTACGTCCAGTCCCTTCGCCTTGAAGGATTTCACTAATTCAATCTTGAATTACAACCTTGCTACTGACCCTCCAAGTCAGTCTTCTCAAATAGTCTAACAATCCTAGACTTCTTTGAGGAAAAACAACTCCTGTCTTCAGCCAATCTGACACCCCAGATTGTAGAAGAAATCACAACACTATGAATCTAATTGCCAAGTAACCTGCTACCTCTACTGACTCCCACAGCTTGTAGACTCTACTTCAACAACTTAGATTTGACACAGTGGAACGAAAACAACAAGAGTACTTGCTTTAAAAACTGAGACTCAACAATTGACTTATATGAAAATTTGAGAGTGTTTGCTTTTGAAGTGTATGACCCTTTTGTGATTTTCGATGCTAAGTAATCTGCCTTGTGCCTCCTTTTATAGATGCTGATTTGGGCCTCTTCCAATCCTTAAATTCGAGCTAAATATTGCTGGATTCTCTGGCAAAAATAAATTGACCAATCGGGCTTCAATTAATTCCAAAACATATCTTTTTTAAGCCTTAGATTTGTTTCATATCTTAACTGGCCAATCAAATCTGTGCATTGCTTCCCGCCACAGCTCCTGACTTCCATGCTACTCCACTTTAATTTAAAACGAATCTTTAACAATAATTTGATAAAAATATCTTCAGATCCTCACCATTGATTCCCATGATCAAATCTGCACCATGCGATATTCCACAGCTGGACCAGCCTGATTGCTAAGCTATTATCCTCCGAATTCGGCCATTCCTGGACCACACTTCATAGCCCTATGATCTTCTGATTTCGGCCTTCCTGGATGCGCGCCTGATCAGCTATGAACTTCTGGATTCGGCCATTTCTGGACTGCACAGCCTGTCCCTCTGATTTCGGCCACTTCTGGGCCATGGTCTGATTTTCTGATCTTGACCATCACTGGACTCAAAAAATTATTTCTGAACCATTGATCTGGATATTTTTACTCTGATCTGGACAGATTCTGGAATTTGGTCTGGAACAAACTGAAATAAACTTGATCAAAAAATATTTCAGTGTGGACATTTTACCTTTAATTTTGGAGCAGGTCTGGGTTGATTCTGGAACTCATTTCTTTTGTTCTGGACTTAGTTCCATGCCCTAAATCATGCTATCTTATGGTCTGGGACAAATCTGGATTGATCTTCATGTTCTGGACTCATAAACATACCTTCTGGTCAAATTTGGAACAATCTGGGCTGTGTAATTTTTACTTCCAGGCCATCTTCTGGTCAGAATAACGTCTGGAATAAAATTGATATTTGATTCCTGTTTGTCTTGATCAACTGTACTTCTGGCAGGCTTTCCAATGATATGATCCATGTTTCATTCTGAATTTTATTCCTTCTGATATAGGCCTGCAAAGTTATCTTCTGGTTCAGTTTTGTCATCCTGAAACATCTTCTGGAAATTCCAGAATTCATTTTCCTTTGATCTTCTGCTTCTGATTTCTTCAGTTTCTGATGACTTTTAATTTAATAATTCAAGGTATAAAATAAGTTTACATTGAGTGCTTTTGTAAACATCAAAATCCTAAGTCTTAGAACCAACTTGGTTCCAACAATATCTACCTCCAGCCGCTCATACTCTATCTAGAAAGGAAAAAATTGTTATATATAAATTTCTACACGAAGTTAAAGTTCCATAAGGATACAATTCAGACATTAAAAAATTAGTTTGTATGAAAGACCTCAAGTTAAAAAGTTTGAAGACTCATGATTGTCATGTTCTAATAGAGCATTTGCTACCAATAGGTATACGTTCCATTTTACCTAAAAAAGTTCGACGAGCCATAACTAAATTATGTTTCTTCTTCATGGAAATTTGTAGTAAAGTGATCGATCCTCATAAATTACCGACATTGCAAAGGAAAATTGTTGTTACTTTGTGTGAGCTTGAAATGTATTTCCCACCCTCGTTTTTTGATATAATGGTTCACCTTACTATTCATCTTGTTAAGGAGACACAACTTTATGGGCTAGCTTACATGAGATGGATGTATCCGATAGAACGATATGAAAATATTAAAAGGGTACGTAAAAAGTAGAAGTCGACCAGAAGGTTGTATTGTTGAGTGGTACATTGTCGAAGAAGCTGCTGAATTTTGTACTGAATATCTGTCCAATGTTTAATCCATAGGACTTCCTATGTCTCGTCATTCTGGAAGAATAATAGGAGAAGGGATAATTGGAAAGAGAGTAATGACTATATCAAGGACATAATAATTGTATGTTCTGCACAATGATGATGAGGTTCAACCGTATGTTACAATACACATGAATCAATTATCTAGTTTGAACATGAACAGGAATAAAAATTGGATAACACGAGAGCACAATCGAAGTTTTATCCGTTGGCTAAAAAATCACATTAGCTCAAAGTTTGATATAGACCCTGCTTCAATTTCAGAGAGATTGAGGTGGCTAGCAAATGGCCTGAGTTTACATGTCTTTTCTTACATCAGTTATGTAATTAACGGCTATACATTTTATACCACAAAACAAGATGATCAAACCACTATGCAAAATAGCGGATTCACTCTAGTAGCTAAAGCGATGCATATCTCAAGTGCAAAAGACAAAAACCCAGTATATGCAAATATATCATATTTTGGGGTTATCGAGCACATATGGGAGTTGGATTACACAATGTTTCATGTTCCCATCTTTGGTTGCAAGTGAGTTGATAATAATAATGGCATTCGGATTGATGAGTCAGGGTTCTTGCTTGTCGATTTTAGTAGGGTGGGATACAAATAAGAGCCTTTTATTTTAGCGTCGCAAGCTCAACAAGTGTTTTATGTCACTGATCTTGCTGATGATAAATGGTATGTTGTCCTATCGACCAATAAAATAAGTGATGATAACAACAACGTTGAAGATGTTGGTAATGATATTTTCCTTGCAACATCACAACCACGTGAAATTGATTCAACTGATGATGGTTTATATCTTAGAGATGATCATGATGAGAGAATTTGGATTAATCCATCGTTTCGTATCGTTAAGGGACAAACAAATGTGAATCCCACCAGGAAAAGAAGAAGGACATCTTAAGGTGTTTATGTGTTTTATATAAGTCATGTAATGATTTGTACTCATCGTATAATTTATACTAATTTCATGTAACTTGACCTGCCAGAACTGAGTATTTGATTTTATGCTTATACTAATTTTCTGCCATAACTGAGTATTTGATTTTATGCTTATACTGATTTTCTACCAGAACTTGAACTCATCAAATAATTTTTTTAATTAAATTATTTAATTATTTTAGAGATGACAATTTGATAAATTTTTTAATTATAATCTAAACTCGTCATATAAGTTGATATGAACAATTTGACAAACAAAATTTTAGAGATGACAATTGGTATCCATGAGTATGGATATTATCTCACATTATAAAATGACAATTCGATTTTAAAAAATTTACAGCGCTTTTGCCCATAAGCGTTGTAGAAGGCTTTTAAAAAGTAAATTACAAGAGACAAAACATTTACAACGTTTTTGCCCCCAAGCGCTGTAAAAGAATTTAAAAAAAAATTACAAGAGACAAAACATTTACAGCGCTTTTGTCCATAAGCGCTGTAAAATGTTTTTAAAAAATAAATTACAAGTACAAAACATTTACAACACTTATGGTAAAAAGCGCTGTAAGTGACTAAAATATCACTAGAAGGGGGGTTGATTCCTAGCTTATCCTCTGACATTGATCATCTTCTTATGATTTCTTTTGATTCATAGCTTTTGTTATTTAGTTGTCTTTAGATACACAATCATCTTCCTCGTACTAGTCATAGAGTCATTTTTTATGCAGTATATGTCATCCTCTTGATCGGAGGTTAAGGCTTTGACCTTTATTTGTTTATCCTCTAGCTTGGAGGATGTGTTCACTTTGTCTTAGCTCTTTTCCTTTTTGGATTATTGTGAGAAAATACATGTTTTCTACTTTTTAAACACACTCAAAAGCACATATTAGATTATAGACATAATCATAATCTTTGAGATAATGTTGTTATCATTAAAATATTTGAAAGAGATTTTTTCTCAACAATCTACCCCTTTTTGATGATGACAAAATTCTTCGTATTATGATTTGGAAAAAAATTATATTGGTGCTTTTTGAAATAATGCTCCCCCTTAATATATGCACAGTTTTAAAATTTTCTTTATAATTTTAAAAACATGCTCCCCCTCAGCATATGCATAAAAGATTGAGAAAGATGAATTTTGAACCAAGATAATACGTCATATTATATAGAGAAGATTGAACTAGAGAGAGTTTCAAAAAGCATCCTCTTATCTAACGTTGACAATTTTTAGCGCCATAATCTATCTCCCCCTAAGTTTATCAACAGCAAAAAAGTATGAGGTTGGATCTTCTAGTCTACTTTGAAGGAGAAGAATCGTCAGACGAGGATGATGTAGATGGACGAGGAAGAGTAGGAGGAGGTTCAACAGATGGCATAGGAGGCTGAGCATCGGGAGCGACGATGTTCTCCAGATATTTTGTGACCCATTCAAGAAGAATACTAAACTGTGCTAGGGTCTAATGGAAAGAGTTGATGCTAGCAAACAGCTTCCTTTGATCCTTGCGGATATTCTTGAGGGCTCTTAGTTCTTTCTGGGATCGTCGAGCCTCTGTCCTCTAGTAAGATGCAGGGTGGATGAAGTCTGCAGGCACATCATTGACGCTCGTATTTTTGTTATGGGAGCTCACTCCTTTGTTTTAGGAGGAGTTCTCACCAGCTTTATCTAGAAATGAGTCAATGGAGATGAATCGTCCAGTGACCTCAGGAAGAGGAGCATTGATGGTTCACTGATTATTGGAGGAGGAATGGATGAGGCATTTAGTGTAGGGGTAGTACTGACCTTGGCATGAGAGGGGAAAATTTGAGACATGGTCATAATAATTGGGCAGGTTGAAAGGGGCTGACAGGAGGATAGGGAAACACAAAGGTGTCATGTAGATTTTGGGGAGTTTCCATGGCTTCTGTAGTTGGGGGAGCTTCTGTAGTTGGAGGAGAAAAATGGCGAGTAGTAAGATTTAAGTCAAAGTAAAGTTCCTCACCATCTTCCAAAATTTGTGGAGGAGAGTTTTCTAACTCATCCTCTGCAGGAGGATGGTTTTCATTGTCTTGAGAAGAGGTGTGGAGACTTGGAGAGGATGGTTTGTTAGGATTGATGGATGAAGGAGGAGTAGAAGCGACGGTGTTTGTAGGAGTAGAAGCGACGGTGTTTGTAGGAGTAGAAGGTTTTGAATTGGGGTAGTTAGGTCATCCTCAAATGGAGGAATTGTTGTTTTAGGAGGTTAGGGAGTTGAGTTTTTAGCTATTTTTTGGGCCTTTTTATTTGTCCCGGTCTGAGCAACAGACGAACGTTTCTTGGTAGAAATAGGTGAAGAAGCCTTTTTTGTGGAAGCCTTTTTGTGAGAAGGCTTATTCGTTGGATCTAATCTCATCTGGTTCACATTTCTTAAGGAGAATATGTTGTTCAAGTATATGGATTGTTCGTCCTCAAGAGGGACTTTGAAGATTTTGAAAATCTTGGTTAGGATTATTCCATAAAGGGTTGTTCTTCTCAACCTTGCAGCATTTAACATAAAATAGAAAATGATGTTTCCCAAATGTAGGGGACTATTTGATATGAGATGATTAATGATGAGGAGGTCCAGCTCAGTGACCTTTTTGTAGCTTCCAGCTCTTGGGACAACAGAGTGTACGCATATATTGTGTAGCACTCTACACATAGGGAGTTGGTTTGAGACTATTTGAGGCTTTGGTGGATTAATGAGGATATTGTTGAGGAAGGAGGTATGATAAATTTTATATTGGGAGAACCATGACTTAGAAAATATATGAGAACCTTCATCACGAATGTTAAGAATTTGACATAATGAGGTAGGAGCGATTTCTAGATGAGCCCCCTTTACGATTATGCTGATGCAAGTGTCTCCTTTTGAGACATTTGCTACAGCATAGAAGGCCCTGACAAGTCTAGGGTATTGAGGTTCATCTATTAACAAGAATGAGGTCCATCCAAGTTAATCGAAGATTTCTTCAACATTAACTCCTCCTTTTTTCAAACCTTCGACATCAATAGTTTTTCCGTTTATGACATATTTATCTTGCCATTTTTTTGAATATCGGGTTTCTAGTTCTTTGGATTCAAACAAGGGAATTTTGGTGTTTTTGGGTGATGCTACTGATTTGGAGATTTTGGAGGACACTGGTTTCTGGATCTTTTGGAAGTATGAGTTTTGGATTTTTTGGTATCGGATTGAGTAGCTTTTGAGTCATCAGAATCAATGACATGAATAGTATCGTCTTGAGGAGTTTTCTTAGAGGAAAGAATTCCAAACATGATGTGAGAGGACCGTCTGGTGGGAGCAAACAAGGATGATTTTGAGGATGAGGATTGTTTGGGTTTAGAGATGGAAAGATGAGGAGGAGGAGATGAAAGGATAGGTGGAGTGGCAGTGTATAGGGGAAGATAAATGACACTTACAGGTTCAGGAGAAGTAATCTCCGGTGAGAATGCGTCTTCATGGGATGAATCGATGGAGAAACACTCAAAAAAGCTTTATGAGAAGTTTGCAGAAAATTTATTCTTTGTAGAGACTTTTGTTCTCGCGATGGTTTTCTGTTTTGAAGAGAAATTTTAAAGGTTCTTTTGAGGAAAAGTGAGAGAGAGCTTGATATCAGGATGAGTTTTGAATGAGTTTGAGTAGGTATGTTTAAATACGTGAACGTTTGGAGGAAGATGAAGTAGATTAGGTAGCAATCATTTCAGAATATATGGTAGAGTGATGGTTGCACAAGAAACTAGCCGTTGAGCCGTTTTTTGTCTGGTGGATAACGAGGAGGTGGCAAAGAGAGAGAAGCAATCAGCAGTGAAAGGTGTGCGCAGATTTTTCAGCTTCTAACTTTTCGGTTAACCTTTTCAAACTCTTGAGGAGGATAGAGGTGCATCTGAGTTTTCCATCCTCAGAACTTTTGATGACAAATTTTAACAATAAAACTTTGAAATTCAGATAAAAGGAGAATGAAGTTTAATAAATGGATTGGCAAAACAGATTATTCTATTTTTGACAAACTGATGATGGAGAGTTTTTCTAAAGTAATTTTAAACCGATCTCCTGAAGAGGTTTAGTGAAAATATCAGCAAGCTGATTTTCAGTTTTAATGAAAATTAATTCAATATCTCCTTTTTGAACATGATCTCGTATGAAATGATATTTAATTTTTATATGCTTAGATCTAGAATGTTGAATGGGGTTTTTTGAAAGATTAATTGCACTAGTATTGTCACAAAGAATGGGTATTTTGGCGTACCTTAGTGAATAATCTTCCATTTGATTTTTTAACCATAATATTTGAGAGCAGTATTAAGCAGTAGAGACATACTTAGCCTCAATAGTTGACAGGGCAATGGTACTTTGTTTCTTGCATAGCCAACTTATTAGTGATTGACCAAGAAATTGACACGCTCCACTTGTACTTTTTCTTTCCACTTTGTCTCCTGTATAGTCTGCATCGCAGTAGGCTGTAAGATCAAGATTTGGACATTTTTTTATACCAAATCCCAATATTAGTTGTCCTAGCCAAATATCTAAATATTCTCTTTACGGAAGTAAGGTGTGAATATTATGTCTGGTCTACTAGCTATTAGATATAATAATGATTCAATCATTCCTCTGTACCCCTTTTCAGATATGGGAGTTCCTTCATCGTCTTTGTGGAGTGTGGAGGATGGGTGCATAGGAGTGCTCATAACTTTGGCTAGGTTCATGTTGTACTTTTTTAGAAGGTCTTCGGTGTATTTTTCTTGAAAAATAAAGATGTCGGTTTTCAATTGTTTAATTTGTAAACCAAGAAAGAACTTTAACTCTCCCATCATGCTCATTTCAAACTCAATTTGCATGAGGTTTGAGAAGTCTTTGCACATCTTTTCATTTGTAGACCCAAAGATTATGTCATCAACGTATATTTGGACAATCAACAGATCCTCTTGAAAAGTTTTCTTGAAGAGTGTGGTATTAATCTGTCCTCTTAAGAATCCATTTTCTTTTAGAAATGAACTTAATGAAGGTGCAAACACGAGAAGGGGGGTTGAATTATGTTTGCCAAAGTTGAATACTTTTTCTGATTTGATGAAAGTTGATATAAATTACTTGGAGAAGAAGCAATCAGATTCAGCAGCAGCGGATAATAAAAACATAAGTATTTGGACATATAGATTTATCCTAATTCACCATTAACTTGGCTATATCCAGTCCCCTCATTCAAAAGGCTTTAATCCACTAATTCAAACACTTTGAATTACATAGCACCTGACCCTCCAAGCTAGTCTTCCCAAACAGCTTGACAGCCCCAGACTTTTGAGGAACAACAACACCTTTAACCTACAAGCCAAGTCTTCTCCTACCAATCTGACAACCCCAGATTGAAGAAGGAACTTACACCACCTTGACCTTACAAGCCAAGTCTTCTCCTAACAATCTAACAACCCTAGATTGAAGAAGGAACTTACACCACTATCAGGTTGGATACAAAGGTTTGGAACTTGAGTAGTTGCTTATGGAAAGCTGATTATAACAATGACTCTCACACTCTAAGAAAAGAACACTTAGAAAATATTTCTCTTTCACACAAGTGTTTCTCTCTTTGAACTCTAAGATGAATTTGGATTTTAAGCTTGAGTTCTTCTACTCTCTTCAGTTTTTCGATGATTTCTTCTTCAGCCTGGAGTATCTATTTATAGTTGAGATTTGGGCTTCTACTTGGTCCAAGTTTAATTTCGAATTGTATTTTGTTCAGATTTCTTTTGTAAATTCTTCAACTTGATTCTATTCCTTTTTAAATTTGAACCAAATCTTCTTCTGATTTAAATAAAATCTTCTTCAAATTTTGATCAGATCTTATTCAAATTTCAATCAAGTCTTCTTCGAATTTGAATCAAATCTTCTACGAATCTTGACCATGTCTTCTTTCATACTCTGATGTTTGCCTCGGATGGTATCCTCTGATTCCTGTCTCTAAAGGTATCCTCTGATTTTTGCCTTTGATGATATCCTCTAATGATATCCTCTGATTTTTGCCTCTGGTAGGATCCTCTAGTGATATCGTCTGGTAGGATCCTTTGGTGATATCCTCAGAGGTATCCTCTAGTGAAATCCTCTTGTTGCATCCTCTGGTGACATCCTCTAGTGGCATCCTCTGGTGACATCCTCTGGTGGCATCCTATGGAGGTATCCTCTGGGGGCATCCTCTGATGACATCCTCTTGTGGAATCCTCTGGTGACATCCTCTGGTGGCATCCTCTGGCGGTATACTTTTTCGATGTCAAATATATTATTCTCATAAAATACTTTTGTTAACATCAAAACTTTAAGTGTAAAACCAACTTGGTTCCAACACTTAACCTCTCATACCAAGTTCGATGAGCTTGTTTTAAGCCATAAAGTGCTTTAGACAGTTTGAACACGTGATTAGGCTTTTCTTTGTTTTCAAAGCCATGAGATTGATGGACGAATACTTCTTCATTTAAGAATCCATTTAAAAAGGCACTTTTGACATCCATTTGGAATAGCTTAATGCCTTTATGAGTAGCATAAGCAAGAAGTATTTTGATGGCCTCAAGCCTAGGAACAGGAGCGAATGTTTCATTGTAGTCAATTACTTCTTGTTGATTGCATCCTTGTGCCACTAGTCTTGCTTTATTTTTAATAACTTCTCCATCCTCATTTAATTTGTTTCTAAAAATCCATCAAGTTCCAATTATGGTTTTGTCTTGAGGATTAGGCACAAGATCCCAAACTTTGTTTTTTTCAAATTGAGATAACTCTTCAAGCATAGCGTTTACCCAAGATTTGTCAATAATTACTTGATCAATTGTTATTGGTTCAACTTGGGAAATCATAGCCATGATGTTTGAGTTTCCTTTTAATGATTGTATGGTTCTGACTCCATCTATCGTGTTTCCAATTATCTGATCTGGAGGATGATGTGTTACCAGTTTCCATCCTCTTGGAGGTTGCTAAAAGGTTGGATCATAATTGTTCTCTTCATTTGAGCATTGATTATTACAGGATGACATTTCATTCTTCGTATTTATCCATGTTTTCTAAGCACAAGTCATCAAACTCATCAAAAATAACATGCATGGATTACTCCACATTTTGAGTCTTAAGGTTATAGATTCTATATATCATTTTGACGATGTGGAGTATCCTAAAAATATGTCTTTATCTGATTTTGAATCAAATTTCCCCAAGTTTTCTTTATTGTTTAATATGTAATAGTAGCATCCAAATATATGAAAGTAAGAATGTTGGGTTTTCTTCTTTTTGACAACTCATAAGAAGTTTTGTTTAAACTTTTTCTAATGGATACACGGTTTGACACATAACAAGCTGTGTTGATTGCTTCAGCCCAAAAATATTTTTCAATGTTGGCTTCACTCAAAATTTTTCTAGCCATTTCTTGAAGGGTCAATTTTTCCTTTCCACAACTCCATTTTGTTGAGAAGTTCTTGGACAAGAAAAATTGTGTGATATCCCATTTTCATCAAAAAATGTTTTGAACGATTCATTTTCAAATTCTCCTCCGTGATCATTTTTCACTGAGATAACTTTTAAACTTTTTTCATTTTGAATATTTTTGCAGAAATGAATGAATGCTTCAAAAGCTTCATCTTTAAGTTTTAAAAACAAAACCCAAGTAAAACGTGAGAAGTCATCAACTATTACAAAGTCATATATTTTTCCACTGAGGCTAGGAGTTTTGATATGTCTAAAGAGGTCCATATGAATCAGCTCAAGAGGATGATTTGTTGAAACAATATTTATTGAGTGAAAGTTGCTTTTAACTTGTTTTCCTTTGGTACAAGCTTCACAAATTTTATCCTTTTCAAAATTAATTTTTGGAAGGCCTTTAACTAGTTCTAATTTTGATAATTTAGAAATAGTGTTTAAACTTGTATGACCCGCTCATTTGTGCCAAATCCATTTATCATTTTCAATGGAAATAAAACAAGATTCAGAAGGCAAGTCATCCAAATATAATTCATATAGATTTTTCCTTCTAATGGCAGAGAAAAGAATTTTACTAGAGAGTGAGTGTTTAACCTCACATACTGTTGGTTTGAATATTAATTCAAACCCATTATCACATAGTTGACTGATACTTAGTAAGTTGTGTTTTAAACTGTCCACATATTGAACGTTTTCAATTTTCGCCGAATTATTTTTTCCAATAATACTTGTTCATTTGGTTTGAGCTTTATCATTGTTTACAAAAGTGATTGATCCTCCATCCTTTTTCACAAAGGAGATAAAACATTGTTTATCCCCTGTCATATGTCTTGAGCATCCATTGTCCAAGAACCAAGGCTGTCTTTTGTTGATCAGAGGATGATCCTGTGTTAGAGTTCAAAAGTGACTTAGGTACCCATATTGTTTTGGGTCCTTGTTGGTTAGTTTTTCCTTTCGTAATGAGTTTCTTTTTGTGATAACAATCAAAGTCAAGGTGTCCACGCTTACCACAATATGAACAACCTTGTTTGATATTTTCGGTCTTTTTCTTGGTATGAGAATTTTTGATAACATGACCAGCCGTTTTGCAAAAAGAACATTTTGGTCTATCCTCTAGTTTTTGAGGTAGAAAGAAGTTTTCATATAATTTTTGTTTTTGTGAGCTTTTAAAACCAATACCTGTTTTGTTAAAGATTTCAGATTGAGATCCCATAATCTTTTAAAAAGTCTTAGTGGATTTGACAAAATTCGTAATGTCTGTTTTAAGTTCTTCAACTTTATTTTTTAACCTCCTATTTTCCGTTTCCTCTTATGGAGGATGAATTTTAACATTTCTGGTGTTAAGAATTTTTTGCTGCTCAGACATTTTCCTATGAGATTTTTGCCAGTCTAAAATGATTTTTTAGAAAACCGCATTTATAAGATAAAGTGTTTGAGTCATTTAGCAAATTGTCAAATTCTATTTCTAGTTTTTCACATGAAGGACAAAGTTCAGTTACATTTACCTCTTTAGTATCTGCATTTGCCATGAGACAAATGTTTGCTTCTTCTTCCTTTTCTTGTTTAAAGGATGATCCGTCACTATCATCCCATGTAGCCAACATTGTTTTATTCTTGTAGGGAAATCTTCTCGGGTTCCCTTTGTTTAGAGGACACTCAGTATCCTCTGAATTCTTTTAGATATCAGTGCAAGTTCATCATCTTCCTCTGATGGAGGATATTCAAAGTTTTCTTCTTCTGCGACTTCTTTAGTTCATTTAGAGGATGGACTTTCTGTTTGATTTGTTTTGAGAGCTATCCTTTTTCCCTTTTTACTTGGCTTATCTGAAAGTAGCAGAGGTTCATGTGCCCTTAGAGTTCCAACTGGATCTTCTAGTTTCATAGTAGCTAGGTTCCTTGCTTCTGTGATGGCAGTCACCATTGGTCTCCATTCTTTTGGTAAACTCCTCAGTATTTTTGTTATCCTCTCTTCGACAAAATATTCTTTCCCAATAGATCGTAAGTTGTTCAGTATGATGGTGAGCCTTAAGAACATTTCATCAATTGTTTCTTCCTCCTTTATTTCAAAAAGTTTAAATTCTCGTACTCCAATGTCAATCCTTGTTTCTTTTACGTGACTTGATCCTTTATGATGGATCCTCAAGGTGTCCCATAGTTCCCTAGCGCTTTTGCATTCTTCAATTCTGTCATATTCTTCCTTGCTCAAAGCACACGTTAGAAATAAATGAGCTTTATAATTTATGAGTACCTTAGCATTTTCTTCAGCAGTCCATTGTGCTTAAGGTTTTTCATTTGAGGTTGAATCAGCATTCTTTGTTCTAATGACATAGTTTCCATTTTCAACTACTGACCACATGTTGTTCTCTTGTGATATGAGAAACAACCTCATTTTTCCTTTCCAATGATAGTAGTCTGTGCCACCGAAGTAGGAAGGTCTGCTAGTCGATCCTCCTTCGGGTACATACTTAGCTTTGGACATTTTTCTTTGTCCTGATCTTTTTCTCTTACACGGTTAAATATATTTTTATAGAGAACCTTGCTCTGATGCCAATTGAAGTGACTAAAATATCACTAGAAGGAGGGTTGAATAGGGATATTAGTGTTTTAACATTTCCTAAGAAATCTGGTTTTGAAATTTATCCTCTATGAGAGGATGATTAACAGAGTATGTGAGTAATAAATTTAGAAACGAAATTTGTAAAGTAGATAAAGGACACACACAGATTTATACTGGTTCACCCAAAATGGGTTACGTCCAGTTCTTCACAAACTTATGAGTTTCACTAATATTCAAAAATGTTTTGTCCTCCTCTATGACTCTTTTTCTGTGTATATTCTTTAGCCTCACCCGACTTGCACAATTTATCCTCTTGAATTACAACTATTACCAAGTTAACACTTACGTGGAATATATAGTATGAGTGATTTTAGATGAGATTATGATTTTCTCTATTACAGAACTTTCTAAGAGGATTGACTCAAAGATATAGTTGAAAACAGTAGAAAGCTCTAATAGAGGATGAGATTGCTCTTCTTTGCTATTTGATATTCTCTATTGTATTAGTGGATGTGTTATTGAATGATGAAGAGTTATCTTCCTTTTATAGTGGTGAAGAGACTTCTTTCTCAAGAAAAGGTGTCATGTGACCGTTAGATACTTGTTTAACCATCCATGATATTTAATTTGAATTATAGAAATGCCATTCAGCTTTTCCTTGTACTATTTTCACGTTGGAGGATGAAGTTCAAAGTTTGTCCTCAAATAGGAGGTTGATCTTTTCATCTTTTGAGATAATACTTGTACTTTTGACTTTTTTCTTTTCCAAGAACAGTACAATCTTGCTTTTTGTGTAAAGGATAATTTTTTTCTAATATGGTACTTTTGGTCATTCCCTTCGTAGGAGGATGAATGGAACCAGAAGTTTATTCTGTTTATCCTCTGATGTTGATCCTCTTCTTATGATTTCTTTTGATTCCTAGCTTTTGTTATTTAGTTGTTTTTAGATACATAATCATCTTCCTCGTACTAGTCATAGAGTCATTTTTTATGCAGTATATGTTCATTCTCTTGTTCGGAGGTTAAGGCTTTGACATTTATTTTGTTTATCCTCTAGCTTGAAGGATGTATTCACTTTGTCTTAGCTCTTTTCCTTTTTGGATTATTGTGAGAAAGTACATGTTTTCTACTTTTTAAACACACTCAAAAGCACATATTAGATTATAGAAATAATCATAATCTTTGAGATAATTTTGTTATCATCAAAATATTTGAAAGAGATTTTTTCGCAACAATAATATCAATTATTAAATTTTTTTTATAGAAAAATGAGAAACACGAGTACTAATATAAAAATATTGAATTAAATATATTTTTATTTTCTATAAAAGTCACGATGCTTTCTATTTTTCATTTGCTTTAATAGCTAAAATATTTGTGTCCACTAATAATTAAATAAATATAAAATACAAACTAAAGTTTAGGAAGCAAAGTGTAAATTTCTTTTAGAGTTATTCATTAATTAAGCTTAATTTCTATATAAAGGATAATACGAGAACATACACCCACAAAAATCAAATTTATAAAATATTTCATTAATATGTTTATTTGTAATAAAAATCAATAAAATTGTAATCAATTACTAATAATTAGGGGTGTATATAGGTTGGATCGTTTTTGGCCAAATCAGATACCCAATTCTATCAATTTTATTTGAATTCGGTTGACTTCTCAACCCATAATTTTTCCATCAAACCTCAACCAAACCAACCTGATTATAAGCAGGGTTGAGTTGGATTCACGGGTAGTAAAAAAACCAAAATTTTTATTTTTAAAAAATATAATTAATTTTAAATACTTGAAAATCTAAACAATAATAAAATTATATCGCAACATATTATTTAATATTTAAAATACATCTACAAACACAACAAAACACTTAAATTAATTAAATTAGCAACACATTCTCAGTTATAGAAAATTAATTAAATTAGCATCAAATTCTCAATCATAGTCAAACAACTAAGTTTTAACTATACATCAATAATAAATAAATAAAAATATATGTCATGTTAATGGGTTGGGCTCACGGGTTCAAAAAGTTATATTCGATACTTGAACCGAACATAATTGAATTTCAATTGATTTGTTCGAGTTAGACCCGAATTTAAATGGGTTGAGTCAAAATGCAGACTAGATTGGATCGAGTGACCGAATTCGCGAGTTTATATGTATTCATGTACACCCCTACTAATAATAAATATAATTTTTTATTATAAAAAAAAAAAAGAGAAAGATGAGTACTAATATCAAAATATTGAATTAAATAGGATTTTATCTTCCAAATCCCGTCTTCACCCATGATCAATTGTATGTTGCATCTTATCTCGCGTGAAATCCAGTAAAGATCTCAAGATATTGATACTAGAGAAAGTGATCCATAATCCCAATTTTAAATTTGAAGAGATAATAAAATTTTTAAAATAAAAATCACATTTTGTAGACTCAATGTCACTTTTTATGATAACAAATTTGCCTTTAAACAAAAACTGCAACAAATGTCAAAATAAAAAAATAAAAAAGTTCGATTGTAAGATAATTGAACTTTTTTCATAAAGTTGTTAATCTATGGGACTAAAACTACGAAATTAATTGCATGGAGGTGTGATGTTTCATTTGTGTTTTTTCTTAGTACATGATCATATACAGATGAATATTTTTGTATCGAGCAAGAATTGACTAAATTAAATTGCATCAATGTTAATCGTTTGTCTCTATATCATTAATATTTCTCAACGTGTATTGTTTAATATATACTTTATAGAAATATATTATTATTTTGTAGAAACATTTCATCTTCTTTTTTTCTTATGTGTATTGTTTAATATATATTTCTCAACGTAATTTGAAGTCATTTTATTTACTCAATACAGACAAAATATACTTGTGCATCACACGAGTCTCACATTAGTTGTTTAATATATATTTCTCGATGTAAAGTCATTTTATTTATTTAAAATTTTTTATAGAAAAAATATACCTGTACATGACATGAGTCTCACACTAGTTTATTTTGTTTTGTTAAGAGACATGTGGAGCTGAACGTGTTTTTCTTTATAGAATAGATCTCTAAGTATAAGATATTATTATAAATAGTTTAGAGAAATTTAAAATGAATTAAATATGATCATAAATATCATTCAATTTGTTTTTATTTGGCACTTTTGTCACCTTGAAAATTTGGGGTTAAAAGACTATTAGTAAATTGGAGCTAGTGTATTTAAAAAGGGCGAGAAATCAAATTTCACACAATTGACATCAAATGTTTAAGTTCCTTATATTGGACAAATTGTTAATGAAAATTAATGTTAAATTGCAGTACAAATGCATATTTGTATTACAAATTTTTAAACGCGTAGTACAAATACTACAAATCGAAAATATTTTTGTTTTCAGAAAACGAAAAATCGGCCTTTATAAAATTGATTTCATTTGCTAGTATAAACTGATACATTTAATTAGGAGGCAGTACAAATAATAGTTATAATGTTATATAGTTTGTTTTTCTTTTTGAGAGAAATTCAATCGTTTCTGTTTTGTTTTTAATACAAATTAGTTTGTTAGTTAGGTTTAAATTGAAATTATGATTTTGTGCAGTACAATCATTTAATTTATGAATGGCTGAGGGATGCGAATGTAAAATCAAGGAGAAAAAATACATTTAACAACTTTTTTACATTTTATTAAGGTTTTGTATTTGAAATAATTGAATTTTATGTAAAATAAAGGAGAAAATATTCTCTAATGACTTATATGTTTTGATTTTTATTATTTTTTTGCTACAATTTTCTCAATTATTTTTGTACTACAAAGAGCCTAGTGTCACGTTTAATTAGCCCATTAAGAAGAATCATTGGGCTAGAAGACGGAAGGGTACAATAGTAACTTCATTAATATGAAAAAAATTAGGGTTTTATTTCGTTGTGGCCTATTTAATCTGCAGCCATGCCTCATTTCACATAAGTTTCACTCACATGATAAAAAAATTGTGTTTCATTATTCAATTTTCAACCTCAGTTTTACATCTCTCTTTTATTTTCTTTTGTATGCTGTTTGTTGTTCTAATATATTTCATTGGCCTGTGATGTATGAAATTTGTCCGTACCATCTGAGATTCTGTTTTAGGTTTCTCTGATCGATACACAATTCTTGAATCTGAGGCTTTTGTTAACAATCGAAAATAATTATTGATTCTGAAGTTTAGTATATTTGCTATGAATTGAAAGGCAACAATTTAGAGTCTCTGGTTTGCTTATTCTATAGCGATTTCAGTGCTGTACGTTGCCGATATGAAACTGGATCTTAGATTTTGTCATTTGCCTCCTTAGGCTTATGCATTTTGATGTTCCTACAATTTTGTATGGGAAGAGATATTTTTAAAAGAACAAAATCTAGTGAGGAAGAGTTGGTTCTAAATCAATTCACATACTTTTTATTAATATTGTAAATTTAGATCCTCGAGAATATTCAAATTCAAATTTTATTTTTTATTTTTAAAAGACTAAAATAATCATTACACTAGTTGTTGATTCTAATTTTTGATATTACAAAAGATATATGTTAACAAACATTAATGAAAAATGTAGATGATTCACAAATGTCATATTCTTAGATTAATGTGTTAGATTTTATTTGTGCAAAACCATAAATCTCTAACGGAAGTTATATTTAGAGATTATTCTCAATGTATCATTTTGTTATCACAAAATAGCTATATTAATAAAGTTGTAAGTAAATTCTTGACATGAAAAGATTGAATCACCAAGAGAGATTATACTTTAGTTGTAGGAAGTCTAATGTGTACTATTATTTATATGAAGTCTAATGTGTATTATTATTTATATGCATCCGAAAATAGCTTATATAATAAGATTATTTGGTAGATACTTGAATTGTTCCTAAAGGCAACCATAATGATTACTTAAAAGAACAATAGAGCCTATGTTCACAAATCAGAAATCTAACAATTTGGAGATCATCATTATGGTCATGATAGAACAATGCGGAATGATGACCCTACTCACCCAAGTCACATATTTAGTTTCTAGTACGATTAATATTAATAGAGAGAATAAAAGCTAGTTAATAAACTATTATTCTAATAATATTTCATTAAAGGAATGAGGGAAGGTGGAAGTGGAAAGGCATTTAGTTTCAAGAAGGATGAATAAAAGCAAATTAATAATGTCTTATTTTATGTTATAAAAAGGAGAGAATGGGAAGAGGGAAATATGGTAAAATATTTTAAGAAATAAATAGGGGAATTCTTTCTTTGCTTAGGAGCAATTCTGCCCTGGTTTAGGAGTTCTCAGAACTCTGGTTTAGGAGTTCTTAGAACTCTGTTTTAGTTCTTCTTTCGGCATCCTTTCCCAATCTCGTCATTGTAAAAGATATTACTCTGAATTTTAAGAAATAATATATTTTTCCTTCCATTAAAATTCTGAGTTCTATCATTGGTCCGACCTGCCGGATAGAGATAGAAGCTAGCGAAACTGAATGCCACCGAAAATGTCTGACAAAATTGAGGCTTTGGAGATACGAATGGCTGAGATGGAAGGTTCGGTGCACCAAACCTTGGATGAATTTCGTCATGCTATTTTGGAAGAGTTTGCAAAATTGTTGAATGGGCCTACATTTGATGGTAGTGAAGAAGGTGGAGCTGCCGTCATTTGATGGTGACGATCCAGTGGGGTGGATCACACGAGCAGAGACATATTTTGAGGTACAAGGAATATTTGAAGAAGTGAAGGTTCCTTTGGCAAAAATTAGCATGGAGGGAGCAACCATTCATTGGTTTAATCTTCTACGAGAAACAGAGGATGACCTCACATGGTTAAAGTTGAAGGAAGCGCTGATTGAGAGATATGGAGGAAGAAAGAGCGATAATCCATTCGAAGAATTGAAAGATCTTCAATAAATTGGAGATGTGGAATAGTACGTTTCAAATTTCGAATATTTCTCTTTCCAGGTTATGCGTCTCCCCAAAGAACAATACCTTGGGTATTTTTTGGGTGGCCTCCGATCAAAGGTATGTTTGCGAGTAAGGACCCTTAACCCTAAGACACGTGTGGAGGCGATAAAATTGGCTTGTGATGTTGAAACATAGTTACGAGGTGTGTTGAGTTACAGAGGAAGCGGAGGTGGTGGTCGTTCGCGAAACTGGAAAGGGGGAAGAGAAGGAAGTAATGAGCTTACTAATAGAAACGAGTCTGTAGTGGGTCTTTTTCCAGGCCCAAACAAGGGAAATGCGAGTTCTGGGCCAAGTAGGGGAACCCAATCTAGAAATACTCAAACAAGGTCAAATCCTTGTTGGAACCAAGTTGGTTCTAAGTACTTAGGATTTTGATTTTTACAAAAGCACTCAATGTAAACTTATTTTGTACCTTGAATTATTAAATTAAATACAACCAGAATATGAAGAAATCAGAAGCAGAAGATCAAAGGAAAATGAATTCTGGAATTTCCAGATGTTCCAGGATGTCAAAACATCACGAGAAGATATCTTTGCAGGCCTATATCAGTAGGAGGAAAAATCAGAAGGAAACATGGATCATACCATTGGAAAGCGTGCCAGAAGGAGAGTTGATCAAGACAAACAGGAATCAAATATCAATTTTATTCCAGAAGTTATTCTGACCAGAAGATGGCCTGGCAGTGAAAAATTACACAGCCCAGACTTGTTCCAGACTTGACCAGAAGGTATGTTTATGAGTCCAGAACAAGAGGATCAATCCAGATTTGGCCCAGACCATAAGATAGCATGATTCAGGGCATGGAACTAAATCCAGACCAGAAGAAATGAATTCCAGAATCAATCCAGACCTGGTCCAAAATTAAAGATAAAATGTCCAGACTGAAATATTTTTTGTTCAAGTTAATTTTAGTTTGTTCCAGACCAAAGTCCAGAATCTGTCCAGATAAGAGTAAAAACTTCCAGATCAATGGTTCAGAAATAATTATTTGGTCCAATGCTGGTCCAGATCAGAAAATCAGACCATGGCCCAGTGGTGGCCGAAATCAGAGGGACAGACTGTGCAGTCCAGCAAAGGCTGAATTTAGAGGATTTTAGCATATCAGGTGCGCGTCCAGGGAAGGCCAAAATCAGAAGATCAGAGGGTTAGGAAGAGTGGTCCAGGAATGGCCGAAATCAGAGGATCTCAGAATATCAAATAGGCTGGTCCAGGCTGGACTATCGCATGAAGATCCAATGGTGCAGATTTGATCATGGGAATTAATGGTGAAGATCTCATGATATTTTTATCAAAGTATTATAAAAGATTTGTTATAAATTAAATTGGAGTAGCATGGAAATCAGGAGCTGTGGCGGGAAGCAATGAAAGGATTTGATTGGCCAGTTAATTTATGAAAGAAATCTAAGACTTAAAAAAGATATGTTTTTTATTTAATTGAAGCCCAATTGGTCAAGATATTTTTGCCAGAAAATCTAGCAAGATTCAGCTCGAATTTAAGCATTGGAAGAGGCACTAATCAACATCTATAAAAGGAGGCTCAAGGCAGATTACTTAGAATCGAAAATCACAAAAGAGTCATACACTTCCAAAGCAACCACTCTCAAATTTTAATATAAGTCAATTGTGAGTTTCAGCTTTCAAGAAGCAAGTACTCGGTTATTTTCTTTCCACTGTGGCAAATCTAAGTTGTTGAAGTAGAGTCTACAATCTGAGGGAGTCAGTAGAGGTAACAGATTACTTGGCAATTAGATAGGGTTGTATCTAAGTTGTTGAAGTAGAGTCTACAAACTGAGGGATTCAGAAAGTGGACACCTTAATTCAAGAAATTGTTGATTTATTTTTATCATTTGATAACATATAGTAAAGGGTATTGAAAGACCACTTAAATTGTATTATAACATAAGTCAATGGTATAATGTTTCAACAACAAAATTTTGTAAAACATATTTAGATGAATATATAGAAGTTAAATGACATTATACTATTAAACTTTTAAAAAACATTATTTTATAAAACTTCTTCGCATTTCATTTAGTATATGTATTTTTTAATTTATCTTTTTTAAAAATTTCTTAACATTTCATTAATGATATGAAAAATTTATTTATTTTACTAAACTTTTTTAATAGAATTTGTCTTTCATTTCTTAAATTAATCATCTATTTACCATATTTAACTTATAATAATATCAAGAGTTTCTATAAAATCTTTTCTCCAACATGTTTAATCTAATTTTTAATTTGCAAGCTTTCAAAATTTTAATTTACGAAATGACTTTAACTTTATTTATGAAGGTTTTAATTTTAACTTTAGTTTTAATGTAGCTTTTATACTTAAAAACGCTGGGCCAAACTTAATATACGATTGATTTGTTGAACTTATCTTTTTTAAAAATTTCTTAGCATTTCATTAATGATATGAAAATTTTATTTATTTTACTAAAAAATTTTAATAGAATTTTTCTTTCATTTTTTAAATTATTCATCTGTTTACCATATATAACTTATAATAATATCAAGAGTTTCTATAAAATATTTTCTCCAACATCTTTAATCTAACTTAGTTTTCAAAATTTTAATTTACCAAATGACTTTAACTTTATTTATGAAGGTTTTAATTTTAACTTTAGTTTTAATGTAGCTTTTATACTTAAAAACGTTGGGCCAAACTTAATATAAGATTGATTTGTTGAATTTTAAGAGTAATGATAAATACAATCATTACATACACACTCACATATATATATATATATATATATATATATATATATATATATATATATATCTTATTGGATCGACCCTTTTTCATGTGAAAATTCACACCAATAAAAAGAAAAAATAATAATAATATTTGATTTATTGAGTTTGGCCCATCTTGTTGAAACATAAGGGAAAATCTCTATGCTACATCACTGTAGCATATTGGAAGGAATTGCGTGCCTTGTTTTGCCACACTAGAACTGTGACTGAAGAAAAGACCATTGAATGAGAGAAGACTAAAGTGGTACCCTTAGTGGAAGTTAATTCAATAAATGTTCTTCATTTCAGTTAAAATTTTAGTAATTTATTTTTGCAATTGAGTCTATTATTTTATTAATAGTTTTGCTTTCATTCTTATGCATTCTTTTCTTTATTCGTAAAAATGGAGGAACCAAAAGCTCACTCATCTTTAACATCTTGCATGTTTTAGATCAAGAAACTAAAATACCAAACCTTCAACAGTAATACTTATTTTCTCATTCTATTATTGTTCACCATCCATCTCTCTCTCCTTCTCCCTACCTCACGAAACTTCCTTCTGTGGCAGCAAGCATCGAAGTTTCTTTCTCTTCAAGCTGACCTCACACATTTTTTCCTTAATCTTTAGTGTCATCTGCAACCCAAAGAACCACCAAAAGTGTTAGAACCAAGATGGCCCGAAGAACAATTCCTTATCTTGTTTAGATGATAACAAAGGTATTTTGGAGGTACAATTTAATGCACTAATGTTTTAATTAAGTGTGCAGAAAACAGAACATGAAATTAAAGGAAACAATCAGAGGAAACGATATAAGAGGAAACAGAATCAAAGGGAAACAATATCATAGGAAACAAAGATAATAGAGGAAACAAAGATGTTAGAGGAAACAAAGATATCAGAGGAAACAATGCCAAACGAAGTCAAGCGCGGCCAAAAGAGGTCAACGCAACATTCAGACTCATCTTTATGCATGCGCTATTGTGTGCGCACCTCTGCCTCTAAATCACGTGCTTAATATGGATTTGAAAATTTTGTGTGTCTGCCTCTAAAGATTAAAGCATGCCTCTAAAGTGCCAACTTCAAGTTTCCTTTGAAGCTTCTGCATGCTGCCTCTGAAGAATGCAACACATGCGTCTAAACGAAGATTCAAGGAGAATTATTTTCAAGCGCAATCTGGACAATGTTCACATAGGATCAATCTATAAGATTTGGCCAAAGACCCGATTTGGAAATAATTAAGTCTCAACGGTCATATTCCTAAATCATATTAATCAAATTACATTCATGGCGCAGATCTTTGTTGACCACGCTGCAAGAAGATACAATTATAATTTGTTTGGGACATAATAAAAACCCTAATTCATACTATACAAAGGGTATGAATTCTGAATTAGGAAGACATAGACCTTAAAAACAACAAACGCAAAAACACAAAAGCTATTAACCAAAAGGTTTCAGTTTCATGCAAGGTACTCTTTCATATTGTTATTACTAAGTGCTTTGTATCAAGTTTGTGAGTTATTTGTAAACATTCTCTTCAAGGAGAGTTAAACAAAACCCAATTTCAATTTCTTTGTAGGTTCAAGTTGGATGTTGAAAATACTTGACTTAAAGATTCAAGGTGTTGCTAGTTCCTCAACGAAATGTAGGTTCAAGTTGGAAGTTGAAAAGACTGACTTGTAGTTCAAATGTTGTAATTTAGGTTTTAATTAGTGGAGAACTCTTTATTGGTGAAAGGACTGGATGTAGGTACCACGTTGGTAGTGAGCCAATACAAATCGTGGTGTGATTCTCTTTAAACATAAAGGAAAAAATTGCTAATTTCATATTCAATCCATCTAGATAAAGGCAAAAGTAATAGGAAATAGGAGGAATTCTTCCTTGTCAAAGAACGTGACTTCTTTTTTTTAGTATAACTGATTTTTCATGTTGCATTTAGGTTCTTGGGTTGATTTCAACATTTTTTTATGTTGAAGATTTCATTTTTGGGGTCTTGAAATGCTGGGGTTTTCAAATTGAGGATGAGGGAAATTGTAAGGTTTTGTCTGTAGGTATTGTTGGCATTTCCATTCAATTTTTCAAGAATTCATTCATTTTGTATGTATGGTATGTTATTCCAGTTTGTTATTTAATTGAAAGATTGAGTGTTGAATGTTTGTGGAATGTCTAGTGTTAACTTTTAAGGATTTGATAAAACCAATTATGGTAAAAGTTTAATTTAAATAGAAATATTTCAAAATGTCCTTCTGTTGTAAAGATGTATTATATTTTGTTTCATGGTACTTCAAATGATGTTTTGTAAACTATATTGTGTGTAGTTACAATGATATTTAATACTTTTATCTTATTAGAACCTATAAGATTGCCTCTGAAACATTAAGATGTATGTCTTTATTATCATTTTCTAGATACATGATAATGGTTATTACATTATGGTATTAGAGACGGTCGAATCAACCGAACTGTGTGTAGGGGGTTAGTTTGAGATGCTTATTCTATTTCTATACGTTCTAAGTATCACTTCACCAAATATTAAGCATGATCAACTTAATATTTTGTGTATCGTATGCCGAATTATGGCAGAAGGGACAAGGCGATAAGGAAGCCGAGACATAATTCTCCACAAGCAGATAACGTTCCTCCACCACCACCACCTATTGCCGAGCCATGGGAACAAATATTAGAAGCTATTCAACAACAAGCAATAGCTACCACTAACTTGGTCCAACATTTGGCACAACTAGGGGTATCAATCAAGTAGGAAATAGAACTTTCTATGGCATCCGTAAGATGTAGCCTCAAGTCTTTGGAGGAAGTCATAACCCAACTGAAGCTCAAGCATGACACAAAGAGATAAGGAAAGCTTTTGAAGTAGTATAGTGCTCAGAGGAATAGAAGGTAGTATTTTCCACAAACCTCCTAAAGGGTGAAGTAGAACATTGGTAGAAAGGAGCGAAGACTCATATGATGACTCTGAAAACACCATTAGACTAGGAACATTTTGAATCAACTTTCTTGGACAAGTATTATCCAAATAGTGCAAGAAAGCAAAAAGAGTTAGAGTTCTTCCACATGCAACAAGGAGACATGATAATGGATGAATAGGTGGCAAAATTTGAAGAATTGGAAAGATTTTCATCCTATGCTCAATATGCACCAAACAAAGAATGGAAGATTAACCAATTTGAATGGGGCTTGAAACCAGAAATCAAAGTCAATATAGGACAGTTGGAGATTACAAGCTATTCCACCCTTGTGCATAAGATTTACATTGTTGAGGAAAATTTGAAAAAGGTGCAAGTGGATAAGCATGTCAAGTGGCAACAACAAAAGGATTCCAACAAGTTCAAACAATAATTGCAGGTGAAGACTTCACAAGGAAAAGGGAAACGAGTTCAAACCTCTAACTCTCCCTGCGCAAGAAGGTGCTCAAAATGTGGAAAAGAATATGGAGGAGAATGTTTAGCAAGGAAAAATGTTTGTTATTTTTGCAAACGACAAGGAAACGTTGCTTTTGTTTGCTCAGTATACAAGAAGAAAGATGATGACAACCCAAGTAAACCAAGCTCAAGGAGTGTCTATGCCCTTGATGGTATGAAAGCCAAGGATAACAATCTAATTATTGGTACGTGTATTATAAATCAAGAACCCTTGATTGTTCTGTTTGATATGGGTGCATCTCATTATATCATATCCTCTGATTGTGTGATGTGACGCAATTTTTCTTTAACAACTTTACCTTCTACATTAGTTGTATCTACTTCAGATAAGAACCAAATCTAAACCTCTCTTGCATGTTTTCAATGTCCTTTTAGATTTCTTGATAGAGTCTTTTTAGTAGACTTAGTTTGTATACCCCTTAAAAGCCTAGACATCATTCTAGGGATTGATTGGATGTCAAAGAACTTTGTAACTCTAGTTTTTCATGGTAGAGTGGTTATAGCCCCACCTAGCATTCCACATCCAAAGGAACCAAAACTTCATTCCTTGTTCAATGTTTCTCGACTCTTCCAATGTTTAACCAATGGGGGTCAGGGTATATTGTTTTTATTTTCTTCAAGTTTTGAGTCAAAAATAAATGTTTCAAACATTCCAATGATGAATGAATTTGAGGATGTTTTCCCTGAGAACATAACGTCCTTACCCCTAGAGAAAGATATATAGTTTTCCATAGATCTAATTCTTGGTGCAGGACCCATATCCATTTCTCCTTATAGGATGTCACCTATGGAACTGGGTGAGCTTAAGAACCAATTAGAAGATCTAATAAGCAAGCAGTTCATTAGGCTTAATGTGTCACCTTAGGGAGCACTTGTACTCTTAGTGAAAAAGAATATGGTGGGATGAGACTTTGCATAGATTACATACAACTGAACAAAGTGACCATTAAAAACAAATACACATTGCCAAGAATAGATTACCTTTTGGACCAACTGGGAAGAGCCTCCATAATTTCCAAAATAAATATTAGATTTGGATACCATCAAATTCAGATAAAGTTAGAATACATACCAAAAACGAATTTCAGACGCTGTATGGACATTATGAGTTTTTATGTATGTAGTTCAGTGTAACAAATGTTGTATTCGTGTTCATGGACTATATGAACATGATCTTTAGACCTCATCTAGATAAATTTGTTGTAGATTTTATTGATGATATATTGATTTATTCAAATACTTTAGCAGAACATACAGAGCATCTCAACTCCCTGTTGCAAATCCTAAGGAATAAGAAGTTGTTTTCCAAACCAAACTAAGTGTGAGTTTTGGATGTTAGGAGTAAAATTTTAGGTCATGTAATCTCCAATGGAAGGGTAGTTGTAGATACATCCAAAGTAGAAATGGTACTACAGTGGGAACGACCCAAAAATGTGACCGAAGTTAAGAGTTTCTTAGGTTTGCAGGATACTATCGCAATTTCATCCGAAAATCCTCTCAAATAACTTTTCCTTTAACAAGGTTGACACATAAGGATCATCATTTTGTATGGGATCATGAATGTGATAAGATTTTTCAAACACTAAAAACAAAGTTGACGACAACTCATATACTAACCATTCTAGGCCTATCTTTAGAAAATTATCCTACACGTGACTTAGAACTTGCTGCAATAGTTTTTGCACTTAAAATCTGAAGATATTATATGTACAACGTACACTTTGATGTCTTTTGTGACCGTAAAAGTTTGACAAACCTTTTTTATCAGAAAGAGCTTAACATGAAATAATGTAGGTGTATACAATTCCTTAAGGACCATGGGGTACCTTCTAGCATAGTATCAGATAGGGATCCTAAGTTTACCTCTACATTTTGGAAGGTTTTCCATAAATCATTAGGAACCCATATGAACCTTAGCATTGCTTACCATCCATAAATAGATGTGAAATAGCAATTTCGGTTTACAAGAAAGGGGGGTTTGAATTGTAAATTCGCCCTTTTAAAATTCCTGTTAAAAACTTACGAAAATAACTCAAGATTGATCTTGGTTGTGAAAACAGAAAATGGAGAACGTTCTTTGTTTTAACCAGAAAACAGAAAACGTTCTTGGTTAGTTAAAATCAACAGTTTAGTTTATCTATTTAACTTGATAATTAAAAGACTGAAAGTAAATAGAGATAAGGGACGAGATATCACACAAAGATATATCCTGGTTTGCCCAACCCAGGCTACGTCCAGTCCTCACAACGGTGAGATTTTCCACTAAGTGTTCAAAACAAAGAAACTTCTTAGTTTTACAGCACCTAGCTCAGATCAACCTTGATCTATTATAAACTTTAATCCTTTCCACCCATAAAGGAATTGAATCAGATCACCTATCAACCTTGATAAGATTTTACACTTCACCTTTTAACCTTAAAAGGATTTTCTAAACAAATTACTCAAGTTATAAACAACTCTTATAGTCTTGAGTTTACACAATAATGATGTAGAGTGTTTTTATAAAATTTGATTAAATCTCAACTCTTTTTTTAGGTTTAGATTCTATACAAGAGATTTCAGTAGAATGATTCTGATATGAAGAAGAAAAACAGAACTGAATCTTTTGTTTATGATTGAGAAGCTTTCAAGTATGTAAGTGTTTGTATGTCATGTATTGTTTTGTAGTTGAAGCTCTAATTTTTCCTTGAGCTTTGCCTTCGTTTTATAGGCTTTAGGAAGGTTAATGACAGTCAAAAGAGCCGTTGGAAAGTGCTTTGATGTCATGTGTCAGTTTTGACCAAAGACCAGACTTTATGATTAAAAAATGTTCAAGTCTTTGAACATTCTGCATTCTGTTTGACTGGCCTGAAGCTCTTTATTCTTGGACAATTTTAATAGTGTTTAATGATCCTTTATACTTCAGATATATTTGTTGATTCCTTTGATTCGATATGGAGTTTTGATTCTTGTCAAAACAGCTTGGAGAATGATGATGAATTGTTGCAGAATGTTTACTGAAAATTATGAAGATTGATGATCAATTTGGAGATTTTAGTCTTGAACATTCTGGAGATTGATAATCAATCTAGAGTTTTTGTCTTGATCATTCTAGATGTTTTCCTGATCAATCTGGATGTCTTGTATATTTCAAGATCGTTCAACATTCTTGGCAGTCAAGATGGAGAAGGTTCAGACTTGTTTGATTCATAACCTTTTCCCTTTGTGATTCGAATGGTTTCTTTGACTAGAATGAATCCTATTTGTTCCTTATCAAGTACTGATAATATAAGTGTTTTGATTCGCATAAAACAGGATGGAGAATGATGTACTTATGCTGGAGAATGATTGTCAATATGTTAGAGAATGATGTTAAACATGTTGGAGATTAATGTTAACATGCTGGAGATTGATGATCATTCTGGAGACTGATTTAATCATTCTAGACATTCTAGAGACTGATATGATCATTCTGGACATTCTAGAGACTCATATGATCATTCTAGACATTCTGGAGACTGATCTGATCATTCAAGACATTCTGGAGACTGATTAGTCTTGCTTAAACTTGCTTGATCCATCATATTCCATAGCTTTTCTAATTTGTATTTTGAATTGATTCTTTGCTGAGATGAATCCTTTATATTCCTTGGATAGTATAGATCACATGATTGTGAAATCCAGGAGCAATTTCTTCTTCAACAGAGGAGATCATTTCTTCTTGAAATTTCAGAACTGTAGAGAACGTTCTCCGTTTTCTAGACTTTTGTCAAGAACGTTCTCTATTCTTTTTTTTATAATTTTGCTTCTTTCAAATGATCTTGCTTTTGATTTATAGCATAGTTTGATTATTGATTTGTTGTATGAATGTATTTGATCATCTTTCTTCATGAAGATGTTATCTTAAAGATGTAATAATCATTCTATTGAATGATTGATATATGATACATTTCTTTTGAGATTATTTCATTATTGAGTGGATACCTGTGCACTTTGATGAAGTGAATGGATTCTTGCTTGTTCACTTATGCATTCATGTTCCTTAAACAAAACTTAAGTGAAATCATTAGTAGATCACCATTCATAAAACTTAATCATTTATTTCATAAGGTTTGTTGTAATTAAAACATATATCAAAAAGGTTTTTTCCTCAATAAGATGGTCAATCCGAAAGAACAATTTAAACCTTAGAAGACATATTGAGAGACTACGTCTTAGAGGATGAGGGAAGTTGGGACATGCACTTACCTTTAGTAGAGTTTACATATAACAACAGCTACCACACCAGTATAGGAATGGCACCATATGAGGCTTTGTATGGTCATAAATGTAGAACACCCTTATTATGGTTAGAAGTAGGAGACAACAGGATCTAAGGACCTAAGATCATTCAGGAAACTACTTAAAATATCCGGATCATTCATGATAATTAAAAGTAGTTCACAGTCAACAGAAGAGTTATGCCGACAATAGGAAAAGACCCTTAGAATTTGATGAAGGCGATCATGTATTCCTCAAGGTTACCTCCATTGTTGGTGTTGGAAGAGTGTTAAAAGTCAAAAAGCTCAATCCTCGTTTTGTAGGACCTTTTCAAATTATTCAATGAGTAGGTCCCATGGCCTACTGAATAGCTTTATCACCTTGTTTTTCAGAGTTACACAATGTCTTTCATGTTTCTCAACTTAAAAAGTATGTCCCTTGTTGGTTAAGAAACACGAGAAATGAAGGTTTAATTATGTTTACTTTTTTAAACTTTTTTGTGAGGCTAGTATTGAAGTAAATAAAACATAACAAATATGATAAAATTGAATGCAAAGATACAACAATTTATCCTAGTTCACCACCAACACAGTAACTACGTATAATCTCTTCCACTTTAAGGATCTAATCCACTAAACACCACTGAATTAAAACTTACACTTGAACACTTGCTAGTCACAATGACGATATTCAATATTCTCAATTCCAAATTAGTACTATCAACAACCACTATTGGGCTAGATTACAAAATCGATCAATGTCTTCTCAACTTTCAGCTTAGTACCGTCAAGCCGTTGAGGAAAGCAACCACTATTGGGTTTGGTTACAAATGAATGACTTTTTGTGTTTACTGAAAAATCTCTCTCACAATAGGATGTTTACAAAGTAATACTTTCATATTTTTCTTTCCCAACACTTGGATAAAATTTGAATAATCAGAGTTGTTGTGTGTATTTGTTATGAAATTGTTGTGCGTCATCCTCTTAGTTGTTGTACTCAAGTAAGGAAGCATGTCCTTTTTATAGAGTCTTTAGGGTACGACCTTTGTACTTCATAGAAGAAAGAAAACTTGTATGCTCATGGATTTCAACATTGAACTGTTGAAGATAGATATATCCTTTGAGCTCAAGTCATATCATAATCCCATAAATCACTCCTTGCAACTTGTATGAAACCAGATGAAATAGGGGCTACAAGAGCAGATGATAGAATAATTAGAGCATTGTCTTATAGACCATCAAAGCAAGAAGATTCTGAGTGATTATTAGAGGATACGCACAACTTTGTCTTCTCAGAGGATTAGCTGCCATCAGATCATTTACTCTTGTCAGAGTGTTGACTTCTTCATATGCGTTGACTTTATAATTTTTCCATAGGAAGACAAATTAGACGCTTGATGCAGTCATTAGATGCTGACGAAGTCAAACACTTGTTGCATTCATCAGAGGCAACAAAGTTAGATGCTTGGTTGCTTATCTATAGGCAACTATGTCAGACGCTAGCTTGCTTCTCTAGAGGCAACAGAAGCAGAATATTAGCTTGCCCCATCAGCCAATTGTAAAAAACAATAGCCTGTACCATCAAAGGCTGTTGTAGCTGACCATTGCTTGCACCATCAGAGGCAACATAAGCATAATCTTATCAAAGGCACGTATTACCAGACTTAGAATGCGCAATGAACCAAAGTCTTGGTTTTCCTTGTATTCGTCCAATCATCAGAGGATATGTCATAATATCCTACACAACACATTTGGTCTTGAAACCGCACACTTAATTAAAATATTAGTTCTTTAAATTGTTTCCACAAACCGATTTTGTTATCATCAAACAAGTAGGGTCATAGTTTTTGAAACCAATTTTGGAAGGTTGTTGTACAAGGTGTTGGGTAGTAAATATAGATTGTTGTCTGGTCATGGGGGTAGTAGAGCTTCTGCTGAATCGAATTGGTGGAAAAATATTCAAAGTTTAAACAAGGTTTGGGGTAGGTAGAGGTGATATGGGTGTTAGATAACCTAGTCAAGAAGATAGGAAATGGAGAGAAAACAAGTTTTTGGTTTAATCATTGGTTATACGATGTACTGTTGTGTGATAGGTTTAAAAGATTGATAAGTGTTGTGATTGATAATGATATATTGGTGGCTAATATGTTTAGGTTAGGGTGGGAAGTGGGGGTTAGGATGGGAGTGGTGTAGGAGGTTGTTCTAATGGGAATAAGAGTTAATGGAGAAGTGTTATGTTTTGTTGGCTAATATTGTTTTGCAGGATGGTGTAGACCACACTTGGATTTGGTTCAAATGTCATAATAATGAGTACATGGTGAAAGAGGTGTATCAAATGTTGGTGTCTAATGGTGATGGTGAAACACATCCATCGGGTAAAGTAATTTGGAATAAATTGGTCTCTCTAAATGTGTCTATCTTTGTGTGGTGGTTCCTTCTCAGTCGTTTACCCATGAAAGACAACTTGTTAAAGTGAGGTTCTTTGTAGCGAATTCGAGGTTATGTGTAGGGACTGCAGAGTGGATGAAGATGCATAACATATGTTCTTTGATTACCTCATGGCTGGTGGATGTGGGGGGATTTTTTGAAGTGGTGGAATTTTTAACGTGTTCTTTCGAATAGTGTGTTGGATCATGCAATTCAATTTAGCGAATTAGGGAGGCGAGGAAGGAATAGCCAACAAATCTTGAATCTTATTTAGTTAGCAATTGTTTGGTCCATGTGGAAAATAAGGAATCAAGTTATTTTTCGGCAACAAATTTTTAATGTTGATCAAGTCCTAGATAATATTAAAATCATTTTGTGGTGTTGGCTCAAATTTAGAGATAAAAGGTTTCTCTATGATTTTGTTCAATGGTGTTCACATGCTATGTTATGTTCGAACTTTTAGGAGTCTTTTTAGTTGTTTTAATGCTTCTATTTTACGGGTAAAGATGTAATTGTAATCTTTGTGTATTTTATATTCTTGCCACACCTTGTGCTTAGAATATCATTTTTTTTAATATAATTTGTTTAGTCTTTTAAAAAAAAAACTTATGCCAATGATTTTTTTTATTTTAAGGAATTTATTCATATTTTCCCCTTATTCTCATGTCAGAGTGGAAATCTTACATTCCAATAGAAATAAAAAATAACCAACCATAATTGGAATAAATTTTTTAATAATAATGTTAAATGAAATAACATTTCTAAAAATGTAATTTTAATCCTCGAAACAAACACGCTATATGATATATATGAGATGAGTTTGAGTTTTCTTTAATATAATTTATGTTAGAATATTTTTTCTTCAAACATTATTTTATAAAATAAAATTTGTTTGGATTATACAACCAAATATACTTTTAAATTTGTATTTATTAAATAAGTATACGTTTTATTTAATGTCTCGGATGTTTTGGAATTAATAAAACAAAATAACTTACCTAATTTCCTCAAGAAAAAAACTAACTCAACAAACTCTCTCATTAGTCATCTAGTTTGTACAAACTGTTTTTAAAAGACAAAAAGAAAAAAAAAATTGTACCCATCATGTGAAGGGAGCAGTGGCACACGATATGCACCGCACTTAGTGGTAAAATAGGTAAAAAAAAATTATAATAGTATTAAACGTTAAAATGAACAATACAAAAATATCAATTATGTAATTTTTGTAATAATGACGTTTACAGTTGAAAATAAAAAACCAATTATGTAATTTTTTTGGCTATTTGATAATTTCATTTATCCGACAGGATCATGGTATCCCCACCATTTAGTGGACGGCACAGTCAGTTGGAAGAGGTATTTGAGGACACCAAGAAAATATCTTGGCTTTACCAAGTCATCGCTCTCTCTTTGCCGCACTATTGTTCTCACAAGATACACTTACATTACTGTATGCTTTCCTGCTTCACAAGTCACAAGTGCACCTCCTCGTTTTCGTTACGGTTGGAAGGATTAGTTTATTACCATCTCTCTATCTCATCTCACAAGGAAGGTCATTTAATAAAAGAAAGTTATTTTGAAATAAATATTATTTTTAATTTTTTATTTAATTAATTATTTTTTTAATAATATTCTTTGATTATTATTATTTACACGATTTTCAAAATATTATTATATTTTGTGTTAATAATAGTGAAAAACAGATATAACAATATCAGTGGTATTTATTAGTTGAAATAGATGTTATAGATATTATTTTTGATTTTAATTATTATAAATGCAAAAATATTAAACCATACTCGAGGAGAAACAGGAAGTGACAAGACATTATTACGATGACAGAAAAATAGACAGCGACATAGTGAAAATAGTGTAACCATAGAGGAGTCAGCACAGTTAGAATTTCATGCTTAAGAATCAAAGACTTGGGACCCAAGTTTGCCACCCAGTGATGAGATTTGTTGCTTATTCTGTCAAATTCTTGCTGCAGTGCCGCCTTCATTAGTTAACACAAAAAATGTTTCATTTGATTTGATTTGAACCCCTTTCCTTTCTTATATAAACCCTTTATCTCTCATTCCTTTCCTTGCATTGCTTTCCCCAAAGACAGTTATTGCAGATAATCCATTTTTGTGGTTGGTGCTTATGGATGAAGCAATGAACAGTGAAAAATCCACCAAAAACAAAGAGGGTGTTAATGAGACTCTCAATGTGATTGGTGAAATTGAAACTAAAGAATGTGAGAATGAAAAAAGAAAAACATTTTTTGAAGACATTTCCATGCCATATAGGCCTCTCAAGAAGATTTGTAGCCCTCAAAACCAAAACACTAATCAACCTCCTTCATCTAAAATAATATTTCCTTTTGCTTTTGAAGGTTCTTCTCAACATCCATTCCCACACCAATCAACAATAACCACAACCACAAATTTGCTTCCTTTTTCTCCACCTCTTCACCCAACAACACAACATATCATACCTTTTGACTACAAACAGAACACGTTTTCAGACCCAAACCAGCTTTTGAGGCCCAAAACACAGCCTTTGAATGCTACAAAACTCTATAGAGGAGTAAGACAACGCCATTGGGGAAAATGGGTCGCTGAGATTCGTCTCCCTCGAAATAGGACTCGTCTTTGGCTCGGAACATTTGATACAGCTGAAGACGCTGCGATGGCATATGACCGCGAAGCTTTTAAGTTTAGTGGAGAGAATGCTAAGCTCAATTTCCCTGAACTATTCCTTAACAAAGATAAACCAACATCATCATCATCATCCACAATAGTTCAAATTTCAAGTGCTTCTTTACCACGTGAAGGTTCAAGTTCAACATCAACATCATGCCAGAACACAAACCAACTTAAATTGGTTTCAGAAAAACATAGCATGCAGGTTCTGAATGTTTCTGAAACTGGTGAAAGCATATCAAAACCTAAGGAATTGGTTTTGGAAGAAATGGAAGCTTGGTTCAATGCAATTCCTGCAGGTTGGGGTCCAAGTAGCCCTTTGTGGGATGATTTGGATCCTTTTTTGAACCCAAACCAGAAGCAATTTCATGTTATTGGTGATGCAACTAAGAGACAACAAGAAGATAACATAGGACAAGGTTCTTCTTTTAACAGTATTGTCCCTTGAGAGGCCTGTTTTTTAAAGGGTGTAAAAACTTGAAATTCTATTTGGAAAGGGTAAAATAAAAGCTACTAATGCATTCAACCTTAATCCTTCTCTATAGGTTAGAAGTTCCTGAATCTCTTGTTTCTTCATTATACTTGTTTCCTTCTACTTTTATTAACCTTCTCAATCAAATATTAGCATAATTTGTTTTTTCACTAAAAATAATATTTGGGGCGTTATATTTGTCACTTGTTACCCCTAATATTTGTTATGATAAATAGAAAAATATACGAAAAGTACATCCCAAACACGAAGTTCTTTATATATTACGAAAATAATAGATTGATCTTTTATGTTTTTATTTGTAACAAACACTAATTCTTTTAAGTGAAGCTCAATTTTTGCTATCTTTTAAGTTTTTATTTTCTCAGTTTAGTACTTTAAAAGTTATCTTTTGTTTTTATCGTTATCATGTATGTTGTATTAAATTATGCATGTAGTTCATTAAATTTGACAATTTTCTTGAATTGTTTATGCAAAAAGTGTAGAGTTGGCTATCCAAACTACTTTAGAAGTGAATGAAGTTATTGATATTGATTATGTGGATAGACTTTTATTACCAAATTTTTAGATACTATACATGTGTCTAAATGGTTGTAGAAAATTTAAGAAATATAGAGTGTTTATAAGGTTTGATGATTGTTTTCTAACATATTAGTACGATGGATTTTATTGTTAGAACATTTGGTAGAGATTTTAATGATAAGATGTTTTTAATTGCTCTAATCATTGTTGAAAGTAAGACAAAAGAGTATTTTGCAAACTGATACTTCCGTGAAATATATAGGACTTCAGGATGTATTTTGCCAAAAATATAATATAAAAAGAGTAATATTACTAGAACACAAAATTTAACACAAATTGAGACACAAATACAATACTTTGACATTTTATGAAAAACAAAACGTGAATCCCACTATATTTTATATGGTATTGTATTTGTGTTGAATTTTATTTCAATAATATTACTCGTATAAAATTTACTTTGATAAAGAGAACTAATTGTATCAAGAGGTAAGACTTGTATAGTCAATAAAAAAAAGGACAAGTAACTAGGTAATTTTATTTTGCAATGCTGTAATGTTATGAATCCGTTGTGGTACTTTTCGTGACTGACATCCGTTATGGTACTTAGTTATAGCCGATTAGAACTTTGCAAAGTTGTTTATGCAACTTTCTATTATTGCTTTGTTAAGAAGAAAACTTTATATTAATCTAAAATTAAACTAGAAGTTATAGTTAACATGCAATGCTGTAGTTTGGACTTTTGCCTTCATAGCCGTCTATAGATAATTGATATATAAAAGTTAAGATCGATTTTCTTCCAATTGTGGGAAGAAGGATGGAAATGTTGCCTTTGACTGAGTACTGATAGAAGCGATTCAAATGAGTCATTGGATCCAAAAGTATACATAAAAATAGAAGATACTACTTTTATCAATTTATTTTCATTAAATATTAGTGCATTATCAATATTATAAATATACAGTAGAAGATATTGCATTAAAAGTAATGAAAATAGTATAAATTAAAATGTATAATAAAAAAAAAGTGCATCGAAAAGATCCTTCATTATGGAACGAAAGAAATATTGGCTAAGAATTGATATAAATTGGAGTTAAATAATATATGAAAATGAAGATGACCAAGCCTTTCAAAAGGGAAGTGTTGGTGAATTTTGAGTGTATTGAATGTGTTATGATGAGAAACATCTGAGTTTGGCTAACAACTCACTAAGGAGGCAAATTGGGTGTTGGCTAGGAGAACTTGTATTGTAGTAATTAATTTACCAGTTAATTCTCAATTTAAAGATATAATTAAACTTTAGTGCGGAAGCTAAAAATTATATGTGCCAACATATAATTAGAATCTATGACATTATGATTTACCAATAATATTAGAAATATTTGGATTGATGAATACATTGATTATAGCTTCTCGGTAGTAATCCTGAAACACACAAAGAAGAAAGACGGATGACAAACACTTATCGACTTGCAGTTCTTTCTCAAATCAGACTCTTTATGCTTTAGGCACTCTTCAGATAGAGAGAAGAGGTGATATGTGTTAGAATCAGGTTGGTTCTAGGAACAATTCCTTTATCATGTTTTGATGATAACAAAGGTACTTTGTGAGAACAATTTATTGCACTAAGATGTTGCCTCTGAAGCTCATGTTCCGCTCGCTCTCAAGACTGCACCTTGTTCCAAGCTGCTACCTCTGTTACACAGCATGCTCTGTAGATGCAACAAGATGACATTGTCCATGCCACTAATACGAAGTCATGCAGTTCTGCCTCTGACTACCTGAACCAAGCAACACAACATCTGACTTTGATGATCACGTTATGTTCTGATAAAGAAAGTCAACAACTATGATGGAAAGTCAATGCTTTGATGGCAACTAAGTTGTTTCATGATTTTGAAGGTCCAAGAACAGATTATGATCTGTTTCCGTTGCTCTTAAACAAGCGTATGAAAAAAGATTCAAGGAGAATTATTTTAAAGAGCTATCTGGACATTCTCGCATAGAATCATTCTAGAAGATTTGGTTGAAGATTCATTTTGGAATTAATCAAGCTTCAACAGTCATATTCCCAAATCGTATCTATCAATGTTTATTTTTTGTAAAGATCTTTGTTGACCTCACGTAAGGAAGATACGCTCAGAAGATTCAAGGAGAATTATTTTCATGCGCTATCTGGACATTCTCGCACATAATCATTCAAGAAGGTTGGTTGAAGATTCGTTTTGGAATTAATCAAGCTTCAATGGTCATATTCCCAAATTGTATCTATCAAGGTTTATCATTTATAAAGATCTCTGTTGACCTCGTGCAAGGAAGATATGCTAAGAAGATTCAAGGAGAATTATTTTCAAGCGTTATCTGGACATTCTCACACATAATCATTCTAGAATATTTGGTGGAAGATTCACCTTGGAATTAATCAAGCTTCAACGATCCTATTTCCAAACTGTATCTATCAAGGTTTATTTTTTGTGAAGATCTCTATTAGTCTCGCACAAGGAAGATACGCTCGGAATTTGGTGGGACAGTATTGAAGCCCTAATTCATACTATATAAAGGAATCAATTATCTAGAAGAATACACAACAACAACTCATAAAATTTTACGAACGCAAAAAGAAACTCTAAGTATTCAGTTTCAAAGCAAAGGCACTCATTCAATTTGTTGAGAAAAAAAATCCCTTTCAAATATTTTAATGATAACAAAATTATCTCAAAGATTATGATTATGTCTATAATCTAATCTATGCTTTTGAGTAGTTTTTAAAAGAAGAAAACGGGTCCATGCTCACAATGATCCAAAAAGGAAAAGAGCTAAGTCAAAGTGAACACATCCTCCAAGCTAGAGGACAAAACCTTAAACCTCCAATCAAGAGGATGAACATATACTACAACAAAAGTGACTCTATGACCAGGTCAAGGAAGATGATTCTATGTATAAAGACAACTAAATAACAAAAGCAAATAATCAAAAGGAAATCATAAGAAGAGAATCAACGAAAGAGGATAAACAGAATAAACTTCTGGGTTCATTCATCCTCATACGAAGGAAATAGCCAAATGTACCATTTTAAGAAAAAGCATTGTCCTTTACACGAAAAGCAAGATTGTACTATTCTTGGAAAAGAAAAAAATGTCAAAAGTACAAGTCTTATCTCATTGAAGAAAAGATCAACCTCCAAGGAAAATCTTTGAAACTCATCCTACTACGTGCAAAGTAGTACAAGGAAAAGTTGAATGGCATTTTAGTAATTCAAATCAAATATCATGTACGATTAAACTCATATCCAACGGTCATAAGACACCTTTTCTTGAGAAAGAAGTCTCATCACCTCTATAAAAGGAAAAGAACTCTTCATCATTCAATACACATTCACTCATACAATAGAAAATATCTCAAAGCCAAGAAGAGCACTCTCATCCTCTCTTAGAACTTTCTACTGTTTTCAACTATATCTTTGAGTCCATCCTCTTAGAAAGTTCAGCAATAGAGAAAATCATAATCTCATCATAATCACTCATATTGTATTTTCCAAGTTAGTGTTAACTTGACAATAGTTGTAATCCAAGATGATAAAATTGTGCAAGCCTGGTGAGGCTAAAGAATATACAAAAAGAAAAGGAGTCCTACAGGAGGACAAGGAATTTTTGAATATTAGTGAAACTCACACGTTTGTGAAGAACTGGACGTAACCCATTTTGGAGAAACCAGTATAAATATGTGTGTGACTTGTTTCTACTTTACATATTCTGTTTCTTGATTTATTGCTTATATACTTTGCTAATCATCATCTCGTAGAGGATACTTTTAAAACATTAATATCCCTATTCAACTCCCCTTCGAGTAATATTTTAGTCACTTCACAGTTTATATTACTTAGTGCTTAGTGCTTTGTTTTAAGTGTGTAATTCATTGTAATCATTCTTCTTAGAAGGAGCAGCACATAACCAAGTTTCACCCCAGCCCTGTAGTGGCTATTTTGCCTCAACAACTTGTAGGTTTTTCAAGTTGGAAGTTGAGAAGATTCGACTTGTAGGTCAATGTGTTGTAGTGTCTCAACGGTTTATAGGTTTTAGGCTGGAAGTTGAGAAGACTGACTTGTAGGGTTAGGTGTTGTAATTCAAGTTCTGAATTAGTAGATAAATCTCTATGTGTAAGGGGACTGGACGTAGTTGCCATATTGGTAGTGAACCAGTATAAATCATGGTGTTTTTCCTACATGCCTTGATACTTAGGATTTCCATTATTCTCAAATGAACCATCACACATACACTCATATTTGACCTCATATCAATTAATTAAATAAATAAATAATTATTCGAATAGAAATCTAATTAGTCTTATTACTTAAGTTGATCACTAATCAATATCTCATAATTTTAAATAGCTAATATAATTAGTATGTGTTGGAACCAAATTGGTTCTAAGACTTAGGATTTTGATGTTTACAAAAGCACTCAATGTAAACTTATTTTATACCTTGAATTATTAAATTAAATGTCATCAGAAACTGAAGAAATCAGAAGCAGAAGATCAAAGGAAAATTAATTCTGGAAATTCCAGAAGATGTTTCAGGATGACAAAACTGAACCAGAAGATAACTTTGCAGGCCTATATCAGAAGGAATAAAATTCATAATGAAACATGGATCATATCATTGGAAAGCCTGCCAGAAGGAGCGTTGATCAAGACAAACATGAATCAAATATCAATTTTATTCCAGACGTTATTCTGACCAGAAGATGGCCTGGCAGTAAAAATTACACAGCCCAGACTTGTTCCATACTTGACTAGAAGGTATGTTTATGAGTCCAGAACATGAAGATCAATCCAGATTTGGCCCAGACCATAAGATAGCATGATTTAGGGCATGGAACTAAGTCCAGAACAAAAGAAATGAGTTCAATAATCAACCCAGACCTGGTCCAAAATTAAAGATAAAATGTCCAGACTGAAATATTTTTTGATCAAGTTTATTTCAGTTTGTTCCAGACCAAATTCCAGAATCTGTCCAGATCAGAGTAAAAATATCCAGATCAATGGTTCAGAAATAATTTTTTGAGTCCAGTGATGGTAAAGATCAGAAAATCAGACCATGGCCCAGCAATGGCCGAAATCAGAGGGACAGGATGTGCAGTCCAGCAAAGGCTGAATTCAGAGGATTTTAGCATATCAAGTGCGTGTCCAGGGAAGGCCGAAATCAGAAGATCAGAGGGTTAGGAAGTATGGTCCAGGAATGGCCGAATTCAGAGGACAATAGCATAGCAATCAAGTTGGTCCAGCTGTGGACTATCGCATGAAGATCCAATGGTGCAGATTTGATCATGGGAATTAATGGTGAAGATCTCATGATTTTTTATCAAAATATTATAAAAGATTTGTTATAAACTAAATTGGAGTAGCATGGAAGTCAGGAGCTGTGGCGGGAAGCAATGCACAGATTTGATTGGCCAGTTAAGATATGAAACAAATCCAAGGCTTAAAAAGATATGATTTTTATTTAAATAAAGCCCAATTGGTCAAGATATTTTTGCCAGAGAATCCAACAATATTTAGCTCGAATTTAAGGATTGGAAGAGGCCCAAATCAGCATCTATAAAAGGAGGCACAAGGCAGATTACTTAGCATCGAAAAAAACAAAAGGGTCATACACTTCAAAAGCAAACACTCTCAAATTTTCATATAAGTCAATTGTTGAGTCTCAATTTTTAAAGCAAGTACTCTTGTTGTTTTCGTTCCACTGTGTCAAATCTAAGTTGTTGAAGTAGAGTCTACAAGCTGTGGGAGTCAGTAGAGGTAGCAGGTTACTTGGCAATTAGATTCATAGTGTTGTGATTTCTTCTACAATCTGGGGTGTCAGATTGGCTGAAGACAGGAGTTGTTTTTCCTCAAAGAAGTCTAGGATTGTTAGACTATTTGAGAAGACTGACTTGGAGGGTCAGTAGCAAGGTTGTAATTCAAGATTGAATTAGTGAAATCCTTCAAGGCGAAGGGACTGGACGTAGCCTCGTTAACGGTGAACCAGTATAAAATCTGTGAGTTTTTATTATTATTTTTATCCGCTGCTAAATCTGTTTTAATTATACATCAAGTTTTGTTTTGAAAGTATTAAAACAGGAAAAGATTCAAGTTAAGTCAAACACAATTCAACCCCCCCTTCTCGTGTTTGCACCTTCAATTGGCATCAGAGCTCGGTCTCAAGGCTGAGCACTTAACAGTGTTTGAGGAAAGGTCCAAGGGGTTCAATATGTCAGAAGAATTGGGAAACAACATCAACAGACCACCACTGTTTGATGGAGAAAGGTTTGAGTATTGGAAGGACAGAATGAGAAGCTTTGTCATATCTCAAGATCCTGAACTATGGAAGATGATAGTCAGAGGATATACTGCTCCTACTGATCCAGAAGATCCAACTAAGAAACTGGATATGTTTGATATGAAACCAGATCAGATCAGATTACACAGACTACATCACAAGTCCAGAACCATGATGGTCAGTGCAATCACATTCAAGGAATTTGATAGATGCACAAATAAAGAAACAGCAAAGAGTATATTTGATAGTCTGGTTCTGACCTATGAAGGAACCAAGCAGGTTCAACAAACAAAGGCTAACATATTGGTCAGAAAGTATGAGCTGTTCAAGATGGAAGAGGATGAAGACATTGACACAATGTTCTGCAGGTTCCAGACTTTGGTATCAGGACTGAAAGTATTAAACAAAAGCTATACCACTGAAGATCATGTCTGGAAAATTCTGAGAAGTCTTCCAAAAAGGTGGAGACCAAAGGTTACTGCAATTCAGGAAGCTAAGGATCTGAGTACCTTGAGGCTGGAAGATCTAATCAGCACACTTAGGTCTCATGAAATAGAACTGGAAGAAGATGAACCTAAGAAGAAGAAAAATCTGGCTCTGAAATCGAAACAGAAGAAAGCTGCAAAAGCAGAATCAGAGGATAGTGATAGTGATTGTGATGATATGGCATACTTAACCAAAAAGATGGTTAAGATCTGGGAAAAAAAGAAGAAAAGAAACTTCAGAAAGAAACATAACAGCAAGGATAAGGAAGATTCTGACAAGAAAAATATTGTTTGTTATGGATGCAATGAACCTGGACATATCAAGTCAGAATGTCCAAATCTGGAAAAAGGCAAACCAGACAAGAAGAATTCCAGATACAGAAAGAAGGGTCTGATGGCTGCCTGGGATGTTTCAGAATCAGAGGAAGAATCGTCTGATGAAGAAGAGGTAGAAACAGCAAATATGGCTCACATCAAGTCTGCTTCTGGACCTCATAAAGGCAAACAAACCAAGAAGAGTTCCAGATACAGAAAGAAAGGTCTGATGGCTGCCTGGGATGTATCAGAATCAGAGGAAGAATCTTCTGATGAAGAAGAGGCAGAAACATCAAAGATGGCTCACATTAAGTCTGCTTCTGGACCTCATAAAGGCACGAATTCCAGAAGGAAAGCAGGCAGAAGGAAGAATGATCGAAGCAGTCATTCAAGCAAGTCTGGAAGCACATCAGAGGAAACAATTCTGTCTCTGATGGCTCATACCAACTCAAGTTCTGAATATAGCTCAGGCTCTGGAACAGAATCAGAAGATGAAGACAATGAGGTATTTTCTGATCTGTCTAAATCTGAATTAATTGAGACTTTAAAAGACTTGTTAAATGCAAACAATAAAATGTCTTTAAAACTGAAAACTCTTAGGGAAGATAAGGAAAATCTAACCAAAGAAGTCCAAGTTTTAAAGAATCGAAATTCTGAGTATGCAACTGAAAACAAAAATTTTAAAACTGATGTTGCAAGACTCAAATCTGAAAACCAAACTCTGAAAAGTAATAATTGTTCCACTTCTGAAACTGTTTGTAAATCTGATATGCATGAGCAAGTTTTTCAAAACTTTATTTCCAATGGAATGGAAAGAAGTAAAAATGCATTTATGATTTATGTAAACAATAATTCTGGAAAAAGAGGTCTTGGTTTTATAGAAACAATTACTGAAAATAAAGCTGTTCATTCTGATGTTTTATGTAGTGTTTGTGCCAAGAAAGGTCACTCTGAATTATCTTGTCCAATGGTAAAATCTGAACAAGATCAGAGAGCTGTTACAACTAACAAACCTGGACCCAATCAGTTCTGGGTACCAAAAGATCAAATTGTCTATGTTGCAGATATTTTGAGTAACCAGAAGGAGACACCAACAATGGTGCCTGGACAATGGATGTTGGCAACGCACAAGCAGAAGAAGGTTTATGTTCCAACATCTACCAAACTGAAGGCAAGTGACTCTGGTAGAAGAAGAACTAGTCAACACAATCAGAACCAGAACCAGAATCATAGGAGGAACAGGAAATATCAAAGATATCACACGAATCAGAACAGGAACTGGAACCAGAATCAGAACTGGAACCAGTATCAGAGGAACAGGAACTGGAACCAGAACTGGAGACACAGAAACTGGAACCAGAATCAGAATCAGTACCAGAACCAGAACCTGAACAGGTATCAGTATCAAAGGTTGAGGTATGATCATCAGAACTACTTTAATTATCATAATCAGTATGATTACCAGAATTACCATAAGTTCCAGAATCACCAGAGGAACATGGTGTATGTGCCAAAGCAGAAATTAAAGAATCAGAATCAAGAGAGTTCTCCAAACACTCCAGTGAAGACTACAAACCTAGAAGGGAATTCAAATTCCCTCATCCAAACCATGTAATCTCAGAACATATAGATTAGGAATCTGAAAATCAGAAGCAAGAGGATTTTCAGAGTAAAACCGAGGCTACATCTTGCTGTAAATACTATTATTATTTTATATTTATGTTTACTGTGATAACAAGAAGCTTGATCTTAACCAATCAAAGCTAGATAAGCATTCTGCAGGTCTTCAAACTGTCAGAGGAACCTGGTGATTCACACAAGTTGAACACTCAGAAGAAACAGCATTCCAGTGGTCTCAAAAACAAACAGAAACCACCAGAAGCAGAATTAATGGTTTGACTGAACTAAGTTCATTTTTAAATTAATTGATTTATATTATGGTATATGACAAACTGCTTGATCTTGACAAATCAAAGCAAGATAAAAATAGTGCAGGGAGCAGAAGCACAAGAAACAGAAGTACCTGGAAAGGTAAAGGATACAAGCAAGTCAGCAACACATGACAAATCTTCAAAAGATAAATCTGATCAAGTCAGAAACAGCCAAGATAAGTCATAAGAGAAATCTGGATATTTACCAGAATCTGAAGCTGTTACAGATTCACCAGAACCAGAAGCTGATTTATCAGAATCAGAAGCTGGTACAGAACCAGAAGCTTATGCGAACCAAGCAATGTTGATAAGGCTTTGGCAGAGGAAGGCTGAATATTTGCTATGCAAGAAGAGCTGAATGAATTCCAAAGGAATGATGTTTGGGATCTGGTACCCAGACCAAACAAAAACATTATTCGAACCAAGTGGGTTTTTAGGAATAAACTCAATGAAAAAGGTGAAGTGGTAAGGAACAAAGCCAGACTTGTAGCTCAAGGATACAGTCAACAGGAAGGTATAGATTACACTGAAACTTTTGTTCCAGTGGCCAGGTTAGAAGCAATTAAAATTCTCTTATCATTTGCTGCTAATCATGATATAATGCTGTATCAAATGGATGTCAAAAGTGCATTCTTAAATGGCTACATCAGTGAAGAAGTCTATGTCAAACAGCCCCCTGGATTTGAAAATTCTAATTTTTCAGACCATGTTTTCAAACTTAAAAAATCTTTATATGGCTTAAAACAAGCACCAAGGGCATGGTATGACAGACTTAGTAACTTTCTGCTTAAGAATGATTTTAATAGAGGCCAGATTGATAATACACTATTTAGGAAATCCATTAAACATGATATTCTGATTATTCAAGTCTATGTTGATGATATCATATTTGGATCCACTAATGGCAATTTGTGCAAAGAGTTTTCTGACCTGATGCAGAAGGAGTTTCAAATGAGCATGATGGGAGAACTTAAGTTCTTCCTGGGAATTCAGATTCATCAAGGCAAATCAGGTATACTCATTCACCAATCCAAATACACCAAAGAACTTCTTAAAAAGTTCAAGATGAGTGACTGTAAGCCTATGGCCACCCCCATGCACCCAACCTGCTCACTTGAGAAAGATGAAACCAGTCAAAAGGTAGACCAGAAAACATACAGAGGTATGATCGGATCCCTTCTATATTTAACTGCTTCTAGACCTGACATTATGTTTAGTGTTTGTGTCTGTGCCCGATTTCAAGCTGACCCTAGGGAATCCCATTTAACTGCTGTCAAACGAATTCTAAGATACCTCAAAGGAACCATAAACCTTACCTTGTTATACAAGAAAACCCCCACCTACAAACTCAAAGGTTTTTGTGATTCTGATTATGCTGGAGACAAGCTGGAAAGGAAAAGTACAAGTGGCAACTGCACTTTCTTAGGCGATAATCTGATCTCTTGGTCAAGCAAAAGACAAAGCACCATTGCCATGTCAACAGCAGAAGCTGAATATATATCAGCAGCAGGATGCAGTTCACAGTTACTCTGGATGAAACACCAACTTGAAGATTACAACAACTTTGAAAACAATATCCCTTTGTTCTGTGATAACACTTCAGCCATAAACCTAACCAAGAACCATATCTTACACTCTAGAGCCAAACACATTGAAATAAAACACCATTTCATTAGGGACCATGTTCAAAAAGGAACTTTAAGCATCCAGTTTGTGGACACTGATCATCAATGGGCTGACATCTTCACCAAGGCTTTACCAGAAGATAGGTTCCAGTTCATTAAAAAGCATCTCAGCATGACCTCCATATCTGACTAGCTCAAGTAGTCATCTTAGGAGTTTTTAAATTTCTGCAATTTTATTTTATGTCTTTTATTTTCAGCTTTTACTTTCTGTGATTTCTAAAGAAAAAAATCAACAAAAAAAAAATAAATACAAAAATAGCAGGACCACTTTTTGGCTGATGACAAAAAGGGGGAGAAAAAGAAGAAATAAGTAGAAAAGGAGAGATAAAAAGAAAAAGAGAGAGAGAAAAAGAAAGAGTGAAATCAGAAGGAGTTGAAAAGGAGAGGAATCAGGGAGAGAGAAAAAGAAAGAGTGAAATAAGAAGGAGTTGAAAAGGAGAGGAAATGTGAAGAAAAAGAAAGAGAGCAAAAAGAAGGAGTTGAAAAGGAGAGGAGAAGAGAAGAAATGAAAGAGTGAAAAGAAGGAGTTGAAAAGGAGAGTATCAGACTTAGGGGGAGAGATTGGTCTGAGGGGGAGTAATTCAAGTCATTCGAGTTATAAATTAGCAAAATAAGTTAAGGTTTTGTCATCATCAAAAAGGGGGAGATTGTTGGAACCAAGTTGGTTCTAAGACTTAGGATTTTGATGTTTACAAAAGCACTCAATGTAAACTTATTTTATACCTTGAATTATTAAATTAAATGTCATCAGAAACTGAAGAAATCAGAAGCAGAAGATCAAAGGAAAATTAATTCTGGAAATTCCAGAAGATGTTTCAGGATGACAAAACTGAACCAGAAGATAACTTTGCAGGCCTATATCAGAAGGAATAAAATTTAGAATGAAACATGGATCATATCATTGGAAAGCCTACCAGAAGGAGCGTTGATCAAGACAAACATGAATCAAATATCAATTTTATTCCAGAAGTTATTATGACCAGAAGATGGTCTGGCAGTAAAAATTACACAGCCGAGACTTGTTCCAGACTTGATCAGAAGGTATGTTTATGAGTCAAGAACATGAAGATCAATCCAGATTTGGCCCAGACCATAAGATATCATGATTTAGGGCATGGAACTAAGTCCAGAACAAAAGAAATGAGTTCAATAATCAACCCAGACCTGGTCCAAAATTAAAGATAAAATGTCCAGACTGAAATATTTTTTGATCAAGTTTATTTCAGTTTGTTCCAGACCAAATTCCAGAATCTGTCCAGATCAGAGTAAAAATATCCAGATCAATGGTTCAGAAATAATTTTTTGAGTCCAGTGATGGTAAAGATCAGAAAATCAGACCATGGCCCAGCAATGGCCGAAATCAGAGGGACAGGATGTGCAGTCCAGCAAAGGCTGAATTCAGAGGATTTTAGCATATCAAGTGCGTGTCCAGGGAAGGCCGAAATCAGAAGATCAGAGGGTTAGGATGTATGGTCCAGGAATGGCCGAATTCAGAGGACAATAGCATAGCAATCAAGTTGGTCCAGCTGTGGACTATCGCATGAAGATCCAATGGTGCATATTTGATCATGGGAGTTAATGGTGAAGATCTCATGATTTTTTATCAAAATATTATAAAAGATTTGTTATAAACTAAATTGGAGTAGCATGGAAGTCAGGAGCTGTGGCGGGAAGCAATGCACATATTTGATTGGCCAGTTAAGATATGAAACAAATCTAAGGCTTAAAAAGATATGATTTTTATTTAAATAAAGCCCAATTGGTCAAGATATTTTTGCCAGAGAATCCAACAATATTTAGCTCGAATTTAAGGATTGGAAGAGGCCCAAATCAGCATCTATAAAAGGAGGCACAAGGCAGATTACTTAGCATTGAAAATCACAAAAGGGTCATACACTTCAAAAGCAAACACTCTCAAATTTTCATATAAGTCAATTGTTGAGTCTCAGTTTTTAAAGCAAGTACTCTTGTTGTTTTCATTCCACTGTGTCAAATCTAAGTTGTTGAAGTAGAGTCTACAAGCTGTGGGAGTCAGTAGAGGTAGCAGGTTACTTGGCAATTAGATTCATAGTGTTGTGATTTCTTCTACAATCTGGGGTGTCAGATTGGCTGAAGACAGGAGTTGTTTTTCCTCAAAGAAGTCTAGGATTGTTAGACTATTTGAGAAGACTGACTTGGAGGGTCAGTAGCAAGGTTGTAATTCAAGATTGAATTAGTGAAATCCTTCAAGGTGAAGGGACTGGACGTAGCCTCATTAACGGTGAACCAGTATAAAATCTGTGAGTTTTTATTATTATTTTTATCCGCTGCTAACTCTGTTTTAATTATACATCAAGTTTTGTTTTGAAAGTATTAAAACAGAAAAAGATTCAAGTTAAGTCAAACACAATTCAACCCCCCCTTCTCGTGTTTGCACCTTCAGTATGAAGGTATGTCAGCATAATATTATAATAATAAATTAAATATATTAGAAATATTCCAAACGATCTTCCACTTAGGCAACATACCTTAATAATTAAATCAGTATTGCTTGAATGTGCATCTAAATGCTATTTATCTTTATATTTTCCTTTTACAATCTGATACACCTCACAGATCAATAATGAGACCACCATGACAATCTTCACTGATGTATAACATGAAAAAATCTCGAGGATGGGCACATCAATGTATTTGATGACATAGATCGATATGGATGAGTGTCGTGGAAATTTCATGCAATGTGATCTTTATATCATGTCTATTTTTCCACATGATAATAGTTAACTTTCCTGAATTTCCATATTTTCTATTAGACAAAAAATGGAGACTAAATAGTCTCTTTTGTTGATTGAGATATCTCAATTTATTATCTTTCATGTTGAATTCACTTATGAATTTATTGGTATAGTTCTTTTATGATAATCAATCATACTTTGAGAATGATCTTTAAGTATCATAATGTCTAATACAAAAAGGCATCCCCAAGATCTTTAATCGCTAAATTATCATTAGAGATGTCTCAATTTTACGCAACAAGCATAAATCATTGCTAACTAAATAAAGTAATATTGACATATTATACTAGAAATATAAACTTACTTCCACTAATCTTATAATACCTACAATTATATGCAAAAGTCATCTCCAAGTCAAATCAATTAATTACCTTATGAGATTTTGTGGTATCACTGATGAGACTTATCCATCAACTCATAGATGGATTACATCAATTTGCAAGTCATTTATTTGATGTCATAAAATTTCTTTTGATTGCACCATATTGTTTCTTAAATGTCATTTAGAAGCATTGCATTGACATTCATCTTATATAGCACCAAAAATCAAAATGAGCAACGAGTGTCATGAATATCCTAATAGAGTCTTTCAAGAATTTCAAATAGAATTTCTCTTTACATTCAATATTTTCTAACACCCGATGTTTTTGTTCTTAAGGGTGTTGAGTTTGATTTCCTTAAACAGATCCTTAACTTGGGAGGAAGAACAATAGTGTCCTCACGAGGATCCAAATTTACTATCCTGATAGCAACTATATGAATTAGTTTATAACCAATTCTTCCTTACTCAATCTTGTTTTTTGACTATATCTCTCTTCTAAACTCTATATAACCTTAAAAAACTTTGTAGCTGATATCTCAAAATATCTTTAACTTGTGGGACAAAAATATATATTTTTCAAATCTTTTAATAATTATATATTGTTTCAAGTCATAACTAAGTTGACTCTAACTATACTTGTATTTAAAAAACATTGAATCTATCATTTTAAAAAAATAAAATAAAATAATTTTATTTTGAAACTAAAATAATTCTTTTCCAAATAATAATTCAGCCAAATTGCCTTTTAATTACAAATATAAGTCACCAACGACAATCTACAAATACTTGAATTCTCAATCTTTAACAACTTTGTCCACTTAAGATCGATGTATATTTCAACATAATTGGACCTATGTCAGGTCCATAATACCTTTCCTTAATTTTCTTTATTTTTCCTTTATATTTTGAGATATTTTTTGCATGAGCATTTTTAATTTCTCTTAGCTTCATTGTTTTTTTGTTGCACCTTGTGAAATAATCTTATTAAATGAACATTTTTATTTTGAAAATTGCAAACTTTTGTGCAAAATAGAATACCAAATGCTAAAGTTTTCAAGGAGGTAATCATATAGACGAAATTTTAGCTCTTCAGCGAGATTAAATTTTTACATAATATGCTTATTGTATTAATTTGTCTAGTAATTTTAATGGAAAATACTCACTCTCCAACGAGCGTTTGTTTTCTTATATGGATTTAAAAACACTTCATTTGAAACAAGAAAATATGATAAAATTATGTTATCTTAAATAACACATTTAATATTTTATAATATTTTACATTATGATCATATAACCTATGTGATTTAGAGTATACTTATTTTTTTTTAACTTGATTTTCACTTTAGAGATATTGAATTGTGAGAGAATACTTTTTTCTCCATCGTCATCAAAGGTTTAGATCCAAGAACAATTAATGTTCTACTATAAATCCTAAAAGTTCAAATTTTAAATAAATAAAAAAATCTAACTCAATTTTGCATATAGATAAACTATATTAGCTTATAGAGAACAAGAGTAGCAAAATGTACTCACTAAATATCTAGTGCATCATTAACATCAAATTCTAAGACAATAATATCAATTGTTAGTGATATTTCGTTGCAATCATCAAACATTGACGATTAGTATTGATAAACAATAAATCTTTATAATAGTCACATATTTACCATCATTTGTGTGGATGCAATTCACTAAATACTAGCATGGATTTACACCGACAAAACAATAGTAGGCATATAAAAAATTAATTAGAGACATGTCCAATTATCTTTATTTATAAACTAAAATATCCAAATAAGATATCAAGTGCATCATTAATTTGTAATTTTTTTAACTCGTAGTGGTACTCTCAATGCAATAATCAAACATCGTAATAAATCTTGTCAAATAATGGGTGTCTTTTGACATCCCATTACCTACATAAAAACCAACTTATTAATACCACATATTTATCATCATATATATGGGATTATCTGGTCAAACTAAGTTTGCCTTTTGACCGATCGTAACAGCTCGCATGAACAATTCATATTATATCTTTAGTATTTCTCAATGAATCAAATTTATGTGGCAGAAGTTGTTTTATACAACTTGTTGTTTCAAATGACTAAACGAAAGTTACTAGAAAATTTAATAAATTACAGTTATAAATAATTCCATATTACATTTTTTTATAATTTCAGTTGAGTGAAATCTATAAAGCGGAAATTGTTTTATGCAACTTATTGTTTCAACTAACTCTACCAAAATTATTAGACAATTTAATAAATTAAATAAAAAGATCTTATTACCCATAAATGTAGACTAAATTCATTTATTACACCGCTTAATAACTATAAGATTATTACTTGACAAACCTTAGTATGAGAACGTACTTATAGAGAGACAAAATATAACATGAAATACATACGAAGAGCATGATTAAATATATATTTTTTCTAAAAACACAAATAATAATAATATATCATGCAATAAACTATATATTCAATTTCGAACTCAAAAAAAGAAATTGAATCTTTGTTTACAAAATACTCATGTCACAAATATTCACGTATATTTTAAAAGATTCTTTAAATAAATTAATTCTAAAATCAATGTTTTCTTAAATAAAGGAAAGAAAACTTTACACGCTTATAATAAACAAACAACCAAATCTAAACTTTATACTTTCCAAAATGTAAAGAGACAAATTCTTACCTTTCGTGCTATAATATATATTCAAAAAAATTGAGATAATTAAATGTTTTTTCGAAGACAGTTAATCTTTTATATTATATGATAATCAAATATATATATATATATATATATATATATATATATATATATATATATCGTCGTTTTTTGAGTTTCGAAAAACTATTTTAAAATAAATCTACGTCGTCGAAGATATTACTAGATTGAGTCGCGGATTAAGTCGTTCTCTTTAAGACGTTTCACGACACTATCCAAATTATGTGCAAGGCAGACTATCAATCACGTAGTCTTCAAGACAAAACAACTCAGACAAATTGTATCAGAGTTCTACTACACCATAGAAAATCGTTCTAGAATTATATCCTCAATATAGCGGCGGTTAAAATCACTCTCAATATGATGTTTAAAGTCACTCTCAATATGACATTTAAAGCAACTCGCAACACGGTACTATGATCGCTCATAAATCAAAAGAATTACGGCACAAAAAACCGCTCAAAAAGGAATGTGGTATTAGGAGATCTTGGTTAATGAATCTTTAAGATTTATCACTAAGCCTAGTCATCGCAATATCTTGATTAATGAGTTTATTTCTATTTCATAAATCACCTTTTCCCATTAATATATAAATTTGAATAGTTGTTATTTTACGTATTCAACCGGTTATTGAATCAATTATTTTGATGTTGTTGTTATAACAAGGATACTTACTACCTCAGTGGTAAGAGTTTATTTTTGTTAGCTCAAAGTACACAGTTCAAATACTCTTTATTAGTTTTTTTTTTATTTAAAGTACGATGAAATCATATAAACTCTATAATAAAACTGTTTAAAATAAACTATCAACTTAATAACAAAATAATACTATATTTTATATATTTGTTTTCTTATTTATTTTAAAATATATTTTTTTAAAAATAAATTAATAAAATACAGATAAACATGTGCAATACACGAGTATAACGTCTAGTAATGAACGAGTGTAACCTTAGATAAACATGTGATGATATGTTAGATTAGCAATCACGTGATAGAATGAAAGAATAGAATCAATGTGAATGAATGGACTTATTATTAATTGAATGTATTGTGCTATATATACATAATTTATTCTAACTAACTAACTATCATCTAACTGTATAACTAACTAATTAAGAGATTAATTAGTTAGTTATAACATACACTTATTGTTAAAACTTGAATTACACAAAATTACAATATGGAGAACGTTATCAATTTTCTAACACTTAAACGGAGAACGTTCTCCGTTTCAACCATTTTCCCTTAATTCAAGTTTCTAAGTGATTATACACCTAGTAAACGTCTTAATTCTTCGAATCTACTTGCTGTCATCAGCTTCCAACACTTTCCCTGAAGATGAGGCAGCAAATTTGAGCAACTTAAACTTCTTCTCAGCATCAGCCAATTCCCACTTGTTGTAACATTTCAATCAATGCTTTTGAAGACTTTATTTCCAAAACCTGTTCAACACGTTTGTTTGCAAGCTTCTTCTTTTCCTCTTCCAATTTGTTTAGTCCAAGTACTTGAAGATGATTTAATCCTTCCTCTGATGTTAATCCTTCTCTTGAACATTTCAGCTGCTCAAACTCTTCCTCCATTGAAATTCTTTCCCTTTCAATTTTACTGCTAGCACCATTCTCATTATGTTTTGGATTTGATGTCTTCCTTTCTTTAGCTTTGTTTACATCAGGTTTTGCACCAATCTTCAACCCATTTTGAGGTTTCCAATTGGCAGCATTAATTGGAATTTCTTCACCATAAGCAACAATGTGCTCGACGTGCTTATTCCCAAGCTTCTCAATTGCTTTCTTGACCATTTCTCGCATACCCACATTCTCTTGAAGACTAGAAATTTCAGATTCTGCATCATGCAAAAGTTCGTTTTTTTCCTTCTAGCTGTTTTGTTGCAAATTCTAAGGAGAATGATGCAAATTTTTCTAACTTATTTGCTTCTTCAACCTTTGTTTCTAGTTCCTCAACCTTTCTTTTGTGCTCGTCTAGCACGCTATCCACATAAGATTCATCCATCTTAGCAACTTCAAACTTCACATTAAGCCATTCAATATAAGTTTATTTCTTTGCCAACTCTTCATTGTAACCCTTTGCCTTTTCAAGTTCTTGCTTAAGAGCTTCTATCTCCAATTGTAGCTCTAACACAATCTCGCTTTCATTAGCCTCGGTTTCCAGCTTCGAATCTAATGAGCCCTTCAATCGTACCAGTTCAGCTGAAAGAATCTCCGCTTTCTCAACATGAAGCTCGACAATTTTAGTTGCGTCATCAGCATGATTGAGCGCCTGGTTCTTTGCATCGCAAGTCATGAAAAGTTCTTGTTTAACTCGTTGAAGCTCCTGAGTGGTGGTGAGAAGAGCAACCACATCCAAAGCATGTTGGTTCCTCACACTTTCAAGATCTTTCTGCCATTCCACTTCCTTCTTCTGAACAGCTTCAATTCCAGCCTGTTCCAGCTCAACAACTTGGAATTTCTCAATCTCAGAATCATCCTCAGCACGCTTTTGAGCCACCATTGCCTCCCTAAGTTTCTCATTTACTTCCTCAACCACTCTATGTGCTTCTTTCAACTCATCAAAAGCTTTTACCTTCTCCTTCTCAATATGAAGAATTTGTTCCTTTGCTTTCTTTAGCTCTGTTGGAACCAAGTTGGTTCTATACTTAGAATTTTGATGTTAACAAAAGTATTTTATGTAAATAGTATTTTGACTTAGAAGAACAAATCAGAAGCTGTGCAAAATCAGAGTATGACACCACCAGAGGATACATCCAGAGGAAGCAACCAAAGGATAGTGAAGGTGCAAATACAAGAAGGGGGGTTGAATTGTGTTTGACTAACTTGAATACTTTTCTGTTTTTGCAATTTTATAACAAAATCTGATGTTTGAATAAAACAGAGTTAGCAGCGGATATAAAGTAAATATAAAACTCAGAATTTTATACTGGTTCACAGTTAACTAGGCTACGTCCAGTCCCTTCACTTTGAAGGATTTCACTAATTCGAAAACCTTGAATTACAACAATACCACTGACCCTCCTGTTGGAACCAAGTTGGTTCTAAGTACTTAGGATTTTGATGTTAACAAAAGCACTCCATGTAATCTTATTTTGTACTTAGAATTATCACATTAAATGCAACCAGAAGATAAAGTTTCCAGAGGCAGAAGATGAAGACACCAGAGGCAGAAGATGAATTACTAGAGGATAAAATCAGACCAGAGGATATACCTCCAGAAGTGTAAGACCCTTAAATTTAAAATTTAATTATGGAATTAATATTAAGTGTATTTTGGGGATATTTGTAAAATATTTAATATATGTATGTTTTGAGTGAATATATATATATATATATATAAATATTTATTTTGGAAGATGAATTAAGATTATTGGATGAAGAGTAAATTAATTTAATTACGAATAATTAAATTATTGGGCAGTTAATTAAGGGATTATCGGCTAATTGCACGAAACCAGTTAAGTGCTGGAGGGTTCAACAATATTTTAGTATTATTTTTGATGAGGTGGCACCCACATTTGCCTATATATAGGAGTGAGAAGCAAGGGCAAAGTCAGAACACCATTCCTCCTCCATATTGCATGAAACAGTAATCGTATCCCTTCTTCATCCCATTCTGATTTCTGTTTCACGTTCAAAAAAAAAAAAAGAGTTCCTCAAAAGTGAGATTACTTGGAAATCCAAGCACCGAAACACCAAGTTCCCAGAACGAAAGTTGTTCCTCTCCTCGTTACAGAGCTAGAAAACTCATTTTGGTAGCAGCAAACGCAAAACGGGAACTTCGCCGATTTTTGACGCATAAACGTGAACGGGAGCAGAAACGCAACAGGGGTAAGGACACTTTCCACTTTCTAGTTTGCATTAGGGCTGTAAATGCTTACTGTTATGGCATTAGTGTTGTTTCATTACTGTTTTTGAAGAAAAACTGTTTTGCATGTCACTTTGAAGGATGAAAAATGCATTATGTTGAGATTTTTAACAATCTGGTGATGTTGCTATTTTGGTGGTTACCTAAATGCTGTTTTGTCTGAATGGGAAAGCTGAAAAATGCTTTGCATGTTATTTTGAAGATGATCAAAATGCATGTTCATAAAACTGTTTTGCATATTGTTATAAAATGCGAGAAATGCATTGTGTTGATGTTTGCTGTTTTGGATGAATACATCAATGTTGTTCTATTTGTGTGAGAAAGCTGGAAAATGCTTTGCATGTTGTTTTGACTGTGTAAGAATACTGGAAAATATGTTGCATGTGTTTTGAGAATTGATCCAAATGTAAACGTGTAAAAATGTCTGTTTTGTGGGGGAGTGGACATTCTGTTTTGGGTGATTCTGGTGTTGCTGATGTTTTCAAAAGAAAAGGGTTTAAAATGATGAAGGTGCTTTTCTGGATAATCTGTTGTTGTTGAAAAATGCCTGAGTTATGTGGTTTAAAAGAGTGGTGAAACTGTTTTGGTGTTGTGTTGGTATTTTCAAAAGAAAAAGTTTGAAAATGTGTTGAAGTTTCAGGAAATTTTCACTGAATTCGAAGGTGTATTCGAATACGGCATGAGTGTATTCAAATACAACCTGTCGACTACGACCCTGTCGTATTCGAATACAGAAGTGAAATTTAAACACTGTATTCGCATCTGTATTCGAATACAACACCCTCGTATTCGAATACAGGATGCTGATTTTCACTATTTTTGCTTCTGTATTCGAATACAAGGGAGCTCTATTCGAATACAGATTCGTATTTTTCCAGAAAATCAAGTTTCAGACACTGTCATGTGAACTTTAAGTGTTGGGGAACATTGGGAAGGTTTGAAATGATTTAAAATGGAGTTTTTGAAATAGTTTTGAAGAGGAGATGATGAGGTTCTTGAAACCTTTAATGATGTTGGGAAAATGCTGAATATACACTGTTTTGTCTTATGTATTCGAATACAAGAATGCTGTATTCGAATACAGAGTGTTGAAATTGCAGTTTCAGCTTCTGTATTCGAATACAAGGGATCTATATTCAAATACATATTCGTGTTTTTCAGAAATCCAGAGTTTTAAACATTGTTTTATAAACTTTAAGTGTTGGGGGAGCATTGGGAAGGTTTGTGACAAATTAAAATGGAGTTTTGTGATAATTTGAAGTGGTAATGATGAAGCTTTTGAGGCTTCTACTGATATTGTGAAAATATTGATTTTTTCACTGTGACAGCCTCTGTATTCGAATACAAGGAAGCTGTATTCGAATACAGAGTGCTGATTCTGCACTGTTTTGGCTTCTGTATTCGAATACAAGGAAGCTGTATTCGAATATAGATTCGTGTTTTTCCAGAAATCTCAGTTTTAGACACTGTTTTATGAATTTTAAGAGTCAGGGGAACATTGGGAAGACTAATGATAACTAAGAATGGAGTTTTGAGATAATGTGAAGTGGTAATGATGAGATGCTTGAATGTTTAATTATTGATGTGATGATAATGAGATTAATTGTGTTGAGATATTTTGGGAAAATGATGGAAAGGAAGAATTTTACTGATGTTGCATACTATTTTCAGTGAAGAGAAAACATTGCATGTTCATGCACTGCATAGTCATGTGGTACTCGCGATGGGCCACAGAGTAATGCGTAAACGTGCTGATCTGTTGAGTGATTTCACGAGTGCTGGTTTGTTGAGCGACTGCACTGGTATTGGTCTGTTGAGCGACTGTACCCTGAAATGCGCAAAAACGTGCTGATCTATTGAGCGATTGCACGAGTGTTTGTCTGTTGAGCGACTGCACTAGTACTGGTCTGTTGAGTGACTGTACCTTGGTATATGTAAAACCTACTGGTCTGTTGAGCGACTGCACGAGTGCTGGTCTGTTGAGCGATTGCACCCTGGTCTTGAGAGCCGTTAAAGTCAAACATATTTAAATTGTGCTGGTCTGTGAGCGACTGCACCTTGGTAATTCCAAGAAGTTGAATACATGAGCATATACATATTGCATCGGGGTGATTGACCGGTGGGTCACGATTTGGATATATGTTGATGATTGGAAATTGATGTGTGTAAGTACTTTATAAAATCTGAATATCTAATGAATGATTGTGATTGCTGAAGTATTAGTTGTACTTACATCATGTTTTCCATATTAATTGGTTGCTGTTTGAAAAGGCATACATGTCATGAAATTTCAAAATGAGCATCCTTATTTATCATCATTGTTATATGATATGCCATGGATATGTTTGTTACTGTGATATAAATGCTATGTGTTAATTGTTAATTTCGGTCGGTGACCCTTTACTATTATTGTGGAAATTGGGCTTTGCCCTCAGATGCCCCCCAAACCCATGTCACCCGTGGGTCCCCAGACGACGGAAACGTCGCTCGATTTCATTGATCGTTCTGTGCCTACTGCTTGGGTATACGACGCCATCTCAAGCAGAGCCACGTACACGGGGAGATTGAAGAGGACCTGTAGGACTAACGGAGTGGTGGACTATGTGGAGCACACCTATGCGAGGATTGACTTTCCTATGCCTTCCATATTGGTATTGGAGGCGCACATAATTTTTGAGGACGCGGAGGAGCCGACGAGAGGGGTTGAGACGGAGGCCATAGTAGGCGTGGTGACTCCTAACCCGATGACTGGAGGAGCTGCACATGATACAGAGGGGGAAGGGGAGAATCAAAGACCAATGCTAGTAGTAGATGATGTTCTGGGTCCATCTAGGACATCCGATGACTGTTTTGAGATTCCGGCACCGCCAAAGTGATCCCGATTGTATATTGATCTGACTTCGGAGGAGACCGATCCTTCCCTATATGATGAGGAGGAGGACGTTACGTTGAGGCGAGCTGCGGAGTCGGACGAGACTTGCATGGGTTGCGGAGGGAATCCCTGCTACTGTAGCTTTAGTGCATGATCAGTGTAGACTTTTGTATAGGGTCTTGATTTCGGTGGATGTAATTTATTTTGGAAATTAATGTATGACTTTTCTGCTGTTTTCTTCCGCACTCTGATAGTGTTTAGTGGGCCGCAGGCCGGGTGTTCTATTTGGGATGATATGACACTATTCTTTTGAAATGTATTAATGTTTATTATTAATTTCCAAAGATAAGTACTTAGTGATATTATGATGAAATTATTTAATTACGTTCATCGATTATATTACGACGTACTATTTTATGAAATGAGTTAATGAAAATTTTATTTTACTTCTTTTTGAATTAATTCTGAAAGTTCTTTTATTTATTTCTTTTAAAAAAAAATACACTCGCGCGGTGTTTTAAACTCGGGGTGTTACAAGAAGACACCAGATAATGCATCCAGAAAGTACCAGAGGATGCATCCTGAAAGCACCAGAGGATACACTAGGATGTCAGAACACCATCAGAGGATATCTTTTATGGCCTAGATCAGAAGGAAGCAGAGTCCAGAAGGAGACCTGGACCAGACCAGAAGGAAGCCTGCCAGAGGGAGACTTGTTCCAAACTAGAAGGAATCATAAGTCACACTTGGTCCAGAGTTTATTCTGACCAGAAGATAGCTTGGCAGTGAAATAATAATCAATCCAGACTTGATCCAGACTTAATCAGAGCTTGAGATAATTGGTCCAGAACAAGTGACTTCGTCCAGATTTGGCCCAGATTAGAAGATATCATGGTTCAGAGTATGAAACTAAGTCCATACCAGAAGAAATGATGTCCAGGTTTGATCCACACCTGATCCAGATCAGAAGTTAAATGTCCAGATTGAAATATCCTATGTCCAGATTTAATTTCTGTTCAATCCAGACCCAGTCCAGAATTGATCCAGATCAGAGGGAAGATATTCAGACCAATTGTCCAGATTTAAGCATCATGGCCCAGTGTTGGCTGAGATCAGAAGATTAGACCATATGGCCCAGTGTTGGCTGAGACCAGAGGATCACAACAGATGAGATTGCAAGTCCAGTATTGGCCGAGATCAGAGGATCACAGCAGATCAGATTGCAAGTCCAGAGTGGTCGAGATCAGAAGATCAGAAAGTGTGGTCCAGTGTTGGCTGAGATCAGAGGATCACAACAGATAAGTTTGTATGGTCCAGATATGGATGAGAGCAGAAGATCAAGCACTCCAAATTTAATCATGATGATAATCAGTGGAGATTTAATTTAATTAAAAAGATTTGATTCAAAAGTAAATTGAAGTCTTGTGGGAATACAAAAGCTATTGGCGAGAAGAAAGATTTGATCTAGAATTAACTAAAGACAGGATTGGCTAGAGTTTTTTTTTAATGCAAATCTGGAGCTAAAAAGATATGTTTTTTATTTAAGTGCCAAGGTGTTTTTGCAAGAGTATCTAGCAAGATACAGCTCGAACTTAAGCATGGAAGAACACATAATTCTTCATCTATAAAAGGAGGTTCAAGACTGAAGACTTAGCATCGAAAATCACAAAAGAGTTATACACTTCCAAAAGCAAAGACTCGAGTTTTCAGTGAGGTTAATTGTGAGTATCAGCTTTCCAAAAGGAAGCACTCGTGTTTTTCTTTCCCTTGTGTTAAATCTAAGTTGTTGAAGTAAAATCTACAATTTGAGGGAGTCAGAAGGGGTAGCAGATTACTTAGCAATTAGATTCAAGGCGTTGTAATTCCTTCTACAATCTGGGGTTGTCAGATTGGTAGGAGAAGACTTGACTTGAGAAGTCAAGGTGATGTATTCCTCAAAAGTCTAGGATTGTTAGGCTGTTTGAGAAGACTGACTTGGAGGGTCAGTGGTATTGTTGTAATTCAAGGTTTTGAATTAGTGAAATCCTTCAAAGTGAAGGGACTGGACGTAGCCTTGTTAACGGTGAACCAGTATAAAATTCTGTGTTTTATTTTTACTTTATATCCGCTGCTAACTCTGTTTTAATCATACATCAGGTTTTGTTTTAAAACTGCAAAAACATAAAAAGTATTCAAGTTAGTCAAACACAATTCAACCCCCCTTCTCGTGTTGGCACCTTCAATTGGCATCAGAGCACGGTCTCAAGGATAAGCACTTAAGAGTGTTTGAGGAAAGGTCTAAGGGGTCAACAACATGGCAGAATCCAAAGATGATTTGGGAGGCAACATCAACAGACCACCACTATTTGATGGAGATAGGTTTGAGTATTGGAAGGACAAAATGAGAAGTTTCTTCATATCTCAAGATCCTGAATTATGGAAGCTGGTAGTAAAAGGATACACTGCACCTACTGTTCTAGGAGATCCAACTAAAGAACTGGACATGGAAGATATGAAACCAGACCAAAGCAAATTATACAAACTGCATCACAAGTCCAGAAACATCATGATCAGTGCCATCACATTCAAGGAATTTGACAGATGCACAGATAAAGAAACAGCAAAGAGCATATTCGACAGTCTGGTTCTGACCTATGAAGGAAGCCAGCAAGTTCAAGAAGCAAAGGCTAACATACTGGTCAAACAGTATGAGATGTTCAAGATGGAAGATGATGAAGACATTGATGGAATGTTCTGTAGATTCTAGACTCTGATATATGGACTGAAGGTCTTGAAGAAAAGCTACACAACAACAGATCATGTCAAGAAGATTCTAAGAAGTTTGCCAACCAAGTGGAGACCAATGGTTACTGCAGTTCAGCAAGCCAAAGATCTAAATAACTTAAGACTTGAAGATTTGATCAGCTCACTCAAGTCTCATGAACTAGAACTAGAAGCAGATGAACCAAAAAAGAAGAAGAATCTGGCCCTGAAGTCGAAATAGGAGAAAGCTGCAAGGGCAACATCAGAATCAGAGGATAGCGACAGTGACTGTGATGATATGGCGTACTTAACCAAACAGAAGGTTAAGATCTGGGAAAACAGGAAGAGGAGAGGCTCCAGGAAGAAACGTAACATCAATGGAATGGAAGAATCTGACAAGAAGAGCATCATCTGTTATGGATGCAATGAACCTGGACATATTAAGTCAGAATGTCCAAATCTTGAAAAAGGCAAACAACACAAGAAGAGTTCCAGATTCAGAAAGAAGGGTCTGATGGCAGCCTGGGATGTATCAAAAGAAGAATCATCATATGAAGAAGAGGCAGAAACAGCAATGATGGCACACATCAGGTCTGCCTCTGGACCTCGTAAAGGCACGATTTCAGGAAGGAAAGTAGGCAGAAGGAAGAATGATCGAAGCAGTCATTCAGGCAAGTCTGGAAGCACATCAAAGGAAGCAATTCTAGCTCTGATGGCTCATACCAACTAAAATTCTAGATACAGCTCAGGCTTTGGAACAGATTCAAAAGATGAAGACAATGAGGTATTTTCTGATCTCACTAAATCTGAATTAATTGAGGTTGTTAAAGACTTTTTAAATGCAAACAATAAAATGTCTTTAAAACTAAAAACTCTTAGGGAAGATAAGAAAAATTTGACCAAAGAAATCCAAGTTTTAAAGAATCAAAATTATGAGTATGCAACTGAAAACAAGGATTTTAAAACTGAAGTTGCAAGACTCAAATATGAAAACCAAACTCTCAAAAGTAATGTTTGTTCCACTTCCAAAACTGTTTGTGAATTTGATATGCATGAGCAATTTTTTCAAAATTTTATTTCTAATGGAATGGAAAGAAGTAAATATGCATCTATAATTTATGGAAACAGTAACATTGGAAAGAGAGGTCTTGGTTCTACAGAAACTATTGTTGAAACTAAAACTGTTCATTATGATGTTTTATGTATTGTTTGTGCTAAGAAAGGTCACTCTGAATTATCTTGTCCAATGGTAAAATCTCAACAAGATCAGAGAGCTATTAAAACTAACAAACCTGGACCCAATCAGTTCTGGGTACCAAAAGATCAAATTGTCTATGTTGCAGATATTCTGAGCAACCAGAAGGAGACACCAACAATGGTGCCTGGACAATGGATGTTGGCAATGCACAAGCAAAAGAAGGTTTACGTTCCAACATCTACCAAACAGAAGCCAATTGACTCTAGTAGAGGAAGAACTGGTTAACACAATACCTATCAGAACCAAAACCAGAATCATAGGTGAAACATGAAATATCAAAGAAATCACACATATCACACGAATCAACACAGGAACTGGAACCAGAATCAGAACTGGAACCAGTATCAGAGGTACATGAACTGGAACCAGAACCAACGTTGGAACCAAAATCAGAACAGAAACTAGAACCAGAAATGGAACTAGTATTCGAGGCACAAGAACTGAAACCAGAACCAACACTGGAACCTGAATCAGAATCAGAACCCAAACCAGAACCAGTATAATTACCAGAATCACCATAGGAACATGGTGTATCAACCAAAGCAGAAAGAGAAGAATCGGAATAAGGAGAGTTCTTCAAACACTCCAGTGAAATTCATCAAGAATACAAACCTGGAAGGGAATTCAAATCCCTTGATCCAAACCATGTAATCACAGAACATACAGATTCAGAATCTGAAAATCAGAAACAAGAGGATTTTCAGAGTAAAACCGAAACTGTTGACATAGAGGTTACATCTTGCTGTAAATACTATTATTGCTTGATATTTATGTTTACTGTGATAACAAGAAGCTTGATCTTAAAAAATGAAAGCTAGATAAGTATTCTGTAGGTTTTCAAACTATCATAGGAACCAGTTGATTCACACGAATTGAAAACTTCAGCAGAAACAGCATTCCAGTGGTTTCAAAAACAAGCAGAAACCACCAGAAGCAGAACTAATGGTTTGGCTATATTGAGTTCATTTTTAAATTATTTGATTTATATTATTTATATGACAAACTGCTTGATCTTGACAAATCAAAGCAAGATAAAAATAATGCAGGTTCACCAGAACCAAAGGGAGCAGAGGCAGAAGCAGAAGCAAAAGAAACAGAAGTACTTGGAAAGGTAAAGGATACAAGCAAGTCAGCAACACATGACAAATCTTCAAAAGATAAATCTGATCAAGTCAGAAACAACCAAGATAAGTCAGAAGAGAAATCTGGATATTTACCAGAATCATAAGTTGTTACAGATTTACCAGAACTAGAAGCTGACTTATCAGAATCAGAAGTTGTTACAGATTTACCAGAACCAGAAGTTGATTTATCAGGATCAGTAGCTGTTGCAGGCAAAAGAACTTGAAAAAGCAGAAGCTTCAAGAAAGAATTCGACAAATCTTCAAATCTGAAGTAGAAGGTTGGATACTTGCAATGCAAGAAGAGCTGAATGAATTTCAAAGGAATGATGTTTGGGATTTGGTATCCAGACCAAACAAAAACATTATTGGAACCAAGTGGGTATTCAGGAATAAACTCAACAAAAAAAGGTGAAGTGGTAAGGAACAAAGCCAGACTTGTAGCTCAAGGATACAGAATAGGAAGGTATTGATTACATTGAGACTTTTGCTCCAGTGGCCAGGTTAGAAGCAATTAGAATTCTTTTATCATTTGCTGCTAATCATGATATAATATTGTATCAAACGGATGTTAAAAGTGCATTCTTAAATGGCTATATAAGTGAGGAAGTCTATGTCAAACAGCCCCCTGGATTTGAAAATTCTGATTTTCCAAACCATGTTTTTAAACTTAAAAAATCTTTATATGGTTTTAAACAAGCACCAAGGGCATGGTATGACAGACTTAGTAACTTTCTGCTAAAGAATGAATTTGATAGAGGCCAGATTGATAATACTCTATTTAGGAAATCCTTTAAAAATGATATTTTGATTATTTAAGTTTATGTTGATGATATCATATTTGGATCGACTAATGGCACTTTGTGCAAAGAGTTTTCTGACCTAATGCAGAAAGAGTTCCAAATGAGCATGATGGGAGAACTCAAGTTCTTCCTGGGAATTCAGATTCACCAAGGTAAATCAGGTATACTCATTCACCAATCTAAATATACTAAAGAACTTCTTAAAAAGTTCAAAATGAGTGAATGTAAGCTTATGGCCACCCCCATGCACCCAACCTCCTCACTTGAGAAAGATGAAACCAGCCAAAAGGTAGACTAGAAAACATACAGAGGTATGATTAGATCCCTTCCTTATTTAACTGCTTGTAGACTTGACATTTTGTTTAGTGTTTGTGTTAGTGCCCGTTTTCAAGCTGACCCTAGGGAATCCCATTTAACTACTGTCAAATGAATTTTGAGATACCTTAATGAAACCACCAACCTTACTTTGTTAGTCAAGAAAACCCCCACCTACAAACTAAGAGGTTTTTGTGATTCCGACTATGCTGGAGACAAGCTGGAAAGGAAAAGTACAAGTGGCAACTGCACTTTCTTAGGTGATAATTTGATCTCTTGGTCAAGCAAAAGTCAAAGCACCATTGCCATGTCAACAGCTGAAGCTGAGTATATATCAACAGCAGGATGCAGCTCATAGTTAATCTGGATGAAACATCAACTTGACGATTACAACATCTTCGAAACCAATATCCCTTTGTTCTGTGATAACACTTCAGCCATAAACCTAACCAAGAACCCTATCTTACACTCTAGAGCCAAACACATTGAAATAAAACACCATTTCATTAGGGACCATGTTCAAAAAGGGACTTTAAGCATTCAGTTTGTGGACACTGATCATCAATAGGCTGACATTTGAAGTGGCTAGAATATCACTATAAGGGGGGTTGAATAGAGATATTCAAGGTTTTTAAAATTTTGTTTACTACTATCCTCCTTCAAAGGATGATTATCAGATGTTGAAAGTTGAGAGAGAGAATAATGACACACGAACTTTTATACTGGTTCACCCAAAGATGGCTACGTCCAGTCCTCACACTCTTGTGAGTTTTCACTAAGTATCAAAAGCTATCAGCCTCTCACTGAGGTTGATTACAAACTGTGTATTCTTTAGCTTCACCAAGCTTACAATTCTTTCCTTCTGATTTCTCTTCAAGTCTTTCTCACTTGAAGTTCTAAAGATGATATGAAGTAGTTTGATAGGATTTACTTTCTACAAAGATTAAACAATGATCTAGTGTAAGATTATAGAAAGCTTAAAAGGAGATTGATAATGCTCTTGATAGCCTCTGATATTTTTGTATTTTTGCTTGTGTAGTTGTGTGTTTTTGCTGAAGAAGAGCAGCCTTCCTTTTATAGGGAGAAGGAAACTTTCTCTTCAAGGAAATTTTCCTTTCTGACCGTTTTTTCAAGATGTAATGGACCTCACTGTTGTTGCAAATTTACAGCCTTGCCATTCTGTCCTTTTACAGTCTGGCACATGGGAGGTTACTTCTTTACTTGGCTTTCCAGGAGGATAGATCATTCCATATGTTTTTAACAACTAGTCGTGCTCTTTTCTGGTTCCAAGTCATGACCCTTCTCTGGTCGTGGATGATGTAGCTTTTGATACACTGGAACTGTTAGTTGTTCTTAATGTGGGAGGATAAATGAGCAGCTGGAAATTATCCTCAGGTAATTTCCTTTTGGTGTCTGAAGTTCACCTTATGGTATCTGACTTCTGATGTTTTTCCTTCCAGAGTTTATCTTCTGATATTTATCTTCTGGTGTGTATTTTCTAGAATTCATCTTATGATGATTATCATGTGAAGTTTGTCTTCTGAATTTCTGGTATTCATTTTCTGGTGTATTTCATGTGAAGTTCATCTTCTGAGTTTTATCCTTTGATGTTCATCTTTTTATCCTCTGATAAGTTTCTTCTGAAATTCATCTTCAGATGTATATCCTCTGATATTCATTTATGATTTTCATCTTCTGATATCGGCCAATCTGGACTAGCAAACTGGTCTGCTGAGATCCTCTGATCTCGGCCAACACTGGACCATTTATTCTGTCCTTCTGGTTTTGACCAACACTAGGCCATTTATTCTGACCTTCTGATTTTGACCAACATTGGGCCATAGTCTAATCTTCTGATCTTGGCCAACACTGTACTGGGTTTGGATTAGTTCTAGACAAAGGATATTTCAGTATGGACCTTTTAGCTTATCTTCTAATTAATCCAGGACTATTTTTTCACTTCACTGTCAAGCCATCTTCTGGTCAGAAGAACTTGTTGAATAAGTCTGACTTATGATATCTTCTGGTCTGGATCCAGTCTTCCTCTGGCAGGCTTCCTTCTGGTATGGTCCATGTCTCCTTTTGACTTTGTTTCCTTATGATATGGGCCAGCAAAGATATCCTCTGGTGATTTCAGGATGCATCCTCTAGTATCTTCTGGATGCATTATCTGGTGTTTTCAACTCTTAGGTTTTCTGCTTCAGCTTCTGGTTTTCTGTTCCAGATGTTTTGCTTCTGGTGTTTTCCAGATGTTCTGCTTCTGGTGTTTTCCAGATGTTCTGCTTCTGGTGTTTTTTGTTCCAGATGTTTTGCTTCTGTTTTCCAGATGTTTTGTTTCTGGTTTTCTATTCCAGATGTTCTGCTTCTGGTGTTTTCCAGATGTTCTGCTTCTGGTGTTTTCCAGATGTTCTGCTTCTGGTGTTTTAAATTCAGATTTTCTTTATGGATTTAACAGCTTTGTTTCAAGCATTCATTCAATCTTCTGGACAGGAGGTTGCGATCTTTGGATCATGTTCCTTTCTTAGTACAAAACTTAAATGCACGCATTAGTGTAATCATAATATTAAGATAATTTTGTTATCATTAAAAGAGATTTTTTCTCAACAATCTCCCCCTTTTTGATGATGACAAAATTTCTTTAGATTATTTAAAATAAAATTGTAAAGGTGCTATTTTTGAGTATGAAGCTCCCCCTCAGTATGAGCTGTAAAGAATAGGGGCTCCCCCTCAGAAAGTGCATAAAAGAAATTAAAGATTTTTTGAACCAATCCGAATACTTTATATTGATTATCATAAGATCATACAAAAAATGGTTCAAAAGAAAAAAACATAGAGGATTTCAAAAAACATCTTTTCTAAATTCCTAATCCTTGACAATTTTAATTTTAATCTTTCTCCCCCAAATTTGTCAACAGCAAAAAGTCAGTGGGAGCCCGGAGGATGGTAAACTACTTTGAAGGAGAGGAATCATCAGACGAGGAGGAGGTTGAGGGACGAGGCAGTGGTGAAGGAGGATGAACAGAGGGTACTGGAGGCCGTGCTTCTGGAGCAATAGGCTTGACCAGGTGCGCTGTTACCCATTCTAGTAGAGTGCTAAATTGTGCCAGAGTTTGATGAAAAGTAGCCATTGTTGAAAAAAGTTTTTTCTGATCCTTGCTGATCTTTTAGAAGCTTACTAGCCAAATGGAGACCAAAGATTACTGTAGTATAGGAAGCCAGAGATCTGAATACCTTGAGGCTTGAAGATCTAATCAGCTCCCTCAGGTCTCATGAAATAGAGCTGGAAACAGATGAACCAAAGAAGAAGAAGACTTTAGCCCTTAAGTCAAAACAGAAGAAAGTTGCAAAGGTTGTATCAAAATCAGAGGGTAGTGATTGTGAAGATGATGATATCGCTTACATAACCAAGTAGATTGCAAAGATGATGATATTGCTTACATAACCAAGTAGATTGCAAAGATGTGGCAAAACAGAAAGAAGAAAGCTCCCAGGAAAAATGGCAAATACTCCAACAGAGGAAAAGAAGAAGCTGACAAGAAAAGCATCATATGCTATGGATGCAATGAACCTGGACATATCAAGTCAGAATGTCCAAACATGGAAAAAGGAAAACATCACAAGAAAGGTTCCAGATTCAAGAAGAAGAGTTTGATGGCAGCATGGGATGCATCTGACTCAGAAGAGGAATCATCTGATGATGAAGAGGCAGAAACAGCTATGATGGCTCACATCAAGTTTGCCTCTTGACTCCATAAAGGTACTAGCTCTGGAAGAAAAGTAGAAGGTAAGAAGAATGGACAGCAGAAGTTGCCAGACTCAATTCTGAAAATCTAACTCTCAAAAGTAATATTTGCTCTACTTCCAATACTTTTTTGTGAATCTGATTTGCATGAACAAGCTTTTCAAAACTTTATTGCAAATGGTATGGAAAGAAGTAAGTATGTTTCCATGATTTATGGAATCAGTAACAATGGTAAGAGAGAAATAGGTTTTACTGAATCTGTTGTTGAAATTAAATCTGCTCATTCTAATGTTCTGTGTATTATTTGTGCTAAAAAGGTCATTCTAAATTGTCTTGTCCGATGATAAAATTTGGGAAAGACAAGAGACCTGTTAAGTCTAACAAACCTGGACAAAACCAGTTTTGGGTACCAAATAACAAAATTGTTTATGTTGCAGATATACTGAGCAACCAGAAGGAAACACCAATCATGGTGCCTGGTCAATGGATGTTGGCAATGCACAAATAGAAAAAGGTGTATGTTCCAGTTTCCACCAGACAAAAGCAAAATGATTCTGATGAAAGAAGTTCTGGTCAGTACAATTCACACCAGAATCAGAACCAGAACCAGTATCAATATCAGAATCAGAGGTTCAACCACAAACAGCAGAATCACACACATCAGCTTCAGTATTATTATGGAACAGTTCAACCAGTCTGAACAAGCCAGAAACAGAACTGGCTCTGATGGCTCGTACAGAATCTGATTACAACACTGAGTTTGACTCTGACTCTGACGGTGAAGTATTAGAAGAAGAAAGGTCTGATCTGCAACACAAAGCATGGTATCTGGACAGTGGATGCACCAAGCATATGACTGGAGACAGATCAATGTTCTAGAAGCTGACTCTGAAGAAAAGAGGCAAGGTTGCCTTTGGAGGAAACCAGAAAGGTCAGATCATTGGTACATGCACAGTTGGTAACAGTTCTTCTTCCTTATCTATTGAAAATGTTTTATTAGTTAAAGGTCTGAATGACAAACTGTTAAGCATTAGTCAGCTAAGTGAATGCAAGTATGATGTTGTGTTTAATCAGAAAACCTGCAAGGCTATTAGTCAAAAAGATGGATCTGTTTTGTTCACTAGTGTTAGGCAAAATAATGTCTATAAGATAGATCTGTTTAGCCTAGTTAAGTAGAAAGTTAAGTGTCTTTTATCTGTTAGGGAGGAAAATCTGATTTGGCACAAACGGTTAGGCCATGCAAACCCTAGCCTGGTTTTTGAGTTAAGTAAACTTCAGCTAGTGAGAGGTCTTCCCAAACTAAGTACCAAATCTGAGATTCTGTGTGAAGCATGTCAAAAAGGTAAACAGACCAAAAGCTCTTTTAAACCTAAAAACTGTATTTCTACTGCACAACCTCTTGAACTGCTTCATTTAGATCTGTTTGGTCCTATTCAAACTGCATCCCTTAGTGGTAAAAGGTATGGGTTTGTCATAGTTGATGATTACTCAAGGTGGACTTGGGTAAAGTTCCTGAGAAACAAAGATGAATCCCATAAGGTATTTATTTCCTTCTGCAAGCAAGTTATGAATGAAAAAGGTTTTGAAATCATAACTATTAGAAGTGATCATGGAGGTGAGTTTGAGAACAAGTACTTTGAAGAATTTTGTGATGAGAATGGTATCTCTCACAACTTCTCATCCCCCAGAACACCTCAATAGAATGGAGTTGTTGAAAGGAAAAACAGGTCACTACAGGAGATGGCAAGAACCATGCTGAATGACATGAATGTTGCTACTTACCTATGAGCAGAAGCTGTCAACACTGCATGCTACATCCAGAACAGAGTTTACATCAGGTATATTCTAAACAAAACTCCATATGAACTATGGAAAGGTAAGAAACCTAATATTTCCTACTTCAAACAGTTTGGCTGCATTTGTTATATGTTAAACACTAAGGATAATCTTGCAAAATTTGATTCCAAATCTCAAAAGTGTACCTTCATTGGTTACTCTGAAAGATAAAAAGCTTATAGAGTGTTTAATAAAGAAACTAACACTGTGGAGGAATCCATACACATTAATTATTGATGAAAAACAGCTTGACTCTGAAAAGTCAAAGCAAGATGAGGAAATTGTAGGTTTACCAGAAGCACAGGAAGCAGGAGCAAGGATGGATTCTTGCAATGCAAGAAGAGCTGAATGAGTTTGAAAGGAATGATGTTTGGATCTGGTATCCAGACCACACAAAAATATCATTAGAACCAAGTGGGTGTTCAGGAACAAACTCAATGAAAAGTGTGAAGTAGTCGGGAATAATGTTAGGATTGTGGCACAAGGATACAGTCAGCAAGAAGGCATTGACTACACTGAGACTTTTGCTCCAGTGGCCAGGTTAGAAGCAATTCGTATCCTACTCTCTTTTGCTGCAAATCATGATATTACTTTGTATCAAATGGATGTCAAAGTGCTTTCTTAAATGGTTATATAAGTAAGGAAGTCTATGTCAAACAACCCCCAGGTTTTGAAAGTTCTGATTTTCCAAACCATGTTTTAAACTTAAAAATCATTATATGGTTTAAAACAAGCACCTAGGGCATGGTATGACAGACTTAGCAATTTCTTACTTAAAAATCAGTTTGATAGAGGCCAAATAGATAACACTTTGTTTAGAAAATCCATTAAAGATGATATTCTGATCATTCAAGTTTATGTTGATGATATTATCTTTGGATCCACTAATGGCAGTCTCTGCCAAGAGTTTTCTGATTTGATGCAGCAAGAGTTTCAGATGAGCATGATGGGAGAACTTAAGTTCTTCCTAGGAATTCAGCTTCAGCAAGGCAAAACAGGTATACTCATTCACCAATCTAAGTACACTAAATAACTTCTCAAAAAGTTAAATATGAGTGATTGTAAGCCTATGGCCACCCCCATGCACCCCACCTGTTCACTTGAAAAAGAAGAATCCGGCCAAAAGGTAGACCATAAAACATACAGAGGTATAATTGGATCCCTTCTTTACCTAATTGCTTCTAGACCTGACATTTTGTTTTGTTTCTGTGCTCGTTTTCAAGATGACCTTAGGGAATCCCACTTAACTGCTGTCAAAAGAATCCTTAGATACCTTAAAGGAACCACACATCTTACCTTGCTCTACAAGAAAATTCATCTTACAAACTAAGTGGTTTTTGTGATTCTGATTATGTTGGAGACAAATTAGAGAGAAAAAGCCCAAGTGGCAGCTGTACGTTTCTAGGTGATAATCTGATTTCTTGGTCAAGCAAGAGACAAAACACCATTGCCATGTCAACAGCGGAAGCTGAATAAATATTAGCAGCGGGATGCAGTTCACAGTTAATCTAGATGAAACATCAGTTGGAAGACTACAACATATTTGAAACCAACATCCCTTGTTCTGTGACAATACTTCAGCCATAAACCTAACCAAGAACCATATCCTACACTCTAGAGCCAAGCACATTGAAATCAAGCATCACTTTATCAGAGACCATGTTCAAAAGGGAACAATAAGCATCCAGTTTGTAGACACAGATCATCAATGGACTGATATCTTCACCAAACCATTGCCTAAAGATCGATTTGTGTTCGTCAAGAAGTATCTCAACATAATCTCCATATCTGACTAGATCAAGCAGTCTTTTTAGAGGAGTATTTTTTAAATTTTTATTTTGTCTTTTATTTTCTGTTGTTTATTATTTTACTCTGTGAAAAAAAAAGGTCACAAGATCTCTTTTCTTCCTTCAATCCTTGTTGTCTGATGATGTATTTGATAGAGAATCTGGGGCATTAGACTTAGGGGGAGAAAAAGTCAAAATAAAGCATAGTCCTAGGGGGAGTCAAAGTCAAAAGAAAGAAAAATAGTTACCAAAAATACAAGGTTTTGTCATCATCAAAAAGGGGGAGTTTGTTGGAACCAAGTTGGTTCTATACTTATAATTTTGATGTTAACAAAAGTATTTTATGTAAATAGTATTTTGACTTAGAAGAACAAATCAGAAGCTGTGCAAAATCAGAGGATGACACCACTAGAGGATACATCCAGAGGAAGCAACCAGAAGATAGAAATAACACCAGAAGTTTCGGCCAGAGGAAACATCTAGAGGGTACCAGAGGATGGATCCAGAGGATGTCATCAAAGGCAAACATCAGAGGATATCATCAAAGGGAAGGAAAAATAACATCATCAGAGGATATCTTTCTTGGCCCGGATCAGAAGGAAGCAGAGTCCAGAAGGAGACCTGGTCCAGACCAGAAGGAAGCTTGTTAGAGGGAGACTTGGTCCAAACCAGAAGGAATCATAAGTCAGACTTGGTCCAGACTTAATTCTGACCAGAAGATAGCTTGGTCGTGATTATAAGAATCAGTCCAGACTTAATCCAAACTTGGTCCAGAGCAGAAGATAACTGGTCCGGAACAAATGACTTGATCCAGACTTGGTCCAGAGTAGAAGATAACTGGTCTAGAACAAATGACTTGGTCCAGACTTGGTCCACACCAGAAGATAGCATGGTCCAGAACATAAAACTCAATCCAGATCAGAAGAAATGATTGTCCAGATTTAATCCAAACTTGATCCAGATCAGAAGATAAATGTCCAGATTAAAAGATCAATGGTCCAGATTAAAATATCATAAGTCCATATTTAATTCATATTCAATCCAGACCCAGTCCGAACTTGGTCTAAATTATAGGGTAAATGTTCAGATCAATGGTCCAGATTTAAGTATCATGGTCTAGTGATGGCCGAGATCAGAAGATAATAAAATAGTGCAGATCAGATCATATGATCCAGTGTTGGCCGAGATCATAGGATCACATAATTGGCGCAGATCAGATTACATAGTCCAGAATTGGTCGAGATCAGAAGATCATACGGTCCAAAATTTAAATCATGATGCAAATCAGTGACGACTTGATTAAAATTCGAAGAATACTTGATTAAATTTTGATAGAAATTTGATCAAAGTCTTAATGGGATTTTATTCAAAAATTACTGAAGACTTGAAGAAATTCGAATGCAATCTGAAGCTTAAAAAGATATGGTTTGAAATTAAAAGAAACAAGATTGGTCAACAGAATTTTCAAATGCAATCTGAAGCTAAAAAGATACAATTTTTATTTAAGTGAAACCCGATTGGCCAAGTTATTTTTGCAAGAGAATCTGAACAGATACAACTTGAATTTGATCATGGAAGAAACCCCAATTTTCATCTATAAAAGGAGGCTCAAGGCAGAAGACTTAGCATCAAAAATCAGTAAAAGAGTCATAAACTTCCAGAGGCAAACACTCGAGTTTTCAGTGGAGTTAATTGTGAGTATCAGCTTTCCAGAAGCAAGTACTCTTGTTTTTCGTTCCCTTGTGTCATATCTATATTGTTGAAGTAGAGTCTACAATCTGAAGAGTCAGAAGAAGTAGCAGGTGACTTAGCAATTAGATTCAAGGTGTTGAAATCCCTTCTGCAATCTGGGGTTGTCAAATTGGTAGGAGAAGACTTTGAAGGTGCAAACACGAGAAGGGGGGTTGAATTGTGTTTGACTTAACTTGAATACTTTTCCTGTTTTAATACTTTCGAAACAAAACTTGATGTATAATTAAAACAGAGTAAGCAGCGGATAAAAATAAAAATTAAAACTCACAGATTTTATACTGGTTCACCGTTAACGAGGCTACGTCTAGTATCTTCGCCTTGAAGGATTTCACTAATTCAACCTTGAATTACAACCTTGCTACTGACCCTCCAAGTCAGTCTTCTCAAATAGTCTAACAATCCTAGACTTCTTTGAGGAAAAACAACTCCTGTTCTTCAGCCAATCTGACACCCCAGATTGTAGAATTATTCACAACACAATGAATCTAATTGCTAAGTACCTTGCTACCCTTTCTGAATCCCTAAGTTTGTAGACTCTACTTCAACAACTTAGATACAACCCTATCTAATTGCCAAGTAACCTGCTACCTCTACTAACTCCCTCAGATTGTAGACTCTACTTCAACAACTTAGATTTGCCACAGTGGAAAGAAAATAACCGAGTACTTGCTTCTTGAAAGCTAAAACTCACAATTGACTTATATGAAAATTTGAGAGTGGTTGCTTTGGAAGTGTATGACTCTTTTGTGATTTTTCGATTCTGAGCATTCTGCCTTGAGCCTCCTTTTATAGATGAAAATTAGGGTTTCTTCCATGATCAAATTCGAGCTGAATCTTGCTGGATTCTCTTCCAAAAAAAACTTGACCAATTGGGCTTCATATAAATAAAAAACATATCTTCAGATTTCCTTTCAAAATAACTGGCCAATTAAATCTGTTGGTTGTTCCCGCCAATGCTCCTGAATTCCATGCTACTCCACTTTATTTTTATAACCAATCTTTTTAACACTTTAATTAAAATAACTTGCAATCTCCATCGTTGATCAATTCTGGACCATCAGAATTTTGAGCACTAGTCCACATCTGGTCCAAGCTAAATGATATGCTGTGATCCTCTGAATTCGGCCATCCTTGGACCACATGTCCTGACCCTCTGATCTTCTGATTTCGGCCAACCTGGATGCGCGCCTGATATGCTGAATTCTTCTGGACTTGGCCATTTCTGGACTTGCACATTCTGTCCCTCTGATTTTGGCCAACACTGGGCCATGGTCTGATTTTCTGATCTGGACCATCACTAGACTCAAAAAATTATTTATGAACCATTGATCTGGATATTTTTACTCTGATCTAGACAGATTCTGGAATTTGGTCTGGAACAAACTGAAATAAACTTGATCAAAAAATATTTCAGTCTGGACATTTTACCTTTGATTTTGGACCAAGTCTGGGTTGATTCTGGAACTCATTTCTTTTATTCTGGACTTAGTTCCATGCCATGAATCATGCCATCTTATGGTCTGGGCCAAATCTAGATTGATCCTCTTGTTCTGGACTCATAAACATACCTTCTGGTCAAGTCTGGAACAAGTCTGGACTGTGTAATTTTTCACTACCAGGCCATCTTCTGGTCAGAATAACTTCTGGAATAAAATTGATATGTGATTTATGTTTGTCTGGAACAACTCTCCTTCTGGCAGGCTTTCCAATGGTATGATCCATGTTTCATTCTGATTTTTATTCCTTCTGATCTGGGCCATCAAAGATATCTTCTGGTCATGTTTTGACATTCCTGGAGTATCTTCTGGTCATTCCAGAATTCATTTTTCTGGAATCCTTTGATCACTGCTTTTGATTCCTTCAGTTTCAGGGGCATTTAACTTAATAATTCAAAGTACAAAATAAGTTTACGTAGAGTACATTTGTAAGCATCAAAATCCTAAGTACTTAGAACCAACTTGGTTCCAACAGACTTGAATTGTTAAGTCAAGGTGCTGTGTTCCTCAAAGGTCTAGGATTGTTAGACTGTTTGGGAAGACTAACTTGGAGGGTCAGTAGTACTGTTGTAATTCAAAGGTTTTGAATTAGTGGAAAAATCCTTCAAGGTGAAGGGACTGGATGTAGCCTAGTTAATCGTGAACCAGGATAAATCTTTGTGTTATTATTTTACTTTATCCACTGCTAACTCTGCTTGTTTATATATCAGATTTTAAATAATCATCAAAAACAGAAAAAGAATTCAAGTAGTACAAACACAATTCAACCGCCCCTTCTCGTGTTTGCACCTTCAAGCTCTTCTTGAGCTGCATTCAACTGGTTCTTCAATTCTGAATCCTCCTCTTTTGATTCAGCATGCAACACGTCCTCTACATCACTTTCTAGGTCTTGTGCAGCCATCACATCATTAATTTTCTCTGAACCATCATCTTCTGGTTCAACCATCAACACATCACCTGCCTTATCAATCTTGAGCAGTTCTCCATGTTTTACCTCAACACTCCAAAACTCCGTTGTTTCATCAAATACCACAGCAGTGAGAGAAGCAACAACTTAGTTTGTAGCCTCCTTAGAAGGCTCTTTAGATTGCTTAATGTATTTGCTAAGAACATCCACATCTTTGACTTGTTTTGAAAACGGAGAATGTTCTAAAAACGGAGAACGTTCTCCTTTTGTGGTAGCTATCAACACGACTGTATCTGAATCTGAATCTTCAACTGTAATCGAATACATAATTGAAGATTTTGCTACTGACTTGTCATCTGTATTCGGCTACGACTCTTCGTATTCGAATACAAATCTCCAGATTTTGCTACTAACCCCGCGTCTATCTTCGGCTACGACTCTTCATATTCGAATACAAATCTCCAGATTTTGCTATTGACTTCGTGTCTGCATTCGGCTACAAGAAGCTGTATTCGAATACAACCTTGATTTTTGTCAAAAATCCTATTTTTAAATATTTGTTTATGCACTTAATTACTTGGAAATTTTTTTTAATGCTTATGATAAATTATATGAGGTTATCTTTATATTGTTTCTTTAATGGTTATGAAGTATTTGGGTTCATAGTTACATTTACGTACTGATTACAGTGAAGAGAGTCATAGTACGCTCATGCATTTCATAGTTTATGGTGACAATGATGGGCCATAGTGTCCGTGGTGACCGTGATGGGCCACAAAGTTAAGTAGGGACCGTGATAGGCTGAAAAGTTAAGTAGTGATTGTGATGGGCTACGAAGTGGTTCCATGTGATAGATGGTCCATCTTATCCTTACGAGGATTTAACTTATGTGTAAGGCCTGTGATAGCCTACACTTTAAGTAAATCGGCTAGACTGTGATGCGACTGCACTATGGTAATTATTACTAAGGCCTGTGATAGGCGGTACAATTATGATATACGCCCCTCGATGAGGGTTTTGTCATTAAGTGGTGACTGTAATGGGCCACGAAGTTAAGTAGTGACCGTGATGGGCTACGTGGTGGTTCCACGTGATTAGTTGGTATATCTTATCCTTACGAGGATTTAACTTATGTGTAAGGCCTGTGATCGGCTACACTTTAGGTAAATTGTGCTAGTCTTTGATGCGACTGCACCATGGTAATTAGTACTAAGGCCTGAGATAGGCGGTAAAATTATGATTTACGCCCCTCGAGGAGGGTTTTGTCGTTAAGTGATGACTATGATGCGCCACGAAGTTAAGTAGTGACTATGATGGGCTACGGGGTGGTTCCACGTGATTAGGTGGTCTATCTTATCCTTACAAGGATTTAACTTATGTGTAAGGCTTGTGATAGGCCACACTTTAAGTAAATCGTGCTAGTCTGTGATGCGACTTCATCATGGTAATTAGTACTATGGCCTGTGATAAGCGGTACAATAATGATTTACGCCCTTCGAGGAGGGTTTGCTTTTGTACTAGAAATTCCAGAATCATATGCACGGGCATATAAGCATTGCATTAGGGTGTTTGGCATGCGAGTCGTGTTTGTTATGATCTGATATGTCAAAATGATATGTGCAAGTACCTTAAATTCCAAGTTCCTAATAAGTTGTTATGATTGATTGATTGTACTTTGGGGCTCGCAACATGATTTGTATTCTCAATCTTTTTTTACATCGAAAACTTAGATTTTATACATTTTCAATAAGTGGGTATACTTATTTTGTCACTGTTGTTATCATGCTGGAGCTGCTATGTATGTATTGTTGTCTTTTTACATAATTGTTAACTGTTATTTTCTGTTGGTGACCCTTTACATTATTGTGGAAAATTAGGCTTTGCCCTCATATCATACTGAGCTCGTTCCACCAACAATTACCCTGACGACGAAGACGTTGTTAGACTTCCCTGGTCGATATACGCCGACTGCTTGAGTATACGGCCCCATCTCAAGCAGGGCTACTTATACGGGGAGAGTGATGAGAACCAGTAGGAGTGTCGGGGCAGGGTCGTATTTTGAGTACATTCACGGGCGGATTGACTTTCTTGTACCTTCAAGATTAGTACTGGAGGCGAACGGAGTATATACAGATGCAGAGAGTCCTGTAGTTGGAAGTGAGACGTGAAGGTGCAAAGACGAGAAGGGGGGTTGAATTGTGTTTGTCAAACTTTGAATTCTTTTGCTGTTTTGTTGAATGTTGATGCGAATTATTGAATGAATAATTGATCAGACTTAGCAGCGGCTAATAACAACATAAGAACACAGCAATTTATCCTGGTTCACCATTAACTTGGCTACATCCAGTCCCTTCATCTTAAAGGCTTTAATCCACTAATTCAAAACCTTTGAATTATAGCACCTGACCTTTCAAGCCAGTCTTCTCAAACTGCCTGACAACCCTTGACTTTTGAGGAACAAAAACAACACCTTGACTCTACAAGTCAAGTCTTCTCCTACCAATCTGACAACCTCATATTGAAGAAGGAATTTGATTCACTATCGGGTTAGATTACAAGGTTTGGAACTCTGTAAATTTGCTTCTGGAAAGCAGATTGCTGCACTGATTCTTGCACACTTTTGTTGCTTCTGGAAAGTTGATTGTTGCATTGAATTTCTCTCTCGAAAACACTTAGAAAATATTGTTTTTGCATTCAAGTGATTCTCTCTTTTGAACTCTCAGATTGTGTTGAACATGAAGCTTTTGTGTTTTACGATACTTGATGCTGCTGCCTGAAGCCTCCTTTTATAGCTGCAAATAGGGCTTTGTCCAAGCTTAAATTCGAAATAAATCTTGCTAAGATTTCCTTCGAAAATACTGTTGGCCAATCTTGTTTCACTTAAATTAAAATCGTATCTTCTTCGCTTCAGATTGCACTTGAAAATTCTGTTGACCAATCTTGTTTCTTTTAATTTCAAACTATATTTTTTTAGGCTTCAGATTGCATTCAAATTTCTTCAAGTCCTTAGTGATTTTTTGAATCAAATCCCCTTAATACTTTGATCAAATTTCTATCAAAATTTAATCAAGTCTTTTTCGAATTTTAATCAAGTCTTCACTGATTTGCATCATGATTTAAATTCTGGACCGTATGATCTTCTGATCTCGGCCAGCTCTGGACCATGTAATCTGATATGTACCAATTATGTGATCCTCTTATCTCGACCAACACTGGACCATGTAATCTGATATTTGATCCTTTGATCTCGACCAATTCTGGATAATATGATCTGATATGTACCATTTTGTGATCCTCTTATCTCGACCAATTATGAGCCATGTGATCTGATTTGTACCATTCTGTGATCCTCTGATCTCGACCAATTCTGGACCATGTGATCTGATCTGTACCATTTTGTCATCCTCTGATCTGAACCATTGATATTCTAATATGGACCATTGATATTTTAATCTAGACCATTGATCTTTTAATTTGGACATTTATCCTCTGATCTGGACTAAGTCTTGATTAAATCTGGACTAAGTCTTGATTAAATCTCGAACAATTCTAGATCAAGTTTTATGTTCTGGACCATGCTATCATCTGGTATGGACCAAGTCTTTTTTCAAGACTAGTTTTCTTCTGATCTGGACCAAGTCTGGATTAAGTCTGGACCAAGTATAGATTAAGTCTGGACCAAGTCTGGACTGAGTCTTATTCACGACCATGCAATCTTCTTGTCAAGACTATGTCTAAACCAAGTCTGACTTATGTTTCCTTCTGGTCTGGAACAAGTCTCCCTCTGACAAGCTTTCTTCTGGTCTGGACCAAGTCACCTTGTGGACTCTGCTTCCTTCTGATCTGGGCCAAGAAATATATCCTCTGATGATGTTATTTGTTTCTTCCCTTTGATGATATCCTTTGATGTTTGCCTTTGATGACATCCTCTGATATCCTCTGGAGGTGTATCCTCTGGATGCATCCTCTAGTACCCTCTAGATGTATCCTCTGGATGTTTCCTTTGGCCGAAACTTCTGATGACATTTTTATCCTCTGGTGGTGCCATCCTCTGATTTTGCACAGCCTCTGATTTGTTCTTATAAGTCAAAATACAATTTACATAAAATATTTTTGTTAACATCAAAACTTTGATTGAAAGAACCAACGTGGTTCCAACAATCTCCCCCTTTTTTATGATGACAAAACTTTGTATTCTTTATAACTATTTTTTTGTTTTTTGACTTTGACTCCCCCTAGGACTAGGCTTTATTTTGACTTTTTCTCCCCCTAAGTCTAATGCCCCAGATTCTTTATCAAATACATCTTCTCCCCTTTGTCATTAGACAAAAAGGTTTGAAGGAAGAAAGGAGATCCTCTGAATTTTTTTTATTTTTTTTTCATCTTCTGCTCTTTTTTTTATATTGAAAAACAATACACGAAAATAAAAATAAAATAAAATAAAAATTAAACTAAGCTATTTGTCAAGGACGAAGGTAAGGTTAAGGTTTTTCTTGATGAGGTCAAACCTATCTTCAGGTAGTGGTTTAGTGAATATGTCAGCCCATTGATGGTCAGTGTCTACAAATTGGATGTTGAGTGTCCCTTTTCTGATGAAGTGGTGTTTGATTTCTATGTGTTTGGCTCTAGAATGAAGGATAGGGTTTTTGGTTAGATTTATCGATGAAGTGTTGTCACAGTATAAAAGGATGTTGGTTTCCATGATTTTGTAGTCTTCCAACTGATGTTTCATCCAAATAGGATGAGAGATGCATCTGATTGTTGAAATATGTTCGGCTTCTGCTGTTGACATGGCAATGGTGCTTTGTCTCTTGCTTGACCAGGATATTATATTATCTCTTAAGAATGTGCAGTTTCCACTTGTACTCTTTCTTTCGAGTTTATCTCCAGCATAATCAGAGTCACAGTATCCACTCAGTTTGTATGTAGGAGTTTTCTTGTAGAACAAGGTGAAGTTGGAAGTGCCTTTTAGGTATCTAAGGATTCTCTTAACGGCAGTTAAATGGGATTCCCTAGGGTCATACTGAAATCTAGCACATACGCATACACTGTACATAATATCATGTCTTAAAGCAGTGAGATAGAGTAGAGATCCTATCATACCTCTGTAGGATTTTTGATCAACTTTTTGGCCTGAGTCATCCTTTTCAAGTGAGCAGGTAGGGTGCATTGGGGTAGCCATAGATTTGCAGTCACTCATCGTAAACTTCTTGAGAAGCTCATTTGTATATTTTGATTGATGAATGCATATACCTTTTTGACTTTGATGAATCTGTATTCCTAGAACGAACTTAAGTTCTCCCATCATGCTCATTTGAAATTCCTGCTGCCTGAATTTAGAAAATTCTTGGAAGAGAGTGCCATTAGTAGATCCATAGATAATATCATCAACATAAACATGAATAATCAGAATATCATCTTTTATTGATTTTCTAAAAAGAGTATTGTCTACTTGTCCTCTTTCAAAGTTATTTTTAAGTAAGAAGTTAATAAGTCTATCATACCATGCCCTAGGTGCTTGTTTTAAACCATACAAAGATTTTTTAAGTTTAAACACATAGTTTGGAAATTCAGAACTTTCAAAACCTGGGGATTGTTTAACATAGACTTGTTCACTTATATAACCATTTAAAAATGCGCTTTTAACATCCATTTGAAATAATGAAATGTTATTATTAGCAGCAAAGGAAAGTAGATTGCGAATAGCTTCTATCCTGGCCACTAGAGCAAAAGTCTCAGTGTAGTCAATACCTTCTTGCTGACTGTAGCATTATGCAACAAGTTGTGCCTTGTTTCTGACAACTTCTCCTTTTTCATTCAGCTTGTTTATGAAAACCCATTTGGTTCCAATAATGTTCTTTTCTAGTCTTGGAACTAGATCCCAAACATCATTCCTTTCAAATTCATTTAACTCCTCTTGCATTGCAAGAATCCATCCATCTTCCCTTAATGCTTCATCAACAGAGGTAGGCTCAATAGATGAGAGTAATCCAAACAGACTGGTTTCTTTAAGTGATGATCTGGTTCTTAAAGGATCACTTGCACTCCCAATGATTAGCGTTTTGGGATGTGAAGATTTGTACTTCCATCCATATCTTCCTTTAGATTTATCTTCAGATTCATCCCTTGAAGATTTTTCGGGTTCTTCTCTTTTGCTTTCATCCTCCATCTTTTCAAGCTCTCTTGGTTTGTCTGCATCAGCTTCCTTTGGTTCTGGTAAACCTGCACTATCATCATCATCCTTTGACTTTTCAAGGTCAAGCTGCTTGTCATCAAATTTAACATGTATGGACTCCTCCACAGTATTTGTTTCCTTGTTAAACACTTTATATGCTTTGGATCTTTCAGAGTAACCAATGAAGGTACACTTTTGAGATCGAGAATCAAATTTTCCAAGATTATCTTTAGTGTTGAACATATAACAAGTACAGCCAAATTGTTAAAAATAAGAGATGTTAGGCTTTTTACCTTTCCACAGTTCATATGGTGTTTTATTCAATATGGATCTAATATAGACTCTATTTTGAATATAACATGTGGTATTAATTGCTTCTGCCCAAAAGTGTTTTGCAACATTCATATCATTTAGCACTGTTCTGGCCATTTCTTGGAGTGTTCTATTTTTTCTTTCTACAACTCCATTTTGTTGGGGTATTCTGGGAGAAGAAAAGTTGTGAGAGAATCCATTCTCATCACATAAATTTTCAAAGAATTTGTTCTCAAATTCTCCTCCATGATCACTTCTAATTGTTATAATTTTAAGCCCTTTTTCATTCATTATTTGTTTGCAAAAAGTGATAAACACTTTGTGGTATTCATCCTTACTTAAAAAATTTACCCATGTTCACCTAGTGTAATCATCTACAATAACAAACCCATATTTCTTTCCACTTAGAGATGCTATTTTTACTGCCCCAAATAGATCTATGTGTAATAGTTCAAGGGGCTTTCCAGTAGATATTGAGTTTTTAGGATTGAAAGAATTTTTTGTTTGTTTTCCCTTTTGACAAGCTTCACACATAATTTCAGTTTTGTAGCTTAGCTTAGGTTGACCTCTCACCAGTTAAAGTTTATTTAGTTTTGAAACTAATCTAAGGTTAACATGACCTAATCTTTTATGCCAAATTAATTTCTCTTCATTTAATAACACTAGACACTTTACTTTTTTTTCTCTAGACTAAACAGATTTATCTTGTCAATATTGTTTTGCCTATAACCTGTGAAGATTACTGCCATCCTTATAACTAATAGCTTTGCATGTTTTTTGATTAAATATAATATCATAATTACAATCACTTAATTGACTAATACTTAATAAATTGTGCCTAAGACCTTTAACTAGTAGTAAATATTTAATAGAGGAAGAAGTACCATTACCAACCGTGCCTCGACCAATGACCTTATTCATACGAGGATTTCACTTATGTGTAAGGCCTGTGATAGGCTACACTTTAAGTAAATTGTGCTAGTTTGTGATGCGACTTCACCATGGTAATTAGTACTAAGGCCTGTGATAGGCGGTACAATTATGATTTTCACCATTCGATGAGGGTTTGGTTTTGTCCTGGAAATTCCAGAATCATGTGCACGGGCATATAAGCATTGCATTAGGGTGCTTGGCATGCGAGTCGTGTTTGTTATGATCTGATATGTGAAAATGATATGTGCAAGTACCTTAAATTCCAAGTTCCTAATAAGTTGTTGTGATTGATTGATTGTATTTGGGGCTTGCAACATCATTTGTATTCTCAATCATTTGTTTCATCGAAAACATAGATGTTATACATTTTCAATAAGTGGGTATACTTATTTTGTCACTGTTGTTATCATGCTGAAGTTGCTATGTATGTATTGTTGTCTTTTGACATAATTGTTAATTGTTAACTGTTATTTTTGGTTGGTGACCCTTTACATTATTGTGGAAAATTGGGCATTGCCCTCAGATGATACCCGAGCTCGTTCGAACAATGGGTTACCCTGACGACGGAGACGTTGTTAGACTTCCCTGATCGACATACGCCGACTGCTTGGGTATACGACCCCATCTCAAGCATGGCTACTTATACGGGGAGGGTGGTGAGAACCAGTAGGAATATCGGCGCAATGTCGTATGTGGAATACACTCACGGGCGGATCAACTTTCTTGTACCTTCAGGATTATTACTAGAGGCGAACGGAGTATATACCAATGCAGATATTCTTGTAGATGGAAGTGAAATGGAGGCCACCGTAGGTGTGGTAACTCCTACTGTAGTAGCAGGGGAGGTGGTGCTTGGACCCGAAACGGGAGAGAAGGGTAAGGGACCGATACCAGTGGGATATGACATTCCAGGTCCCTCTAAGCCGATTGGGGACCAGGGCTTTGTTGATGACCCATCGGTGCCTTAGTTGGTGTCACCACGGAATGAGTCTGAGCTTCCACTTCTGGTGAACGAACCCCTACCTACTGACACTGAAGTAGTTGACTGCTTTGAGATTTCAGCGTCGCCGAAGCCACCTTTATCGTGGGTGGATCTTACTTTTGAGGAGATTGATCCTTCTATGGCTGATGAGGAGGAGGATGTCACTTCGAGGAGAGATACTGCGTCATACGAGACTTGTGCAGAGTGTGGCGGGCACCCTTGTTACTATAGTTGTTAGTGGATGATCAGATTAGTTTTGGTTGTATAGGGCCTTAGTGTTTTGGTGGTTGTACTTATTTGGTTTTGGGATGTCGTTAAAAATCGGGGTGTTACAATTGTGGTATCAGAGCTTTGGTTAGATTGTAGGTCGACTTGTAGGTTAGGAGTCGCTATTTGATCATGCGTCGGGGTACGTGGTTAGAGTGCCAACTCTTGTGTAGTTGTGGTGTGCTGAAGTGATGATGTTGTTAAAGTTATATTTTGGAATTATTCTATGTGATGTGAGGTTTCTACTTGATGATAGTTTTGAAGGGAACAATGCCTCCAAGAAGGGATGAGACTGCAAGAGTCGACATCAGCCGGGATGATCGAATGGTTGAAGCAATGAATAACATGGCTGCTTCTGTTGCTACACAGACAACCGCAAAGACTTTACGAGATCTAGAGAAGAGGGAAAGAGAGATTTGTGCTGCTGAATCAAGAGGATTAGAGGATTTCCGTCGTCACAATCCTCCAAAGTTCAAGGGCAATGAGAGTCCAGAAAAAGCTGACCAATGGATTCAGGAAGTGGCAAAGATTTTCGAAATAATTAATTGCCAGGCAATGGTGAAGCTCAACTATGCTACGTATCTGCTACTAGGGAATGTTGAATATTGGTGGAGAAGTACAATGCTTCTTATGGGATCAGCTCATGAAGAGGTAAACTGGGAGTCGTTCAAAAGGAAGTTTTTAGACAAATACTTTTTGATGATTACCAGGACTAAGTTGGGTAATGATTTTCTTAAATTATACCAAGGCAATATGACGGTGGGTGAATATGTTGCTAAGTTTGAGTCCTTGTCAAGGCATTTTAGGTTTTTCCGTGAAGCGGTTGATGAACAATTTATGTGTCACCGTTTCCAAAATGGACTGAAGTACGAGATTGAAGACTCAGTCTTGCGATTGGGAATTCAACGGTTCCAAGCCCTTTTGGAGAAATGTAGAAAGGTTGAGGACATGAAGGACAAAGAGCCAACCGAGGAGGGAACTTTAGTTCAGGGGGGCCTAGTCGGATGAACTATCAGAACAACAAAGGAAAGCAAGTTGTTAAGCCATATAACCGACCACATAACAATAACAGGGGTCATAATCACCCGGGGAACTAGAACTTTGGAAGACAACTAGGACAAGTGATTCGATGTTTCCGATGTGGGGAAAAGGGAGATTATGATAATGCTTGTACCACTAAGAGTCCTCCATGCTACAATTGCCAAAAGCCAGGGCACTTTGCAAGGGATTGCAAGGCTCCGAAGGTGGAACCAACAATGAATGCAACTAGGGCTACTTGTCCTACTGCTAGGGGACGCGTTTATTGCATGGGTGCTGAAGCTGGAAATCAATCTCACAATTTGATCCAATGAGACTGCAAAATTGCAGGTAACATACTAATTGCACTTTTTGATTCGGGGGCAACCCATTCCTTCATTGATATGGATTGTGTGAATCGTTTGAAGCTATCTATATCTTCCTTGCCTTTTGATTTGGTTGTTTCCACACCTGCTAAGCCTTTGACTGTAATTACTACATGTTTACACTGTCATGTAACTATTCATAATAGGAATTTCTTGACTAATTTGATTTGTTTACCCCTACAATCACTCGAGATCATTCTCGGCATGGATTGGATGTCGTATCATTATGTAATCTTGGATTGTGCCTGCAAATTAGTTCTCTTCCCCGAGCCTGAAGTCGTTCGGTATTTAGCTGCTTACAAACTCGGAATGTCGCTGAGAGAATGAACTCAAGAATTTCTATCATTGGCTAACGTGGAGGCAAACATAGAAGTGAGTATAGAACATGTGGTGCTTGTCAAGGAGTACCCAGACGTATTTCCAATAGAAATTCCAAGATTACCCCCAGTAAGAGAGGTGGAGTTCTTCATTGATCTACACCTAGGAACCGGACCTATTTCGATTGCGCCATATCGGATTTCGCCATTGGAATTGAACGAGCTCAAGGGCCAAATTGAAGATTTGTTGGAGAAAAGATTTATCATACTAAGTGTGTCACCATGGGGAGCTCCGGTATTGTTGGTTAAGAAGAAGGACGGAATCTCGCACTTATGTGTGGATTATAGGCAACTTAACAAGGCGACTATTAAGAATCGTTATCCTTTAGCACGTATCGACGATTTGATGGATCAATTAAGAGGAGCCGTGGTGTTATCGAAGATTGATTTGAAGTCAGGTTACCATCAGATTCGGGTAAGAGAAGGAGATATTCAGAAGACTGCTTTCGAAATCCGTTATGGACATTATGAATATCTTGTTATGCCATTTGGAGTTACAAATGCACTAGCAATTTTTTTGGATTACATGAATAGAATCATTAGCCCATTTCTGGATAAATTTATTGTGGTGTTCATCGATGATATATTGATTTATTCAAGGAATAAGGAAGAACATGGAAAGCATTTGCGTCAAGTTATTGAAGTTTTACGCGAGAAGCAATTGTATGCCAATCTATCAAAGTGCGAGTTTTGGCTAGAAAAAGTGAACTTCTTAGGACATGTGATAAGCAAAGAAGGAATCATTGTGGATCCGGAAAAGATTGATACAGTCTTCACTTGGAAACAGCCTCAGGCAATCACAGACATACGAAGTTTTGTCAGACTGGCAGGATACTACAGGAGGTTTATTGAAGGATTTGCTAAGATTGTAGCTCCATTGACACAACTCACTAGAAAGAATCAGCCGTTCGCATGGACAGAGAAGTGTGAAGAAAATTTTCAGTTACTTAAGGAAAAGCTGACAACCTCACCAGTATTGGTCTTACCACAACCGGAAGAACCATACGAAGTTTACTGTGATGCATCACACCAAGGTTTGGGATATGTTCTAATACAACACAAGAAGGTTGTAGCCTATGCCTCAAGACAATTGAAAACTCATGAACGAAACTACCTACTCATGAATTAGAGCTTGCTGCTGTAGTTTTTGCATTAAAGATCTGGAGGCACTACTTATATGGATGCACGTTCACAATGTTCAGTGACCATAAAAGTTTAACATATTTGTTTGATCAGAAAGAATTGAACATGCGCCAGAGGAGATGGATGGAGACTCTTAAGGATTTTGATTTCACATTGCAGTACCACCCTGGAAAAGCCAATGTGGTGGATGATGCATTGAGTAGAAGAAGTGTGTTAATATCTTCAACAATATTGGCTAGACAACAAGAGTTGTGGGAAGCATTTAGAGATCTACACTTGGACGTAGAGTTTGCACCGGGAATTTTAAAATGTGGAACGATAAAAATTTCGAGTGGTCTACTTGAGGACATTGCGAATTTTCAAGATGATGCATTAATCCAAGAGAAGAGGAACCTAATAGTGCAAGGAAAGACAACTGAGTTCAAGATTGGACCAGATAATATTTTGAGATGTATGGGAGGATTTGTGTACTGGCAGTTGTAGATCTGAGGAGAACAATTTTAGAAGAGGCTCATAAGAGATAATTGAGTATCCATCCCGGAGCGAGAAAGATGTATCAGGACCTAAGGCAAAAAATTTGGTGGCCATGAATGAAGAGACATGTAGCGAAGTATGTATCAACTTGTTTAACTTTCCAGAAAGCGAAAGTGGAAAATCAGCGACCTGCTGAAATATTACAACCTTTAGATATACCTGAATGGAAGTGGGACAACATTTCCATCGACTTTATAACTAGATTACCGAAGACAAGGAGAAAGAATGATTCTATTTGGATGATAGTGGATCGATTAACTAAATCCACACATTTTTACCAGTAAAGACCATCTATAAGGTAAATAAGCTAACAGAGATCTACATTGCTGAAATTGTGAGATTACACGGAGTACCGTTGAGTATCGTATCGGACCGTGACCCGAAATTCACGTCTCACTTTTGGGGAGCATTGCATGAAGCGTTGGGAACGAAACTGAGGTTAAGTTCAGCATACCATCCGCAAACAGATGGACAAACTTAGAGAACGAATCAGTCCTTGGAAGATTTATTAAGAGCATGTGTATTAGATGATAGAGGGAGTTGGGATGATGTATTGCCATTGATTGAGTTTACCTACAACAATAGTTTCCACGCAAGTATTCGAATGGCACCATATGAGGCTTTGTATGAACGCAAGTGCCAGATGCCTTTATGCTAGTATAAGGACGGAGAGAGTATGATTGTAGGACCTGAGATGGTGCAACAGACTACAGAGAAGGTCTAAAGGATAAAAGAGAAAATGAAGATCTCACAAGACCGTCAGAGGAGTTATGCGGACAAGCGTCGCAGACCTTTGGAATTCGAGCAGGGTGATCATGTGTTTCTAAGGGTCACACCTACAACTGGAGTTGGCAGAGCCATTAAATCAAGAAAATTAACTTCGAAATTTATTGGACCATACCAAATTACTACACGAATTGGACGAGTGGCTTATCGAATTGCTTTACCTCCAATAATGTCCAATATTCACGACGTACTTCACGTGTCGCAATTAAGGAAATACATTTTAGATCTGTCACATGTGCTCGAACCGGACACAATTCAACTAAAGGATAACATGTCATTTGAAGTACTATCTGTAAGAATTGAGGACAGGAAGATTAAACAGTTAAGGAACAAGGAAGTTTTGTTGGTCAAAGTGATTTGGAATCCAACTACTGGAGACACAACTTGGGAACTAGAGAGTAAGATGAGGGAACAACACCTTGATTTCTTTATCCACGCATAGTTTCGAGGACGAAACTAATTTTAGGGGGGAAGTAATGTAAGACCCGTAATTTTAAATTCTAATTTATGCAATTTCACGGTATTTTGTGTTAAGATTACTTAGGCTTTTAGCCAATTTTAAATTATTTTGTGAATTAAGTACCAAAGATATTTTTTTTGAGATTTTGTAATATGTTTAATATATGTATATATATATATATTGAGACCAACTAAAATTGTTTGTCGAATAATAATTTAATTATATTACGAGGAATTTGATATCGGGTGGTTTATTAAGAATTTATCTGTTAGTAGAGTTACGACGAGAGTAGATATTTTACCGAAATAGTTGGAGATGTGAGTGAAGTGATGTGCGTAAGGGTATTTAGATATTTATAGGTTAGTTTTAATTATAATATATATACATATATAGTTGGTGGAAGTAAGTATTATGTATGTATATATATAAGTGAGAGGCGAGGGAAAGAAAGGAGGAAACAAATTAGAAAAACAGAAAGAGAAAAAAATCTCACCTGTCCGCGAATCATTTCCTTTCTTCCTTTGTTTTGGCTTGACCACTAAGTTTGGTAGAAACACATAACAAAAATCCTAATTTACTTACTAGATCTAAGCTTCCATTCGAGAAGTGGTAAGAGGGAAAGTTACTCATCTTCACACTACGGTGCTTGTGAGCTAACTTTTGTGGCGTCGACGCGAGCGAGAGTTTCACCGTATTTGATCGCGGTAGCGGAAAACGGTTGAGAAAGCGTTAACGAAGGTAAAGGGCTCCTTCCAAATATTTAGTTTGCATATAGGAACTCTATATGTGTGATTGATGGATAATAAATTTTGACGTGAAAATATATATGTTTCGAGTTCTTAACCGAATCATTGTTGTTGTGTTATTGTTGTTGTTGTTTTATCGTGTTGAAGATGCTTTTGATTGAGTTGTTGTCGTTATCAGTGTTGTTGGTAATGGTTGGATTTGAGAGATTGATTGTTGTTGTGTTGAGGTTGTGTAATGAGTTATTCTCGATTAAAAGAGTTTGAGCTGAAGTTGAAATTTACAAGAAAAAAATATGCATTGTTTCGAAGATGTATTCGAATACAGCTACTCGTATTCGAATACACTTCTGCAAACGTTCAGTTTTTATTTAAATTTTGAACCTCGTTCTTATTTAAATTTTGAACCTCGTATTTGAATACAACTATGTGATTTTTGCCACTGATTTGTGTGGTATTCGAATACACGAGCATGTAGTCGAATACAAAAGTTCTGATTTTGCTACTAACTTTTCATCTGTATTCAGCTACGACTCTCCGTATTCGAATACATAATTGAAGATTTTGCTACTGACTTGTCATCTGTATTCGCCTACGACTTTTCGTATTCGAATACAAATCTCCAGAGTTTGCTACTGACCTCGCGTTTGTATTTGGCTACGACTCTTCGTATTCGAATACAAATCTCCAGATTTTGCTACTGACCTCGCAGCTATATTCGGCTACGACTCTTCGTATTTGAATAGAAATCTCCAGATTTTGCTACTGACTTCGCATCTGTATTCGGCTACGAGAAGCTGTATTCGAATACAACCTTGATTTTTGTCAAAAATGCTATTTTTAAATATTTGTTTATGCACTTAATTACTTGAAAAACATTTTTTAATGCTTATGACAAATTATATGAGGTTCTCTTAATATTGTTTCTTTAATGGTTATGAAGTATCCGGGTTCATAGTTGCATTTACGTATTGATTACAGTGAAGAGAGTTAGAGTACGCTCATGCATTTCATAGTTTGTGGTGACCGCAATGAGCCACAGTGTCCGTGGTGACCGTGATGGGCCACGAAGTTAAGTAGGGATCTTGATGGGCCATAAAGTAAAGTAATGATTGTGATGGGCTACGGGGTGGTTCCATGTGATAGGTGGTCCATCTTATCCTTACAAGGATTTAACTTATGTGTAAGGCCTGTGATAGGCTACATTTTACGTAAATCGTGCTAGTCTGTGATGCAACTTCACCATGGTAATTAGTACTAAGGCCTATGATAGGCGGTACAATTATGATTTACGCTCTTCGAGGAGGGTTTGGTTTTGTCCTACAAATTCCATAATCATGTGCACGGGCATATAAGCATTGCATTAGGGTGCTTAGCATGCGAGTCATGTTTGTTATGATCTGATATGTGAAAATGATATGTGCAAGTACCTTAAATTCCAAGTTCCTAATAAGTTGTTGTGATTGATTGATTGTACTTTGGGGTTTGCAACATGATCTGTATTCTCAATCTTTTGTTTCATCGAAAACTTAGATGTTATGCATTTTCAATAAGTGGGTATACTTATTTTATCACTGTCGTTATCTTGCTGGAGCTGCTATGTATGTATTGTTGTCTTTTGACATAATTGTTAATTGTTAACTGTTATTTTCGGTTGGTGACCTTTACATTATTGTAGAAAATTGGGGTTTGCCCTCAGATGATACTCGTGTTCATTCCACCGACGGTTACCCTGACGACTAAGACATCGTTAGACTTCCCTGATCGACATACGCCGACTGCTTGGGTATACGACCCCATCTCAAGAAAGGCTACTTATACGGGGAGGGTGGTGAGAACCAGTAGGAGTGTCGGGGCAATGTTGTATGTGGAATACACTAACGGGTGGATCGACTTTCCTGTACCTTCAGGATTAGTGCTGGACGCGAACGGAGTATATACGGATGCAGAGAGTCCTGCAATTGGAAGTGAGACGAAGGTCACCGTAGGTGTGGTAACTCCTACTATAGTAGCAGGGGATGTGGTGCTTGGACCCGAAACAAGCGAGAAGGGTAAGGGACCGATGCTAGTGGGAGATGACATTTCAGCTTCGTCTAGGCCGGTCGGGGACCAGGGCTTTTTTTATGAACCACTGGTGCCTTGGTTGGTGTCACCGCGGAATGAGTCTGAGCTTCCACTTCAGGTGAACGATTCCCTACCTACTGACAGTGAAGTAGATGACTGCTTTGAGATTTCAGCGCCGCCGAAGCCACCTATATCGTGGGTGGATCTGACTTTTGAGGAAACTGATCCTTCTATGGATGATGAGGAGGAGGATGTCACTTCGAGGAGAGATACTGCGTCAGACGAGACTTGTGCAGAGTGTGGCAGGCACCCTTGTTACTATAGTTGTTAGTGGATGATCAGATTATTTTTTGTTGTATAGGGCCTTAGTGTTTTGGTGGTTGTACTTATTTGGTTTTGGGATGATTGTACCTATGACGTACTTTGACAGTGATTTTTGTTGGTGGGTTCATGTTCCATTTTTTTGACGTGACCATGGGGGGAATAGCATTCTTGGAGCAGTACCTCTGTGCAGCTATCTGCCGAGAATACCTCAGGGGTATGAGCGATACTTGATAGGTCTCATAGCCCCGGTGTATTTTCTATTTGTATATTTTGAATTATCGTCCCAAAAACTATTTTAGCCTATTTGAATATATGATGTAATTATTTATTTCTCTTGTCGTTTTGTGTTACGACGTTTTATTTTTACTAAGTGGTTTTAAAAAGAAAAAAATACATTTGCGCTATTAAAAATCGGGGTGTTACATCTTGCATCAGATATCTTGTCAAAATTGGCGTTGTCAAGGCATTGGTGAAGAATAAAGGTGGCTTTACAATCTTTCTTCTTGTTTTCTTTGAATCTTGATCTATGCTCCTCTGTTGAATTTGCACCCAAATCATCAAAACCATTTTTGATGATCTCCAATACTTCTTGGAACCCAAACAATGTTCGAATCTGCACCTTCCATCTATTCCAATCTTTTCCATCAAAATGTGGCATATGAGATGGAAAACTTCCCACGTTTGCACTTGAACTCATCTTCACTTCACTCGTGTTTGAATCCTCACACTTCACTCGTGTTTATCACTTTGGAATTGAAATTTTGCTCTGGATATTACTGTTAGCTTTCAAGCTAATTACTTCAAGTGCAATAGAATGGAAGAATAGAATCAATGTGAATGAATGGACTTATTATTGATTGAATGTATTGTGCTATATATATACATGATTTATTCTAACTAACTGTCCTCTAACTATATAACTAACTAATTAAAATATTAATTAGTTAATTACAACATACACTTATTGTTAAAACTTGAATTACATAAAATTACAATATGGAGAACGTTCTCTGTTTTCTAACACTTAAACAGAGAACGTTCTCCGTTACCAACAAGTATGACATTTTCACTCTTATGCAAAGTTCAACTAATGTCCCGACGCAAGCTTAAGACACATAGTCTTTAATTCTAGTATTGTATTTAAATTCTAACCATGTGACATTTTGTAAAATTATTTAAACTCTAACCATACAAGATATTTTGTAAATATAATATATTGATTGGAATCACATTTTGTAGTGATGTCTTTGTTTGAGTTGTATATTAATTGTATATTTGTAGTGAAAAAATTGCAGAGACTAAGTTAAAAAAATATTAATTACAATTTTAGTCTCTATTTTTTTCAATTCACGAAATCTGTGTATTTAAAATTTTGTCTGTTTTGGACTGTTATTCTTATTTTTTAACTAAAAAATGATGATGTGACATGTTTTAAATAACATGATATATAATATGATGACGTAGAATGATTAACACCCATGAAATCGCAATAAAACCCTCTAAAAATTTAACTTTCAACTTCAGACATTTTTTATTTTTGTAGTTTAGTTAATTACATGAATAATTAATGCATCTAGATGGTTTTATATCATGAAATTGTATGACGCATCATTTTAAATATGTCAAATAGTCATTTTTTTAATTAAAAAATATGTGAGATGAGACAAAACTGTCGATTTTTAAAATAGATAGACTAATTCCGTGAATTGGTAAAAATAGAGGAGTCAAAACTACAATTAAGCAAAAAAGAAAATATATTTATAGAGACTAAGAACATCCATAATATAACCATAGTTTTATATATTATAAAAAAAAAGGTTTTATTTCCTGTTATTTTGTTTCATATTTTGAGTATTAAAAGCTATTAAGATTTCCTTTAAATAGTTGTAAATTAGTCATTTGTGTGACACCCTAAATCCCAATTTAATATTATTTTTTTTTCTTTCTAAAATTTAATTTTTAAAATAATAAAATTCAAAAAAATAAATAAATAAACTTTCAAACATTTTCTTTAAGGCAAAGAGTATCACTTATTTATAAACATGTCACATTAATCCAAAATTTTTACCAAACTTAGTAACTCGAAATCATAATATTAGACAACAAAAATCCCTTTTGAAGTGCACACACATAAGTTTAATGATAAATGCAACGTATTCCCAACCCAATGTCACTATCAGAGCGGGAGTTCCCAAAATAAAAGACATTCAAATATGAAGTTAACAAAAGAAAAATAATAAAAGTCTTCAAGATAAGATGGCTTCCTACACTCTTAGGGTATTAGTCTTCACCTGCAGCTTGCAGCTCGTCTGCGTCCATCGCAAACGCCAAACACAAACAACGAGGAGTGAGTATCGAAATTATGTAACAGTATAATATAAACGAGGAGAACACACAAATAGTCAAATTAGCACAAACATGAGAAACATTCAAGATCATTATATCAAAGTGTAGTCTAAATCGATCACAATTAAGCGGTCACAAGGATGAAATATTATGCATGTCCTATACTCTATACTTCTTCATCATTTGGTACCATTCTACTCTAAAGTACTTGGTTAGGAGGCTTGATGCTATGCCACTACAAGAGTGGAGGACAATTCATGAATGGCCAAGTCCTCATAGATCCCCTCAACTCAACCCGAGACACATATACGCGACACTCGCGGTACTCTTGTTTTGCATGGTAGCTCTCGGCCTTATGGAATGACTCACTAATCCACTTAGGAATTCCCAACTAGAGGTACCCCCAAAGTCTATCAGTCTTACCTTACGGTTCGACTGTAGCCCTCCACGATCAGGCTCATTCAGTTGTACTTCCCTTAATCACTAGGTTTTTCAGACCCTCCCTATATGAGGACAAAATAATCCTCACTCCAAAGCCTACAACACATATTTCATACTTACTCGATTGTCACAACTCAATAAATTTCAATTCACAATATACATCAAAATTTACATCATTATATATATATATATATATATTCACTACAAGAAAAAAAATTGCTTTGCGGCAGTTTTGAAGGATGTTTGCGGCGATTACAACTGCCTCAACTGGAAGATTGCGACGGTTCGTCAACTGTCGCTGATTCGTGCGTCGCAAGACGTTTTTGCGATGGTTTTCGAAAATCGTCGTTTCAACCGTCGCCAAATTTGCGACGGTTCCTAACCGCCTCAAAATACCTTTTTTTGCGACGGTTTGAACCGCCGCAAAACACGTTCATTATTTTTTTTTAAACTTTGCAATAGTTATCAACCGTCACTATATTCATTTTGAGACAATTTGAACCGTCGCAATCCTAATAATTTAAATTAAAAAATTATGATACCATTTTTTCCTATTTTTTATTATTTAAAATAAAAAATATTCATAAATATCATCCACATAATTTAAATACACAATTATATAATTATTGTAACTTAATTCAATTTATATAATTTTTTCAAAAGATATAACACCAATTCATACATTGAACTCAACTAAAATAATAAATAAAATAGTTTAAATATTCAAAACATTAGTGGAGTGGCTAAACATACAAAACAGCTCCATGAAACATAAAAGTTCATCAAAATATCTAATCAGTCTCTAATGGTGTTGCTCCACGATCATCAGGTTGGTGGCTAGAAACAAATGAACGTCTACCATCTATTAGCGATTCTATGTCTGTTGCCTGGAAAAAAATTATATTAACCTCAATGAATCTTGATAAACATTGTCAAATACTAATTAACTAAATTTCTCATATAGAAAATATCAATCATTACACAATTGATATTTTAACCAAGACAATGATAATGAACTTTTATGTTACTTCATACCAGTTTTTTTTTATAACTAATATAGAAATGAATATACCTAATATAGAAATCAATATACTATATGAACACAGAATGTATGCCCACAGATAGAACATAATAGCAGCAGACATACATAACAAAAGAATCAAATCATTTCTATCACAATAAACATACCTCTGAATTTTGAGGAAGCCACGACAGTAAGAAGTACCTTCAGCACTTGGAGAATGGTACTGCATGTTGATTTTCAAAAATGAATGTATGTATAGTCAGTATTAATTGCCTATGCGTAATAATTAGCATACTTGTCAGGGGATGAATTGTCACGGCAATAATAATTAGCATACCTGAATTTTGAGGAAGCCACGGCAGTAAGAAGTACCTTCAGGTGATGAATGGTACTGCATGTTGATTTTCAAAAATGAATATAGCATGCCCATACATGGATACAATCTAAAGCAGGCTCTAGGATTTTCAAGTTCTTTGTTTCAATGGCAAGACGAAGTGGATTTAAAACAAGTTCAGCATCAGCTCCTTCAAGAGTATTCCCAGCTTTAGCTAATAGAAGAGTAATATTTCCACTATGAGGCCTGCTACCATGATCTGCTGCTCCATCTTCAGTTTCATTTACACTAGTACAAATCAAATCAAAACAATGTTATAATTAAAATTATCCAGCTCCATTCTCATTTTGCCAAACCAGTATAGTTAAATTACAGCTATAGCGTAACATAATCTAAGCAAATGGCTAATGTTCAGTGATTTCTCTCTATTAATCTAATGGTCGACATCCAACTGTAGTGCAAAGCCGGGCTGTAGAGGATTTGGACATCCGCTATTTTTTGTTATCTGCCATTCACAACATTGTCTCAACTTAAAAAAAAAACAACTCCCGAGTAAAATTATTCAAAGCGCATGAGTATCGTGCTTTTTATCTAAAGCATCTTACCTCACAGATTCAGTGAGGGTGCAGCTTGATTTGCCTCGTTCTGCTTTCTCTGGCTAGCCTCTTTGGTAATATCTAAGCATTAAACATATACAATGAGATTAGTAGTGTTATCATAACTACATGATCACATGAACTGAAGGATCAATGCAAGCAATTGAATAGTCAAGAGATTAATTATCTTAACTAAGCTGAAAAGAAGGAGAAAGAAAAGCGGATTACAACAACAAAATAGCAATTGAAATAGATAGGGATCTAGGTTGTGGAATTGATATTTTTAATATCAATCATTACACAATTGATATTTTTAACCAAAGACAAACAGTTCTCATGGGATTTAACTAATCATTTGAGCTTAACAACTTTGTTACAAGAAACATAAATGGTTCAGCAAAATGAACATAAAAATACCTGTTGCTAGATATTCAAGAGCTGCATATCCACAAGTTCCCATTACCCTGGTGGAGACATGGCTTTTCTCACCTGTTGGACCATCCTTTGCCAGCCCGAAATCAGAAAGCTTTGCTTTATAATCCTACAATCAACTCAAGAAATGTGTTTTTTTCAGACATGCTATCCAAATAATCTCTTACATATATCACTTTTGTTTCAGCACTGTGCAGAAATGCAAGCCCTTTGGCAGCATCAAGAGCAACCTTTAGACGGAGACTCCAAGAAAGTGGTTGAAAATATGAGCCTCCTGTTTCAATAATATCGCCGATGTTAATCAAACTTCTTCCAAAGTTTAAAACTAAGGAAAAAATGGGAAAGGAATAACAGAATAACTCACTCCTGAACAAGTGATTTTCCAAGCTTCCACGGGGCATAAACTCATAGCGCAGGAAATCGGTGTTCTTCTTCAAGGCAATAACCAATCAATCTCATTAAATGAGGATGAGAAAACTGTCCAAGATAGTTGACTTCAGCCTAAAAGTGAAAACAAAAACATAGTTAAGCAAACATTTATTGTCTGCATACTGAAAAATAAACTCCTCTTAGTTTTCCAATCATTACTAATTACTAACATAGTAGTATTATCAAACAATACAACATAACATAGAAACAATTTGCTTCTTAATTATCAAAAGCAAATGATTTAAACAAGTAGATTAAACTCACCAACCACTCCCTGTGACCTTGGCAACCATCTTGATTAAGTCTTTTAACAGCAATAACAATACCAGTGCCAGGTTTGGTAGCAGCCAATGAATTCTCATCAATCCAACCCTTAGAAATGATCCAAAACCACCTTCTCCCAACACGCTATTGGGACGAAAATTTCTAGTTGCTGCCTTAAGTTCTGCTAAGGTATAACTCTTTAAATTGGATGACTGCAAGATCTCGCCCTCGCTTTGAGGAGTCTGAGGCACTGATACAGCTGAACCCTTACTGTTGTTTGTGCTGCTCAGATCATTTCCAATGGAACCTGCACTCTTTGAATTTAACCCTGCCAAATCCATCCATATCCATTACAACATGAAATGTAACATAAATTGAGCTATCAAACTAGATCTTCAACTGTGTTCACACAATCAAATAGATTTGAGTAATAAGGTTAAACCTCAAGAATACCACACGATGAAAGTACTATTACTATATGAGCCAATATCTTGAGACAAGATAAATTAGCATCAAAACAAATGAAGCATGGATAGTGTCATCCTCACAGGAAAATCACACACGACACTGACACATCGAAAATTAAGAGGAATCATTGATCCCTTCATATATATCAGCAAAAGAAAAACTTTTAAACTTACATAAGCATATGTATTAAATATATATATACACACACACGTACATATATATTCAAAACACTGCAAATCATCATGCACAAAGCAGAAGAAAGCACATCTTCTTAATATTATTGTTTTTGACAGAATTTTTTCCAATGTTAAAAAAATACCTAAGCAAACCAGAGTTCAGCAAACCAGATTTCTCTATCAAAGCTAGCCTCCAAAGCTTTAACTTCTTTATCAAACTCTTTAATAAACCTGGAAAAAAAATAGATCCAACAACATATACAGTAGAGTAAGCACGCAGAGAGCAAAACCTTAGTTCTTCAATCACGGTAATTCATGATCAAGATTCAATGTGCTTCCAATGCCAAAAATTAAATCAGTTAACCAATCACTCAACTTTTGTTTTTTGGCCTTAACCCTCTAGATCCCAAGGGAAAGGGTCCTAATAATCGAGAGCCTAGTTAGCAAGTAAGTAAAGCTTCTCTAACATTGTTTCAGCTGGGGTTCGAGCTAGGGTTTGAACTCAAGTGCTTCTGATCAAGTTATCCATATAAAAAAAACACATAGCATACTATTGCAAAAAGCTCTTTCTCTATTTCTGATCAGTACTCAATTTGAAGGGAGAAATAGTTAAAGGAAGCATCAACAACAAAGAAGATGGGAGCTTTACCTTATATAGCACAGCAAGACGACGGAAGACGATGGAAAGATGGAGTACAATGAAAAGGCGACGTCGGAAAGATCATGAAGGGAGGCCGCAAACAAAGACGAAGGGAGGGCGGAGCAAACAGAGACGAAGGGAGGGCAGAGCAAACAGAGATGAAGGGAGGCCGCAATAAACAAATTTGAGATGGAGAAAGATCACGAATAAGGAAGATGGAGGGTAGTCGTGAATGGGGAGGAACCTGAGATGGAGGATGGAAGGTTTGGTCGCAATTTTGGGGAAAACGAAAATGAGAGAAAACGCAATTTTGGGGAACCTGAAACACGTTTTGGAGCAATAAGGGTTTTGGAGGTTTTGGGGCGGCGGCGGTTGACAAAAACCGCCCCAAGAACCGTCGCGGTTTTGTGATAAGGGCGGTTGTTCAGGAACCGTCGCAAGCCAAGTGTCGCAAAACTGAAATTTTCTTGTAGTGATTAGTCAATCTCAATAAAATCTCAATATTTGGTTTACACCACTCACAATGCACAATCCAATTTTATCAATCACATAATAAGAAATCAAACAAGCGGTGCATTCAAGTAATATCACAATTTTAATCAAGTAAACCAGAGCACTCAAGTACATATCATTCATACAATAACAATCAACACAAGGTTTCATAAAATCAAACAATATGCAATCTTGATATAAATAAATTCACAGCAATTATATAGGTTGCTAAAATATATTTTAGTCCTCCCTATTACCTTTCATATATTATTAATTAATTATTATTACTCGATAAGGCTCGACTGTACGTAGTAAGCCACGGATGAATATCTAGAAATTTCAGTATTCCCGTTCATCTCATGTTATTTTATACTCATAAAATTGAACTTTGTCTCACCCCTTACCTTGGTTGAAGATTTTTCTCAGCGAAGTCGATCCGCTTATTTAATGTGTCGCGTCTTCGCCAATCACCGCCTCTAATAATTCACGGAAGAAATAAAGCAACACAAAAATCAAATATCCATTAATTACTTGGTGTAATAGGTAAATAAATTGTTTACTGTTACTAAAAATTGGAATAAAGAATATATATTTTCACACAAAAGAATTGAAGAGCAGTCCAATCAGATAATGTCTCAACAAAGACAATATATATATATATAACAAAATTAAAATGTTTCTCTGCAACAGAATTGGCCAAGGTCCAAGACTTTTGAAATCCTTGGCATGATATTTCATAGTTTAAATACTACTTCCATAAGTAAAATTAAAGACACCGTTTAGTTAGAAATTTTCTTCTGTAGAATAAAACTAGTCTAATTACTCATTACTGAAATGTATCTTATCAAAATGACAGTACCATTCTTTCAATGCGTCTAATGGCTTGAAGGACAACAAAATTTTGATATTATGCATGTAAACCATAGTCTACTGCTCTTAGAAATTTCAGTAGGTAGAGGAATAATCATTTGAGCAACAAAGACACACTGATCATGTTAAATAAACCTCCATCAAAACCACGAGATAAGTTGAGGCATTATGGTTTTGCACAAGACATTGTTTCTCATAGTTAGCTGATAAGCTTGTATTGCCTAAATATAGACGTAAAACCTTACATAACAAAGAAAGTCCCAAATATTAGATAAATCAATGCTCAAGCTAGGCTAAGAGAATTGTTTAGAGGGATTTTCCATATGAAATCACAGTCCCTTAATTTTTACGGCCTGGAATATGTAGTTCACCACAACATAAATTTTTATCATTGTTTCCCCTATACTTTCATCCGCATCAGAAGTATATATCATCAGGATGTTGAGAAAGCTAATTATGACTACACATATACTGCCCAGCATTATTATAATTCGATCAACAGCCCTATATTGATATAATTGATAGAATTGGGAAAAGTATATCATATTGATGGAATTAGGAAAATATGTTCTCTTCTTTTTATTTAGACCAAAGTGTGTCGAATTTGAAATTCAAAAAAGTGTATTAAATTGATGTAATTAGGAATATATACTCCCTTCTTTTTATTCAGACCAAATCGAATCAATTGATGGGATTAAGAAAAAAAATATATCTACTGTATGGTACGGCTATATTGTAGTGTTGTGTTAGAACCTAGTGACTGAAACAGAGTTGCAGCGGATTTGTTTTCTTTTTCTTTCCCTCAGTGCGTACGCGTAACTTTGGCTGATATATATATATATATATATATATATATATATATAAATGTTTTAGTGTTTTCTTTAAAACATCATCGTTTTTCCCAGAGGAAGGGAGTGTTAAGATGATTTTCTAAAAAAGAAAATTTTGCTAAAAATATTTCGATATCTTTGATTTAGGAGAAATCCTTCTATCCCTTAGGGTTGATAGTTAACGTCTGGGTATTATGGCCTGTTGTGAATTATTGGCACTATTACGTCATTGCTTGCATCTTATTATTGTCCTTTTCCTTTTTTACTTTGTTGAGTCATTGTTTCTATCATTGCATCCCAAATGTCTTCGGGACTAGGTTCTTCATCTTCTTGAGATTCCTCAGCTAAGCAATCAAAAGCATTGGAATCCATTGATCCTTGTGAACTGGTTTCCATAAAAACATTTTATTTTTTCCTGGCAAAGCTTTGAAAAATACAATTTCCTTTCATATTACACTCTCCTCTGATAGTCTACTATTTTCCAACTTATTTTTATTTTATCTTCCTCATCCATAAATAAGGTATCTAATTTTCTTCTTATGATAATTATTAGCTAAGCTACTAAGTTGTAATAAGGCGATAAAATGGTATCAGAGCCTTTTCTGAGTAAGTTATTCATATGAATTTATAATTCTAGCAACATCTTTTTTGTTTCTATAAATGAAATGTTTTTAGTGTTTTCTTTAAAACATCATCGTTTTTCCCAGAGGAAGGGAGTGTTAAGATGATTTTCTAAAACGGAAAATTTTGCTAAAAATATTTCGATATCTTTGATTTAGGAGAAATCCTTCTATCCCTTAGGGTTGATAGTTAAACAGTTTCACTGTTTGCAAAGATATCAAAAAAGATGTTGAGAGAAAGATGAATTCATAAGTTCAACTGACTCATTAAGATCTGGTTCTTTTACTCGTCTCATTACAACTGATTTAGCATATCTTGAGATATCTGTTATGAATTTAGATGATCATAATCATCAAGAAAATTCAATAAAAAATGAAGAATTAGTTGAATATCCAAAAAATTTGGATCAATTAAATAAATGGACTATTCCATCTATTCCTCTTAAACAAATATACAAATTTGGTATGTTTGATCTCATGTCTCGTTATGCAGTTAAGACCATAGAACAGACTACACAGGTTTCTGATAATATTTAAACAATAAAATTATTAAGTAAAAAAGATTTACTTCCTTTTAAGGATTATAATTTTATTCATATTGGACTTATTCAAATTGCTTTTAAACCTCTAACTTTATTAGGTTTAAATTCTAGCATCATGGCATATGTTAGAGATGGTAGAAGTAAAGACTTCAAATCATCCCTAGCTGCTTTAATTGAAACCAGCTTGTGTCATGGTCTTGTTTATTTCGATGTTTCCCCTAATTTAAGTTTATCTTTAACTGATAAAAACTTATTATATGCTATACAGCTCACTATACATACAAATGGGTATAACTTCAAACCAGGAAGTGAAATAATTGCAATATGCTATAGAGTTTATTATAAAGTATTAAATACACTTAATCCAAAGGTTAAGCAAATATCTTTCCCCGGGACTACTACTTTAGTCCAAACTAATTTATTAACCTCTAATATAGTTACCAATAGACTAATAAAGTGGAATGAAATCAAATTCCCAGAAACTTGGTTTTTACCCCAAGCCATAGAGTCTGAACCTATATTAAATAAGGATATAGACCAGATTATCCAAACTAATGAAGGGGATATAGAAATCAAATTCAATCCCAAAAGAATTATTAGAATTCCTAGAAGTCTTTCAGAAAGACACTCTGAGTTTAATATAACTCCTACTGAATTAGGCAGAGCTTCTACCTTTCAACAGGTAGAAGAAATAGAAACTGTAGAAAATATTAGAATTAGTGAGGATAAAATTCCTTATGGAATTTATCAGAAAAATAATTCACAAAGTAGACTATCACCTACTCAATCAGAAATGAGTTTTCATATATGATGACAGATTTCATAGATTTCTCCCCAGGAAGTTAGATGAGAGAATTCATTAATAGTGAATTCCAACATGAGAGAAATGCCCAATTTAGGCAATGGTATTTTAAGAAATTTTAACCTCATGAACTTAATAAATTCAAAGACGATTATTATGAAGAATTAACCAAAACCCAGGATTATATTCCTTTTGTTAAATGGTTTGTGAATTATTTTACTAAAAAGATTAAGAATGAAATTTTAGTTCTTCAATCCAAGACTTGGGAAACTACTAAAGGAGAAAAAATTAGTTCTATATTTCCTCCAAAACAACCCATAAGCATAGGGCAAAATATAGAAGCAAATGCTTTTCTTAGCCTTCAGAAGGTAGAAAGTAACCATGTTACTATCAAAGAGCTAAATTCCATTATTAAAGCTCAAAATTATACTAATGTGTTTCTTTTATGTTTAGGAGAACAATTTATTTCTCTTGAAAAAGATTTATTATCTTTAAAAAATATGTTTGAAAAACAAATTTTCCAACAAAAATTAATTTTGGATCAAACTAATGAGAATAAGCTACCAAAAGTTGTTGAAACTCCTATTGTTCAACCACCTTTGGAAGTAAAAGGTTTCAAGATGGAAGATAATAATGCTGATTTTATTAAAATCCTTGAACAAAAATTAAAGGGATTAAATTTAAATGTTTTATCCCAAAAGGAAACTTCAGACATTTCTGAAGATGATATTTCAGAAAATAGTGAATATATAAATAATTTGACAAATATGTTTGTTGATCAAGATATTAATAAAATTGATAATATTAATCCAATATATACTTCCAAACCTATTGATAAGTATTATTACAAGAGACCTTCTCCTCAAGATTTACTCTTTGAGGAAACTGAACCATATCAGAATTCTTATTCTGGTAAAGCCATTTATGAGTGGAATATTGATGGTTTAAATGATAAACAAATTATTGATACAATACATAGAATGATGATGTATTCAACTGTTTGTAAGCAAAATGGTAACTCTGAGAATGTCATAGCAAATTTTTTAGTAACAGGTTTTATAGGCCAACTCAGAGGTTGGTGGGATGCTTATCTCACTAATACTCAGAAGCAAAATATTCTAAATCACAAAAAAGAAATTAAGATAGAAATAGATGGTAATATCACTACCACCACAACTAATGAAGAAGATGCTGTTTATACTCTTTGTTTAGCGATCCTACATAATTTTGTAGGAACAAATATTCCTATTGCAGAAAAATTACAAACTCTTTTACAAAATTTAAGATGTCCTTCGCTAACCCATTTTAGATGGTATAAGGATACTTTTTTTTCAAGAGTTTTTCAATTAAAAAATCCTGATTCTATTCATTGGAAGTCTAAATTTGTAGACGGCTTACCATATCTTTTTGCTGAAAAGGTAAGACAATCTTTAAGGTTAAAAAATGATAGCATAAATATTAATTATTTTGATTTAACCTATGGCCAAATTATTACTACATGTATTAATGAAGGATTATCTTTATGCAATGACATAAAATTAAAAAATCAATTGAAAAAGCAAAAATTATCATAAAAACATCAATTAGGAGAATTCTGTGAACAATTTGCTTTTGACACTGACAAGCCACCTGGCCTGAATAAAAAGCCTAAGGTTATTAAATCTTATAATAAGAATAAAAATAAATCTAATAATTTTTATAAATCTCCTCGCAAGAAGAGATACAGAAAAAATTATAAAAAAAAACCTTTCCATAATAAAGGCAAAAGGAAAGCCAAAAATTTAGACATTACTTGTCATAAATGTGGCAAAATAGGACACTATGCCAACAAGTGTTGGACCAAAAAAGCATTAAATGAGATTGAGGACAACCAATTAAGGACCCAATTAGAAAATTTTTTGTTAATTAGTTCTGAATCAGAACTAGAATCTTCAAATGAAGATATCAATGATACTTCTACTGATTCATCATCTTCTGGCAACAATAGCTGCCAATGCAATGAAATAAATTATTGGAAATCCATTGTGGATATGAATGGATTAAATGTTCTCACTACAGAACAAGATGAAGCCTTAAAGGTTTTAGAAACTATTTCAGATAGTAATTTAAAGAAAAAAATGATCAATTTTCTAATGAAGGAAACTGTTAAAGAAGCTCCTTTAATTATAGAAGCGCCTTATCAAATTAGTGAGGTATTATCAAGATTTAGACAGACCAATGGAACCCCTGTTTCTACTATGGATTTAAAAAGAGAAATAAATCTCTTAAAATCTGAAATTACTCAGATTAAAAAAGATAATAATATTTTATCCCAAAGAATTTCTATGTTAGAGATTCTGAAACATTTAGAAGCCAGTACTTCCAATAATAAAGAAACTACTTCTAATAATTATTTATCTATTCTGGACAAAGTCACTTCACAAAAATGGTTTGTTAAAATTACTTTAGTCATTAGTAGAAATTTTATTTTGGAAAATGAAATAGCTCTAGTCGATAGTGGGGCTGATCTTAATTGTATTCAAGAGGGAATTATCCCTACTAAATATTTTTCAAAAACCACACATGCCCTTACTCAAGCTGGTGGAGACAAATTACAAGTTAATTATAAACTTTCAAATGCATATATTTGTAATAAAAATGTTTGTTTACCAACATCTTTTATTCTAGTTAAAAATTTAACTCATAGAATTATACTAGGAACTCCTTTTTTGCATAATATTATGCCTATAATAAACATTGATCAAAATGGTATTACTACCATTATTGACAATAAGCAAATTATTTTTGAATTTATTACTGATCCTCAAACTAGAATGTTAAATGAGGTCAAAGACATTCTTATTAGTAAAGAAAAACAATTATGTTTTCTTAAAAATGAAATAAATATTTTTAATATTAACGATCATCTTAATAAAGATGAGACTAAGAGACAAATTAGAACTATGGAACAACAGTTCAAAACAGAAGTGTGTAATGATTTACCAAACACTTTCTGGAATAGAAAACAACACATCATTTCTTTACCCTACGTTGATGACTTTAAAGAAAGTCAAATTCCAACTAAGGCCAGGCCAGCTCAAATGAATCAAGAATATCTTGATCTTTGCAAAAAAGAGATTAATAATCTTTTAGAAAAATGATTAATTAGAAAATTCAAATCACCATGGAGTTGTACAGCTTTTTATGTAAATAAAAATGCTGAACAGGAACGAGGTGTTCCTAGATTAGTTATTAATTATAAACCTCTTAATAAAGTTCTGAAATGGATAAGGTATCCAATTCCTAATAAAAAAGATTTATTAGATAGACTTAATGATGCCTTAATTTTTTCAAAATTCGATATGAAATCAGGCTATTGGCAAATTCAGATTAATGAATCTGATAAATACAAAACAGCCTTTACTGTCCCCTTTGGACACTTTGAATGGAACGTCCTTCCATTTGGGCTAAAAAATGCCCCTTTTGAATTTTAGAATATTATGAATGATATTTTTAATCCCTATTCTGATTTTATGATAGCTTATATTGATGATGTTTTAGTGTTTTCAAAAACTATTGATCAACACATAAAACATTTAAAGATTTTTAAAAATTTAGTCAGACATAATGGTCTAGTTTTGTCTGCTCCCAAAATGAAATTATTCCAAACAAAAATTAGATTTTTGGGTCATGAAATAGACCAAGGAACAATTGTTCCTATAAGCAGAAGCATTGAATTTGCTTCAAGATTTCCTGAAATTATTACTGATAAGAAACAGCTCCAAAGATTTTTGAGAAGCTTAAATTATATTTCAGATTACTATGAAAATCTTTCTCAAGATACAGCTATTCTTTATAAGAGACTTAGAAAAAATCCAGGACCATGGACAAATGAACATTCTTTAGCTGTCCAAAGAAATAAAAACAAAGTTAAATGTTTGCCTTGTTTGAATTTAACAAATCCTAAGTTTTTTAAAATTGTTAAAACTGATGCTTCAAATATTGGTTATGGAGGAATCTTAAAACAGACTAATCCAGACACCAATAAAGAAATCTTAATAAGATTTACTTCTGGAAAATGGAATCCAACGCAGTCTAATTATTCGACCAATAAGAAAGAAATGCTTTCTATTATTAAATGTATTTCTAAATTCCAAGATGATTTATTAAACCAAAAATTTTTGTTAAGAATTGATTGTAGCTCAGCTAAATCAGTTATTGAAAAAGATGTCAAAAATCTTGTTTCAAAACAAATTTTTGCTAATTGGCAAGCTCAATTATCAGTATTTGAATTTGATATTCAATATATTAAAGGAGAAAATAATTCTCTTGCAGACCTTCTAACTCGTGAATTTTTGCAGGGAAATTAAGCAATCATCTTGGGGAAAATCCCAGAAAGAATGGCGACCCCAATCAGGGGAAGAGGCCGAGGCTATAATAGCCGAGGTCGTGGTGGAAGAAGGAGTAACAATTTGTTACCCTATCAAGAATCAAATATTCCTCTAATAGGGGACTGGACTACAGTCCATAGGAATAGAAATTTGCAGCAATTACCTGCACCACCAAAGAAAGAAGATATTCCTTCTTCCTCAGCAAGTAAGACATCATCTTACAAAGAGGATGCGGTTAATGAAACCCAACAAGAAGTAACAGAGTATTTTGAGAACCCTGTTACAGAAGACATAATGAATGTCGAAGAAGAAGATGTAAAATTGTCACCTAATGATGGATGGTCAATCAAAACAAGATACCTCGAATCAAGAGGATATCCTGGACTTTATGGTAAGTCTAGACCTAATTTGGAAGTCTTATTACAAATCACTGAATCAGTGACTATCACTCACCATTATCAGAATAACAATCCAGGAAGTTTTATAAAATTTAGTAAATGTCATATCAATAAGATATTTACTCCCAGAGAATGGGGATTAAATCCTAATGGTGAAAAGGCAATTAAAATTGCTGAAGATAAAATTATTTATTTTAATTACTGGGATTATGTCCAAGCTTTTACACTAGCCTTTTATTATCAAAATCCAAAGAATAAACATTCTTGGTTTTTTAGCATCAATCCAGATATAGCCGAGAAACCTATACCAAATTGGTTTTTTAATTGGTGGATCAAATTCGGTCCTTCTTTAGAAATTCTACTAGAAAATATTCTAGACTTATACAATTCGTGGTGCAATTTTAGCCCTTTAATTTTGAAAAATTCATCAAAATTAATATTTGGACAAGATCCATGTTTATTCTTTATTAAATTTCAAATTCCATGGATATGGAGGTGGACTGTGACAATAGCTCAGGATAAATTTCATATTCCTGTTCTTAGAAGAAATTTCTTCTACAAATGGTGGAATAGAATGTCTAATGAAGATCTCCAGTGTATGGAAGCCAAGATTAAAACAACTATTGTTGATGACCAATCAAAGAGAAAAGAACAAGGTTCTCAAGAAATTTCCATGAATAATCTAAAAGATTACTTTCAAAAAATTCATCCTAATGAATCTGAAGAACAAATTATGATCGGAGTTCTTGATCATATGAAAAACCAATTTTTCAAAACTTTCCCAGGAAAAAATAAAAATGTTTTTATGGAAACCAGTTCACAAGGATCAATGGATTCCAATGCTTTTGATTGCTTAGCTGGGGAATCTCAAGAAGATGAAGAACCTAGTCCCGAAGACATTTGGGATGCAATGATAGAAACAATGACTCAACAAAGTAAAAAAGGAAAAGGACAATAATAAGATGCAAGCAATGACGTAATAGTGCCAATAATTCACAAAGGCCAAATACCCAGACATTATGCTGTCGACCATAATAAAAGGAATCTCTTTTAAGTCAAAAAGAAAGCAATAATGTTGCTTTTAATATTTTTAATTTTGCTTTTTCGTGTTATTATTTGATGTAAGAAAGCAATAATGTTGCTTTTAATATGTGTCATTATTTGATGTGACGATGGGGCTCACAAAGTGCACCAGGCATTAATTATTGATCTTTGTAACCGGCTACCAAATGTCATGTTAGCCTTTTTACCGGCTTAAATAGTAAGCCTTAGTTTTTTATATAAGGCACTAAAATGCCTCAATTGTAACCAAGCTTTGAAAAATACAATTTCCTTTCATATTACACTCTCCTCTGATAGTCTACTATTTGATATATATATATATATATATATATATATATATATATATATATATATATATATATATATATATATATATAAATGCTTTCCCATGATTCTTCAATTTCTCTAAGTCTTCTTTCAGATTCGTCTTTGTTTTCCTCTTTGTATTTATGTTCTATCCTTTTCTCAAAATCCAAAAATTCCAAATTGTCCGTACCAAGTTTCCTAAAATATTCTTTCAAATATTGTGATATATCATCAAAAAGATCACCAAAAAATAACGGGTGGTCGTCTATTATCTCCAAAAAAATGGGAGAATGGACATTACTTTGAAATATATATATATATATATATATATATATATATATGGCACAGGTATGCATAACTTAGGCTAATGTACATATATATAAATATATATGGCACAAGTATCTATATATATGACTAATGTATATAAGGCTCCAATATTATTATTATTATTATTATTATTCTAAATTCACTCTATTAGTGTTAAAGGTAGCATATTAGTGCAACAATATATAGGTATATTTTTTATTTATATTTATATAACTAAATAAATATATATATATATATATATATTTCGATATATTTAAAAAATAAATTCAATATTATTAGTATTAATAATTTAAACAAATCACTAAGGCAAACACATAGCAACCGTAAAGAAAATTAATACACATGTCAAATACACGGATAATAATATATCATTAAATAAAATAACAAGAAATTGGGGTGTTACAATTTTTACTATTATAATAAATAATGATACCCCTTCCCTGTTATAAAAATGAGATGCATGAATAAAATATTTTCAAAGCAACAGTGTATATAATAATAGTAGTTATGCTTTTTTTTATTGAAGTTGATGTATAGAACAAAAATAAGTTTTTCAAAAATAAAACTAAATTTTTATATATTAATAATTTAAAATATTTAATACAAATAATACTATAATAAAATATATAGTAATAATCAACAAATAATATTACTTGATACTAAAAATTTAAAACTAAAAAATATCAATCATTAAAAAAAAATATTACGTTGACTATACAAACTAAAAAGTAATAAATAGTAATATAATATTATTTTTACATTTATTATAACCCTTTTATTAAATAGTTCCAAAAAAAACCCTTATATTAAATTAAATAGTGATACAGTATGATTTTTATATTTATTATTTACCTTTGACCACATGATTAATTAAATAAGGGATTTGTTAAGGTGCACGCACTGGTTTTTATGTAGGTGTACTTTAGTAACATATATCTTAGAGTGTATTAAACAATTTTTTAGTTATAATTAACTTGCTAAGATACTAGTAAAAAATTTAGTTCTAAAGAAGTAGTAGGTTTGTGTATTCTAGTAAATGTTTATGGGAGTTATTATCGTACACCCATTTAGTTTTTAAAATGAATATTTTAGCAACATAAATTTTGGAATGTATTAAACAACTTTTTAGTTATAACTTATTAATATATTCTTTCTAAACATTAAACGTGTGTATGTTAATGGAATTATAGAAAAAAAAAGTGCCCCTCAACAATATAAATAACAAGTTGTCATATGTTTTGAAAATCATTACCAATTTTTCCTTGGACAAGTAAGATGGTTACATTTTCCAAATTTGCGTTATTACTTTCTATGTTACTTACGATTCTAATTACTTTGCAATTTAAGGACAGTGAAAGTTTGCTCCCTAACAAAGAAACTGTGTATGTTACTAACAACACAATTAATTACTAGCTCGGGATAGATCATAAAGATAAAAATCGTAATTTTGAATTTCGATCACTAAAGTTTAGAAAAAATTACATCTTCACTTTTATGTCTAAATACTGATTAAAAGTATTTTTATATTTTTATAAATTTTTATAGACTAATATATTTCACTTTGATATTTATGTTCAATCTCATATCAGCATGATTGTGAAAAAGAATATTATCGATTTACAAAAGAAAGGTTAAAACATGAATTGTGAATTTGGTCATACTTACACATACTCTTGTATAACATGACCGATAAAAGAATGTTAATGCTGTTATAGGAAAGAGGCAAATTGGTCGTACTCTTGTATAACATGACCAATATATTTTCCTTTGGATTTATGTAGATTGAACAATAATAATATAAAATAATATAGTTTAATTTTTGCTATATTTTATTAATATATATTAACAATTGTGAATTTGATATTCCTATCTTTTTCAAAATTTTATTCTCATGTCTTTTGATGTAAAGAAAAGATTATTACACAGTAGACAGCTCTTAGGTGAATATTTTCTTCTCATTTTTCCCTTGCTTCAATTTTTTTTTTTTTTATGTTTCAAACCCCAATTTTATTATATCGTCTTTAAAGTGACAATTGTAACAAGGTTAATCATTCTCATAATTAAAGTTTCATTAAATTTGTCTCAAAATCCAAAAAGAAAAAATCTAAAAAACTAGAAAATAAGAATATTTATAATATATGTTCTATTATTGATTCTCGGAACAATTTTGTTTTTTTTTTCTCTATCTCTATCTTTTTTTTATTCTCTCTCCTTTTCCTTTTATTTTGGATTAGGTCCATATCCTCGTACTTTTGTTTTTATCCTTTATATTTTAATCTATTATTACATCATCCGCTTTGGGGGTTGTTCGCTTATCATTAATCAATTTTCTTTTATTTTATTTTTGTTTTCTTTTCGATTTTTAGATTAAGTTTGTGTCTTTTCAAAAAGTTATATCAACATTCATCATCTTTTTACTCTCTTTTTTTTTATCTTTTGATCAATATTAAAATAAAATTATTAATTCTACGTAAATTTATCAATTAACAATTTTAATAACACGGAAGTGTTTTCAGAAGATAATTTTTTAAATATTTATAGATAAATAACACAAATGAGAGAAAGAAAAGATAAATAATAATTTTATAAGTATTTTAAAAAATAAAAGATAACTTTGTAAATATCTTTTAAAAAAATTAAAGAACCAAATGACAAGACAAAAAATAAAGCACATAAGTGTTCACATAAATAAGACAAAATGATAATATAATTTAAATGTAAAGCAGTAATTATTGTCAACATAGTTGTACAATGGTCTTTATTAGTTATACTAATTACTTTAATATCTGTAAAAAGAATTAAGTACTTTAAAATTTTTAAGCTGTTCTATGTGTTACATACTTCCATTATAGACGAATGGATTATCATTTTTTGAGGGAAGACTAAATATTTGTGGCTAAATTATTATTTTGGTTCTTTAACTTTTTTTTTGGATTTTATTTTAGTTTTTTAAATAATTTATGTTCCATTTTAATCTTTTAAATATAATTTGGTTAACCACTTTACTTATTTCTATTAATTTTATTGAAAAAACGTTAAATCAAGTTTACTTGTCACTTGAGATTAAAAAAATATTAAATGAGATTGACTTGAAAAATTAAATTCAATATCAACAACTCTTCTATCCTTCTTCCCAAACTCATCCGCCTTCAACATAAAAATCTAAAAAAACAAAAACAATCATCATTCTCCAACTTCTTTTTCATCTATTTCTCAACCCCACCAAAGTATTACCACTACCTCAAAAACAAAAAATAGATCTAATATTAACAATCAAGAAAATTGGTGTTAGAACAAAACCTTAAAAAAAACCAAACTTTAACTCAAAAATGAAGAGATTATCAAAGTATAAAACAACCTACAAAAAATAAAATTAGTGTTAAAAGATTTTTCTAGGCTTGCTTCTGATTTGTTGAATTATTTTTTTTATACTATTTGTTGTTTTTTTCTTGATGTTTAAAGAAACCCAAAAATAAAAACAGAGAAAGATCAATTTCTATTAATGTTCTCTATCTTCTTCTTTTCTTCTTTATTTTAAATTTGTTTCTCAAATTTGAGTATGTCTTTAGTTTGAAAGATAAAGAATTTGTGAGACGAAGATTTAGATTAATGTTTGACATTTACAATGGACTAGAAGTATGGTTAGATATGTTAAAACAAAATCTCAATTAATCGTTTTGATGTAAACAAACAAATATTAATTAAAGACTCTAATTATGATTCTAAATTATGTGTTATTTAACATGTGATTTTGAGTGTGATAATCCAAGATAGGTACTAAGCAAAAGCAAGCAAAACCAGTTTAAAGAAAAAGCTAAAAATGAACTTCCAGAAACCAAGAATGTTCTGGACATTTTTCTAGAAAAACCAAGAACGTTCTCCACGTTTTTCACTTCATCAAGAAAGTTCAAGTCAGCTTTTAAAGCAAGGAAAGATCTTATATTTTTCGAATGAATTTCTAGTACATCTATAAGGAATATACAGCTCTCATTTTAGCAAAGGAAGTACTCCAAATCGCGTTGAGTCTTGGCAGCCGTCTGTGCAGCAACAAACGCAGCCATGTTGTTCATTGCTTTAGCCATCCTATCTTCCCGGCTGACATTGGCTCTTGCGGTGTCGTCTCTTCGTGGAGGCATTGTTTCCCTACAAAACCATCATCACTTCAGTCACACCACAACTTACACAAGACTTGACACTTTAACTACTTGCTCCTATGCATGATCAGCTAATAACTCAAAACAAATACTTAAATCAAGAAAGTTCAAGTCAGCTTTTAAAGCAAGGAAAGATCTTATATTTTTCGAATGAATTTCTAGTACATCTATAAGGAATATACAGCTCTCATTTTAGCAAAGGAAGTACTCCAAATCGCGTTGAGTCTTGGCAGCCGTCTGTGCAGCAACAAACGCAGCCATGTTGTTCATTGCTTTAGCCATCCTATCTTCCCGGCTGACATTGGCTCTTGCGGTGTCGTCTCTTCGTGGAGGCATTGTTTCCCTACAAAACCATCATCACTTCAGTCACACCACAACTTACACAAGACTTGACACTTTAACTACTTGCTCCTATGCATGATCAGCTAATAACTCAAAACAAATACTTAAATCAGAGCTTTATCCCAAAACTTTAACCAAATGCTCTTATACCACAATTGTAACACCCCGAGTTTAAAACACAGCGCGAGTGTATTTTTTTTTCAATAAATAATTAAAATGAGTTTTCCAAAATTAATGTCAAGGGAATTAAAATAAAATTTTCATCAGTTCATTTCAAAAGAGAACACCCGGCCTGTGGCCACTAAACAGTATCAGAGTGCGGAAAATACAGCGGAAAAGTCATACATTAATTCCCAAAATAAATTACATTTCCCAAAACTCAAGACCCTATACAAAAGTCTAGTCTAATCATGCACTAAGCTACAGTAGCACGGTCTCCACCGTATCCTCTATAAGTCTCGTCTTCAGCCAACCGTTCGTCCCTCTGCATTGTCCACGTAGACTCCGTATGTAAAGATCAGGGGAAACTAACGACGTTTCCGTCGTTAGTGTATCCGTCGGTAGGACGTTTTTGGGTAACATCTGAGGGCAAAGCCCAATTTCCACAATATAATAGCAAGGGTCACCGACCGAAATTAACAAATAATCACATAGCATATATTTCATAGCAACAAATATACACATGGCATATCATAAAATCAATGATGATAAATAAAGATGCTCATTTTGAAATTTCATGACATGTATCTTTCAAAATAGCAACCAATTAAGATGGAAAATAAATTGTAAGTATAGCCAACACTTCAGCATTCACAATCATTCATCAGAAATTCAGATTTCATAAAGTACTCACACACATCACTTCCCAACCATCATCATATAACCAAAACGTGACCCACCGGTCAAACCCCCAATGCAATATGTATATGCTCATGTATACAATTTCTTGGAATTACCAAGGTGCAGTCGCTCACAGACCAGCACACGTGCAGTCCCTCACGGACCAGCACGATTTATATATGTCAGACTTTAACGGCCCTCAAGACTAGGGTGCAATCTCTCACAAATCAGCACCAGTGCAGTCGCTCAATAGACCAGCACTCGTGCAGTCGCCCAACATACCAGCACTTGTGCAATCGCTCAACAGATCAACACGTGGCTGCGCATTTCAGGGTACAGACGCTCAACAGTCCAGTACCAGTGCAGTCGCTCAACAGACCAGCACCTATATACCAAAGTACAATCGCTCAACAGATCAGTACTTAGTGCAGTCGCTCAACAGACCAGCACTCGTGCAATCGCTCAACAGATCAGCACGTGGTTGCGCATTACTTTGTGGCCCATCGCGGGTACCACTTGACTATGCAATGCATGAATATGCAGTGTTTCACTTCTCTGGAAACAGTATGCAAAATCAGAAAATTCATGCCTTTCCATCATATTTAAAAATCTCAACACAATCAAGATTATCATCATCACAAACATGACTAAACAGCCAAGTATTCATTAACACTTTGAAATGTTTTCCCAAACTCTTAAAATTCAAATACAGTGTTTAACACTGGGATTTTTTGGAATTTTACGAATGTGTATTCGAATACAGCTTCTCTGTATTCGAATACAGAAGCCAAAAAAAGTGCAGAATCACACTCTGTATTCGAATACAGCCCTCTGATATTCGAATACAGAGGCAGTCTTAGTGCACAAAACAACATCTTTCACTACATCAGTAAAGTCTTAAAAACTTCATCACCACCACTTCAAAATATCACCAAAAGTTCCATTTTAATTCACCACAACATTCCCAATATCCCCCAAACACTCAGGGTTTACAAAACACTCTTAAAAACTTGGAATTTTCTGAAAACTTGAATCTGTATTCGAATACAGAAGCATGAACTGAAATTTTAACATTCTGTATTCGAATATAGCATGCCTGTAGTCGAATACAGAAGACAAAACATTGAAAATTCAGTATCTTCTCCCATGTCCTTAAAGGCTTCCAAAACATCATTCTCTCCTCTTCAAAAATATTTCAACAACTCCATTTAAAATCACTTTAACCCTTCTCAAGGTTTCCCAACACTTTAAAATGCATATCACAGTGTTTAAAACTTGATTTTCTGGAAAACACGAATCTGTATTCGAGTACAGCTTCCTTGTATTCGAATACAGAAGCTAAAAACTGAGCTTCTGGAAAAACACGAATCTGTATTCGAATACAGACCCATTGTATTCGAATACAGAAGCTGAAACTAGTGAAAATCTGCATTCTGTATTCGAATACAACATGTTTGTAGTCGAATACAGAAGCCAAAAACAAAACCAGAATGATCAACATCTGAACATCAGAAACAGAACCAGAATGATCAACATCAGAATATCAGAAACAAAACCAGAATCAGAATCATCAACACCAGAACATCTGAAAACAGAACCAGAATCAGAATCATCAACACCAGAACATCAGAAAACAGAACCAGAATCAGAATGATTAACACCAGAATCATCAGAAGCAAAAAAAAATGATTCACACCAGAATCATCAGAAGCAAAATAGAATGATTCACACCAGAATTATCAGAAGCAAAACAGAATGATTCACACCAGAATCATCAGAAGCAAAACAGAATGATTCGCACCAGAATCATCAAAAGCAAAACAGAATGATTCACACCAGAATCATCAGAAGCAAAACAGAATGATTCACACCAAAAATCATCAGAAGCAAAACAAAATGATTCGCACCAGAATCATCAGAAGCAAAACAGAATGATTCGCACCAGAATCATCATAAGCAAAACAGAATGATTCGCACCAGAATCATCAGAAGCAAAACAGAATGATTCGCACCAGAATCATCAGAAGCAAAACAGAATGATTCGCACCAAAATCATCAGAAGCAAAACAGAATGATTCACACCAGAATCATCAGAAGCAAAATAGAATGATTCACACCAGAATCATCAGAAGAAAAATAGAATGATTCACACCAGAATCATCATAAGCAAAATAGAATGATTCACACCAGAATCATCATAAGAAAAATAGAATGATTCATACCAGAATCATCAGAAGCAAAACAGAATGATTCACACTAGAATCATCAGAAGCAAAACAGAATGATTCACACCAGAATCATCAGAAGCAAAACAGAATGATCAACCCAAAGCAGAACCTGCATCTCCAAGACAACATGCAAGGCATCTTCCAGTATGCTTACACAACCAACACTACATGCAAAACATATTCCAGCTTTCTTACCCAACCAACACAACATGCAAAGCATATTCCAGCTTTCTTACACAACCAACACAACATGCAAAGCATATTCCAGCTTCCTCACACAACAAAACATCACTAATTCATTCAGCCAAAATAGTAAGCATCACATATCATCAAAACACCATCATAATGCATTTTCGCATTTTATGCAAAACAGTTTTATGGACATGCATTTTGATCATCTTCAAAATAACATGAAAGACATTATTCAACTTTCACACATAAACAAAACAGCATTAATGCATTCAACCAACCACAACCATTCACAGAATCATTACATAGCAACAGAATGCATTTTCTTCATTTTTTTCAAAATGTCATTGCAAAAACAGTTTTTCTTCAAAAACAAAAATGAAACAACATGCATTTACAGCCCTAATGCAACTAGAAAGTGGAAGGTGCCCTTACCCTTGTTGCGTGTTTGCTACTTCTCACGTTTCTATTTTCTTTCCCGTTTGCACGTCAAAAATCGGCGAAACTCCCGCCTGCGTTTGCTGCTACGAAACTGGGTTCTTTAGCTCCGTAATGATGTGGGGAATAACTTTTGTACTGGGGGTTTTCTGGTTTGGTGCCTAGGTTTCCAATTAATGTCACTTTTGAGGAACTCCCTCTTTTCACTTTGAAATTGTGAACTGGTAAGCAGAACAGAATGGGAGAGAAGGGTACTGTTACATGCAGTATTGTTACATGCAGTATGGAGGAGAGAAAGGTTTCTATCCTTTGCAGTCCATATATAGGCACCTCCATGTGTCACCTCATCACAATTAATGTTAAAATATTGTTAGATCCTCCAGCACTTAAACGTTTTGCAATTAGCCGCTAATCCTTAATTAACTGTCCGATTAATTTAATTACTCGTAATTAAATTAATTTATTCTTCATCCAATAATTTTAATTCATCTTCCAAAATAAATATTTATATATATATATATATTCACATACATATATTAAATATTTTACAAATATCCCTAAAATACCCTTAATATTAATTCCAAAATTAATATTAAATTTAAGGGTCTTACATTACCACCCCCCTTAAATTAGTTTCGTCCTCGAAACTACATGTCGATGAACAATTGAGGATATTGTTCCCTCATCTTACTCTCCAGTTCCCATGTCGCGTCTCCAGTAGTCGAATTCCAAATCACTTTGACTAGTGGGACTTCCTTGTTCCTCAACTGTTTAATCTTCTTGTCTTCAATCCTTACAGGGAATACTTCAAATGAGAGGTTGTCCTTCCGCTGAATCGTATCTGGTTCGATTACATGTGACGGGTCTGCAATGTATTTCCTTAACTGCGACACATGAAATACGTCGTGGATATTGGACAGTATGGGAGGTAGAGCAATCCGATAAGCCAAAGGTCCAATACGCGTAGTAATCTCGTATGGTCCAATAAATTTCGGAGTCAACTTTCTTGACTTAATAGCTCTGCCAACACCAGTTGTAGGCGTAACCCTTAGGAATACATGATCACCCTGCTCGAATTCCAAAGATCTGCGACGCTTGTCCGCATAACTCTTCTGACGATCTTGCGAAACCTTCATTTTCTCTTGTATCCTCTTGATTGTCTCTGTAGTTTGTTCTACCATCTCAGGTCCAACAATCATACTTTCCCCGTCCTTATACCAGCATAGAGGCGTCTGACACTTGCGTCCATATAAAGCCTCATAGGGTGCCATTCCAATACTTGCGTGAAAATTGTTGATATAAGTGAACTCAATCAATGGAGTACCTCATCCCAGTTTCCTCTGTCATCCAACACACATGCTCTTAATAGATCTTCCAAGGACTAGTTTGTTCTCTCAGTCTGTCCATCTGTTTGCGAATGGTAGGATGAACTCAATTTCAATTTCGTTCCCAAGGCTTCATGCAGTGCTCCCCAAAAATGAGATGTGAACTTTGGGTCACGGTCCGATACTATACTCGATGGCACTCCACGTAACCTCACAATCTCAGCGATGTAGATCTCTGTCAGCTTATCTACTTTATAAGTGGTCCTTACCGGTAGGAAATGTGCGGACTTCGTCAACCGATCCACTATTACCCAAATAGAATCATTCTTTTTCCTTGTCTTGGGCAGTCTTGTTATGAAATCCATGGAAATGTTGTCCCACTTCCATTCCGGTATGTCCAAAGGTTGCAGCATTCCAGCAGGTCGTTGATGTTCCATTTTCACTTTCTGACAAATCAAACAAGCTGATACATATTCTGCCACATCCCTCTTCATTCCTGGCCACCAGAAATTCTTTCTTAAGTCCTGGTACATCTTGGTCGCTCCAGGATGAATACTCAACTTACTCTTATGAGCTTCTTCTAAAATCGCTCTTCTCATCTCTGCAACTTCCGATACACAAACTCTTCCATTACATCTCATAATATTATCTGTTCCGACGCTGAATTCAGTTGTCTGTCCTTGCGCTATCAGATTCCTCTTTTCTTGGATCAATGCGTCATCTTGCAAGTTTGCAATCTCCTCCAGTAATCCACTTGAAATTGTTATCATTCCACACTTTAACATTCCTGGTGCAAACTTTACGTCCAAATATAGATCTCTAAATGCTTCCCACAGCTCTTGTTGTCTGGCCATTATCATTGAAGATACTGACACACTCTTCCGACTCAATGCATCAGCCACCACATTGGCATTTCCAGGCAAGAATTGTCTCAATCTTTGCCAGATCGACAGCGATTCCTTCTTTCGTTATCACATGTCCCAAGAAATTCACTTCCTTTAGCCAAAACTCGCACTTCGACAAATTGGCATACAGCTGCTTTTCGCGTAAGACTTCAAGAACTTGGCGTAAGTGCTCTTCATGTTCTTCTTCATCCTTTGAATAAATCAAAATATCGTCGATGAATACCACCATGAACTTATCCAGAAACGGGCTGAAGATCCTATTCATATAATCCATAAATATTGCTGGTGCATTCGTAACTCCAAAAGGCATAACGAGATATTCATAGTGTCCGTAACGAGTCCTGAAAGCAGTCTTTTGAATATCTCCTTCTCTTACTCGAATCTGATGGTATCCCGATTTCAAATCAATCTTTGAAAACACTGCTGCTCCCCTCAATTGGTCCATCAAATCATCGATGCGTGGTAATGGATAACGATTCTTGATAGTCACCTTGTTAAGTTGCCGATAATCCACACATAAACGTGAACTTCCATCCTTCTTCTAAACCAACGACACCGGAGCTCCCCAGGACGACACACTTGGTCTGATGACCCTTAAGCTTGCTTAATTCCAATGGCGACATCCGGTACGGCGCAATGGAAATAAGTCCAGTTCCGGGGTGCAAATCAATGAAGAATCCCACCTCTCTTACTGGGGGTAATCCTGGAATTTCTGATGGAAATACATCCGGATATTCTTTGGCTATCATCACGTCTTCTATGTTCACATCCATCTTGGTCTCCACGTTAGCCAATGATAAAAATTCCTGAGTTCCTTCTCTCAGTGATACTCCGAGTTGGTTAGCAGCCAAATATCGAGCGACTCCAGGTTCGGGGAAAAGAACCAATGTTCGAGCGCAATCCAAAACTACGTAGTTATATGTCATCCAATCCATGCCGAGAATGATCTCGAGTGATTGTAGGGCTAAACAGATTAAATTGGCCAAGAAATCTCTATTCTGTATCGTTACGGTACAGTGTAAACATGCAGAGTTTACAGTCAAAGTCTTAGCAGGTGTAGAAACAACCAAATCAAAAGGCAAAGTAGACACAGACAACTTCAAACGATGCACACAATCCATAGCAATGAAAGAATGGGTTGCCCCCGAATCAAAAAGTGCAGTTAGTGTGTTACCTGCGATCTCACAATCTTGCTGGATTAAATTTTGGGCTTGTCTTCCAGCTTCAGCATCCATGTGATAAACGCGGCCTCTAACAGTAGGACGAGTAGCCCTAGTTGCGTTCACAGTTGGCTCCACCTTCGGAACCCGGCAATCCCTCGCCACGTGTCCTGGCTTGTGGCAGTTGAAGCACATCAAATCCCTCGCAGTACAAGCAGTTGCGATACGTCCTTCCTTCCCACATCGATAACACCGGACTCCTTGTCCCAACTGCCGTCCAATTACATGCAGTACTGTTACATGCAGTATGGAGGAGAGAAAGGTTTCTATCTTTGCTCTGTCCTTTGCAGTCCATATATAGGCACCTCCATGTGCCACCTCATCACAATTAATGTTAAAATATTGTTGGATCCTCCAGCACTTAAATGTTTTGCAATTAGCCGCTAATCTTTAATTAACTGTCCGATTAATTTAATTACTCGTATTTAAATTAATTTATTCTTCATCCAATAATTTTAATTCATCTTCCAAAATAAATATTTATATATATATATATATATATTCACATACATATATTAAATATTTTACAAATATCCCCAAAATACCCTTAATATTAATTCCAAAATTAATATTAAATTTAAGGGTCTTACAGGAGGTATCTCTGGTGATATCCTCTGGAGGTATTTCTGGTATCCTCTGGTGACGTCATCTGGAGGTATCCTCTAGTGACATCCTCTGACGACATCCTCTGGTGACATCCTCTGATGACGTCATCCTCTGGTGACATCAGAATGATGTCCAGAATGTTCTTGGATTTTCAGATTCGATCTTGCTTCTCTCAACTGATTTTGTTTAAGTTTCTTGGTATCTATCTTGATTAATACACTCAAGCACACTTATTAGGTACAGAAACATGCTTTAGAATCATAATTATAATTCTTAATTACTCTTTGTTTATCATCAAAATTATTTAAGTTGGGGTTTTGTCTCAACAATATCGTTGTGTGATATCTTTTCCCTATCTCTATTTACTTTCAGTCTTTCATTTGTTGAAGTTAAATAGATAAATCAATTTCTGTTTTTAACTAAACCAAGAACGTTCTGTGTTTTCTGTTTCCAGAACCAAGAACGTTCTCTGTTTTCACAACCAAGATCAATTGTTTTTTAACTAACCAATAACATTCTCCGTTTTCTGTTTCCACAACCAAGAACGTTATCTGTTTTCTCAACCAAGATTAATCTTGAGTTATTTTCTTAAGTTTTAACAGAGAATTTTTAAATAGGCAACTTTACAATTCAAACCCCCTTTCTTGTAAAGTGACATTGTTACTTCAAGGAAAAGCAATTATCATGTGTAACCAAACCATTAGCACATGCCCTGAATTTTTTTTATAGTATACTTGAACTTTAAAAAATTGCATTCATATCCTTAATTTTTTACACTTGACCACCTTAAAATTTTATATTTAAACCTTATGCCCAAGAATACCCAACATTTGAACTTACTCTCATAATGCCACCACACGCTTTTCTTTATTTTCTCTTTAACAGACTAAACATAATTTCTCTCAACTCTTATCCCCTCTCTATACCCATCCACTGTCAGTATGTGATGGCAGCGACAGCCAGACGCCGCCACCCAACACCAACCATCGACCGCCATCTAAACTACGTATTTTGCCTTCGCAAAGCGGGTTTGAATCGTGCGATAATCGTTACCCATATAAGCATAATTGTGTTTATAGTGGTACTAATATATTACAATGATACTAATAGATCGTTTGCTATTAATCTATTAGATCGCCTGCAGAGTTGATAATTAGCTGACAATTGTGAGAAATTCCATGTTTTTTACTATGTCTCCTAAGATTAGAAAGTATGATTCTTTATATGAGAAGTGTAAGAAAAAAACTTAAAGAGTGAACTCAATCTCAAGCAAGAGCACTTGACAATTTTTTTTTTTAAAGAACCACTAATTTCTGTTGAAAATCATAATGTTGATATTGAAATTATTGATAATGTGTCCATTGAAAATGATGATGTTGATGTTGATAATGATAATGATGATGTTGGTAATGTTCATTGTGATGATGGTGGTGATGTTAATTTGAATAATTCACCTGATAATAAAGAGGACAATGTAGAGCAGACAAACTCATTTGAACATTTGTTTAATGTATTTGATCTAAGAAATTGAAATGCTCTTGATTCTAAAATTATTGATTTTTTAGTTACGAGATTCTTAAAAGAGATATTTCCATTGTAAAGGGTTGTAAGGATAATTCAAAGAGACTCTTTGCGGCTAATTTGTATACTAGAGTTTTATCAAATGGAGAGAAGTGTGATAGAGAAATTAACTTCTTTATTTGAAAGAGCTTTCAATTTTGTTAGACTCAATTTTTTAGGTTCAAACATGACCTCTAAAAATTTAATATAAAAATTTAATTTTTGTTTAAAAATGATGATTTGTAATGGAGGGTTGGGGTTATTGAGGGGAAATATTTGGATGTAAGATTTAAGATTTACAAGGTCTTATTAGGATGTTCATAAAAAAAAATACAATTCTCTCGATCTAAATTTTGTTTATGAAAAAACAAACTTAATAAAAAATAAAAATAAAAAAGCAAAGTAAAGTAAACAACTAGTCTTTTTATCTTTAAATTTAAAATAAATTAATTGTCAATTTGCACTTAACTTTTTAAATTAGCTGGCAATTTGCATTCAGTTTTTTTTCCAATGGCCAATATCAATTATTAATATTTAATATTTTACTGAACATAAGGGGAAATATTTGGATGTAAGATTTAAGATTTACAAGGTCTTATTAGGATGTTCATAAAAAAAAATACAATTCTCTCGATCTAAATTTTGTTTATGAAAAAACAAACTTAATAAAAAATAAAAATAAAAAAGCAAAGTAAAGTAAACAACTAGTCTTTTTATCTTTAAATTTAAAATAAATTAATTGTCAATTTGCACTTAACTTTTTAAATTAGCTGGCAATTTGCATTCAGTTTTTTTTCCAATGGCCAATATCAATTATTAATATTTAATATTTTACTGAACATAAAAATTGAATTTACGACCTTCTTTTAATTTTTATAACATCTTCACTTTAGTTATTTAGCCAATTTTATATCCCGCAAACTATTGTCGGTGCCGTTTGTTGATATTTACAAGATGAATCAAATTCTTCGAAAATAAAATCTATTAGACAGATTATGGTTCACACTTCACCGACACCTACTTTTGTTTCTTACTTTCTTTTTCGCAATAATGGTGTCACAATCAGATTTTTTTCTTTATATTCTTTTATTTTTTAAAAATAAACTGTATTAAAATTTATATATTAAAATGTTTTATTATTTTACCTTTCAGTAGTGTACATTTTCTGCTATACAATCATCTTCAGGTGCTCGCATGGTAGAATACGACCTCCTAAAAATAAAATAAAATAAAATATTTTAATATATAAATTTTAATGTAAAATATTTTAAAAATTTTTAAAATATATATAAAAAAAAACCCACAAACATCCTATAATCTAAAACAATTATACTCTTCAGATTACTTTAACGCTCTTTTCATATAAGTTACCACATATTAATTCATATAAGTTGCCCAAATTCTTTGCATTTTTATTTTTATTATAAAAATTCTATACAAAACAAATCTTATAACATTAATATTTTATTAATAACATTAACAAAAAAATAAAAATAATTATAATATATTAATTATAAATTTTTTACATTTTAATGTTTTACGTTTTTTAAATGAGTCACTAAAAGACAATTAGAGCATACAATTTATACATGAAATAAGTATTTGTCTCTCTATTTATACTATGAGTATAGTATGAGATTACATATTCCAATTCGATTGGATACCAAAAATAGAATTCGGGATTTCATTGGCTCCATGAGATAAAGATATAAAAAATAAAATAAACGAGTAGTTAAATTTAGTTTCTTTTATATCTTTTAAATAATTTAATTTCTTTTATATCTACTAAATAAAAATGAGAGTAATTATAATATATTAATTAAAATCTATTCTAATTACTAACATTGACTATTTTTTTAAAAAAAATAACTAATTACAATTTATTATTAAAATCATACACAACACAAATATTTGACAATAAATATTTGGTTTAAATTAGTCTTTTTTTAATATCGTTAATATTAATATAAAAACAATTAAATTATAATTGTTGACACTTCAATTTTTACATTGTCGTTTTGGAAATTAGTCATTGAAACTATAATGGGATAAATATTTTTATTAATCTATTAGTTAAATTTTTTTTTATATCTTAATGAAAATAATTGTAATATATTAATTATAATTTACTATAAAAATCAAACATGAGACAAATGTCCATCAATAAATAATTGGTTAAAATTAGTATTTTATTAGTATCGTCGACATGAAAATGAGAATAATTATAATATATTAAATTTTTATTTTTTTCACGTTGATCTTAATATCTTATAAATAAAGATGAGTATAATTATAATATACTAATTGCAATTTATTATAAAAATCATGTAAAGGACAAAATGTTTGACAATAAAAAATTAGTTAAAATTAGTATTTTTTTTAATATTGTCGGCATAAAATTGAAAACAATTATAATACACTAACTAAAAATTTTCACACTTCAAATTTTCATGTTATTTTTGAAAATGATTCATTAAATAAGCTATTGGATCAATTAGTTCAATTTAGTATTTTTTTTATATCTTAATATCTTAAAAATTTTCACACTTCAAATTTTCATGTTATTTTTGAAAATGATTCATTAAATAAGCTATTGGATCAATTAGTTCAATTAGTTCAATTTAGTATTTTTTTTATATCTTCTATATAAAATTGAAAATAATTATAATTTATTTTAAAAATCATGTACGAGACAAATATTTGTTAATAAAGAATTAGTTAAAATTAGTGTTTTTCAATATAATCATCATAAAAATAAAAATAGTTATAATACATGAGATAAACTGCATCTTATGAAATTGAACAATCATGCACAAGACAAGTTTTCACTGATAAAAATTTCAGAATAATTTTCATACACGAGACAAATTGTTCCTGATGAGATTGAATCATCTTACATACGATAAGTTATTACTCTTAAAATTTTCAAAATAATTATCATACATGGAACAAATTATCATTTATGAGATTAAATTATCATACACGCAATAAATTTTCAAGGATAAAAATTTTTAAATCACAATTATATACAAGACAAGTTGTCGTTGGTGATATTGAATATTTAATTAATTTTATCTCTGCAATTATGTTTATGCTTTATATGTCGGTCTTTAGTTTTCTTCTCTCATTGCTTCTAATTTTCTAACCGCATTCACACAAAAAATTTCAATAATATATTAATTACAATTTATTATTAAAACCATATCCACAATTTGTATAAATTGATATATTATTTTTTTAAGTCACATAAATATTGGGGCGAACACATAAATATATGAGATCTCACAACATTGTTCTTAAAAGGCGCAAAGTTGGAAAGATTGAGTGTATCAATGGATTAGAAAGATAATAAGTATTTATAAACTATTCATAAATTCAACTCTTCAACAATGTATAATTTTTTGTTTATTAGAAAAGTAGCCCTTGTCGAGGCTAAAGTAAAGATATCTTCATTTGGTGGTTGTCGATTAATGTTATCGACTTCAAGTATGTTGCACCATTTTTGTTAGGTATTGTCTGTTTTTGGTATTAAGTGAATCCCTCAACTTTTATCTTTAAAATGTGCCTCAATAAACCACGAGGTTGCAAGTTAAAATCCAATATTTTCCACCCATTTGAGTCTCACAAAGCTTGAAGGATTTGTCTCAGTAGATGTACGCAAAAAAAATCCCAATTTACACTCAAAAGAAAGTGTCTCAGTGGATTAGGGACAAGTGTTTATAAATGATCTTAGTCTCAATTTTGAAACAATGTGAGTCAGTTTTTGTGTACATAAACAATAGTCCCCTTTCCTCGTCAAGGCTATAGGGTCAAATGACTTGTTAGTCTTTGTATATGATTAAGACCCTCTTTATATAAGCCCTTACAATTTTATTTTTAAAAGATATTTTAATGAAGGGAAGAGTAAATATTATAAACTACTCTTAACTTCATTTGTCAAGTAATTCAACATTCTTAAGACTATATCAACACATTTTTTTGTATACATGTTATTGGTGTGAAGAGTCTACTAATTTTTTTAGTGATTAATCTTTATTGAAAAATTTGATAGACTAACTTTAATAGAGTTTTTTCGTCCAACTAATTTTTGAATACATAGAACTCAAACCTGCGATGTTACTTAAAAATCTTAATATAAGTAACTGAAAAATTATATGAAATTTAAATACTTGAAATTTTTGAATTTTTATAAGAGACGTTAACAAGTAATCAATTTATGCAGTTGTTGAAAAAACAGTAAGAAACGTATACAAAATAAAAAATGAGTAAAGTCAACAAAACATAAAACTAGATTCGATATAAACTAACGATTAATTCGGGTCGGTTCTATAGTTTGAATTAAATGATTTAAAAGACACAAAATATAAAAGATCACGTGTTCTGTTAACTTTAAGTTCAAATCTTTAAAAAACATAATTAAGGGTCATATAATTTGCATCAAACCTAATAGTAGTCAATTTTTTATATTAAATATTCAATTTCTCATATCACAAATCTTTTCAATACTCTTGGATGCCTCTTACATATAATATTCCTTAATAAGATAATGTAAGTTCTAATGTTTTGAAAATCAGATAAGACATGATGGTTTAATGGGTTGAATTGAAAATAAGTTTATCGTCTAGTTTTATTGACCCTCAAAACCATAAAGACAATAAACTGAGGAAAAACTGCCAGAACCAATTTAATACCAAAATAAAATGAGAAAACAGATAGTTAATCAGTTCAAAGTGGTTTAAAAGATTAAACATTTTTTAAAATAAAAGTCCAAAAACAATTATTTTTACTTTTGCCTTTTTATTTGATTTTTTGATAGAAAGTCTTTCCAATTTATTTCGGTGGCCATCTTGAAGCAAATGATAACACCTAAATATAAACACACATATAACATAGAAGATTGGTACTAGAACAGTCTCATAATAAGGTGAAAGGTAATAAAATAATAATTTTATTGTAATTGGATTTATTGTTATACTTACAATGTGATATGTTATGAATTATGACATATTTAAGTGAACTTATCCTACCAATTTATGTTGTTTTGAATTTTATTTATTTTTGTTTAATATTATTTAATATAGGGTTATTTATACTTTTGGTTCATGACATTTGATCGAGTTTTAATATTTTGAAAAAAAAATTCTTTAGATTATGTCCATGTAATATAATACTCATTGTTTTAATCTTTGATGTTATTCACTCATTCAAGTTAGATGACGTGATATGGTGACATGACATGCTACATCAAATTTTGGTACTAAATTGTCACGTCAGGAGTGTCATTTAACATCCAAATTCTAATGGGTAACTGTCATGTAATAGAGACGAAAAATAAAAGTAGCGTAATTACATATATCAAAAGAAAAAAAAAACTATAAATTACAAGACCAAAAGCATAAATTACCTAAATAACTTTAATTTTAGTTTCCAACGGTACATGTTTTTTGATGGTTCATCAATAATAATATTCCTAAAATAAAGATTATAAAAACTATAACATTCCTTATTAGAGATGATAATTAGTAGAGTCTTGATAGAGTACTATAGTACTTGCCTTCTTACACAATCTTAATATGAAAAAAAATACTAATATGCACTCCCTCCATTTTCTACAAAGGATTTGAGAGGATATTCAGTCATGAGTTAAAACTAAATGAACAAAAAATACACTAAAATTTTGATACAAAACAACTCTACTTCGACTCTCTATAGAGCATGACACCAAAAATAATACATCAACTAACATAGTTCCAACAAAAAAATAGAGAATGATCCCTAACTGCTATATGAAGAGCTCCCATAAAAAATCATTCTTACTTTAACTTAACATATGGCAAGCATGCGGTCAACATTATACCTTAATCTATGTATTTTAATCTCAATTGTCTTTTTGAGTTGTGTTGATACATATAGTTATATTCTACATTTTGCTTTAAGTATGTCTAAAGATATCTCGAACCATAGTAGAAGTTGAGGAGTGTATTGTGGAGATTTTATTATTGTGAACTAGAGAAAATATGTATTTATGAGCATTACAATTAATGAGATAATTTTTTTAGTTGTATTGACAATTAAGATAAATAAAACAATTTAAATGTAGCTAATATAGATAAAAGAGAAGATAGATAAAAAATCAATTATTTTACGGTCATGAAAAACTCGCATATACAATAGTTAAAGTTGGAAATCGAAATTAATTTTTTTAGGTAATTAATAATTTTTGTCCCTATAATTTATAGTTTTTTTTTTACTTTTAATATTTGTAATTATATTAATTTTATTTTGTCTTTGCTACGTGGCAATCACTAATTGGATGTTGACATGACACTAATGATGTGACAATTTAGTGTCATGTGGCAACAAAAATATGATGACACATGTCATGTGAGCATATCATGGCAGTTAACTTGGTTAAGTAGATAACATCAAAGACTAAACAATGATAATCTTATATTATAAGAGTATAATCTATTTTTTTTTTCAAATGACTAAAATCAAAACTCGTCCAAATATTTAGGACAAAAGTATAAATAACCCTTTAATATATTATATTAAAAAATACTTTATTTTCTTATCATCAGTTCAAATGCAGTTGCACATTTGAACCTTAAACCATTGCCTTCACCGATTTAACGTCGTGTCTAATTATCTGAACAATAGTAAATTACATATATTACTAGTAATACTTCAGAAAATAATTTAAAAAATACATACATGTATTAAGACAAAAATAAAATTATGACAATGGATAACATCCGATAATAATATCACATTAAATATTTTATTTCAATTCTACTCTAATATTAATACTATTTTATTACTCTCAAATTTATTATATTCCACAATGTATTTATGATAATCTTTATAAAATAATGTATTTATGATCATTGTTATTACCTTTGTCTCTAATTATAAACATCAATAAAAAAAATTGTCCCTAAATATAAGTAAACTTTCAATTTACTAGGTATATTTACTATTTTTTTTTCATACATACCCTTTATTAATATTACTAATTTTTTTGGAATATGAAAGTAAAGTTTAATTCATTTAAATACAAGGGTTATTTTGGAAAAATTAACACATAAAATGAACAAATTAGCTACGTTACCGACATTTTTTAATAAGAGTAAAAAACAATGAGTGATTATAAAAATGGACCGAGATAATAATATCTTATAATAATTAATAACCATAGTTTTGTAACACTATTATATTCTTCTATTTATTTATTTTTATTTTCTTAAATTGTGTAAAATAATCTAAAGTGACACCTAATACTATTTTTGTTTCTTTGTAAGTGTCATTTAAGTTTTTTTAGACAAATCAAGAAAATGAATAAATTTTGTTGTTATTAATGAAATTAGTTTTACTTTTTTTATTTTATGATATCATTGACTATTTATTATGTTATTACACCTATTTTTTTCTTTTGAAATAAATAGTCAAAAATGTTATTGATAAAATAATTAACTGTTGAATTAAATTTTCACTAGACTACAAATAAATAGAAATAATATTATATGAAAAACAACAATTACAAAATAGAAAAAGTATAAAATAAAAGCCATGGTAAACAATCCATAATATCATTAAAAATAAATTTTATTTTTTATATATAAACTACATTGTTTTTCAGTAAATAATCTAATAACTCACACACACTTTAATTATTTAAAAGTAAAGAATCTCAATTTCAAATCAAAACTTATGCATATTGAAAATTATATATAAATTACCCTATACTGACACAGCAAAATCAATTAAAATATTAATTTAGTCTAAATCAGAGTGAGTTTTATGGTTGACCACATTAATGAGTAGTCTATTATAAATCAATATTTAAAAATTATTAAAAATTCTAACGATGACCGACAATAATACTATTCAAAAATAATAATCGATAATTGTCTTTATTTTTATGAAAAAATGGATAACATGATTGATGTTAATTCATTTCGAAATACATGTTTTGATTAACATTTACTACTAAAAACCAATATCTATTATTGATAAAACTTTAAAGATTTTTTAAAATTAATTCATAATAATCCATATTAAAATTTGCAAACATATGTTTTAGAAAATTAAAAGCATATCTTTGTTTCCCCGAAAGCTCCATTTAAGCTAAATTAATGTTTGGGGTCAAATCCCAAACCTTGTGATGCATCCATCCTCCAATCACACTTAATTACAAAAATTGAATAAAAAATCAAATTAAATTAAATTTTAAAAAATAAAATAAAAAAGTCAAGTTGGGTTGCTTTGCTTCATTCTGCCATTGCTTGCGTGACAAAAAGGGGGTGGCCCTCTATTGTTGCCTAGTCACGTTCTTCAATTTTCTACACTTCCATTCTTTCAGTTTCAGATCTCAAACCCCAATCGAAACATCTATGTTTTTCAGTTTTTTTTAGTCTCAGATATGTCTTAACATAATCCAACCAAACACAAACAACCTCGTTCAGACACTAAGGTTGCAACTTTCTTCAACTTTGTTGTCTGAACAACAACAAAAACAAAAACAAAAACAAGTCTTTCACTAAATTGAAGAGATGATGTTCCAAGAAAACGGGAATGGGGAAATGGGTTTGTCTGGAATTCCATTGGGAGCAAAGAACAAGTACAAGAGGATGAATTCTGAGTTTCCTGATGATAACGATGATGTTTTGAATCAACAACAATTGGAAGATAGGAGGAGCAGTACTAGGAAATATGTTATTGCTTGTGCAATCTTTGCTTCTCTCAACAATGTTCTTCTTGGTTATGGTATGCTTTCTTTGAAAAGTCTTTGACTTTGTCACTTTTTTTGCGTTGTGATAGAACTTTGCATTGTTCTATCACGTTGACTATGATGCTATTTAGATTAGTTTTGATGATTGTTTTTGATACACCAATTTTGTTCCATATTTAATTCATCTTTGCTTTCTTAGTATCTAAGATAATAACAGATCTACCTACCAAGCTTTTGATTATTATCTGTTTTTTATAGGCAAATTAGTAGTGATTAATTTGTTAGGTAGGGGAAATTTGTTAGTAGTAGGGATCAGGGATCGAACCCTGAACCTCCTTCTTAGTTCTTAATACTCTTTCAGCATCCCAACTCATACGACTGAACTACACCTTCAAGCAAATTTTTTTTTTAAGTGTGTATTAATTATGAATTATGGGGGTTTTATTGGGGAGATCAGATGTTTTGATTTTGAATTCCAACCTATGAAGCACATACACTGACACCAGATTGACATATTGACATTGGTAAAAATTTGAGAAAATAAAAGTAATTGTCTGCAATCACATGTGTTGTGTCGGACACAGGACGCGTCTTCAATTTAAAGTGTCGGTGTTACATTCCAACTCTGGTGCTATTTTATGGAACTTGATCTGTTTTTGTGAATTTTGCAGATGTGGGTGTGATGAGTGGTGCAGTTATATTTATCAAAGAAGATCTAAAGATAACTGAGGTTCAAGTAGAATTTTTGATTGGTATTTTGAGCATTGTTTCTCTATTGGGTAGTTTAGGTGGTGGAAGAACATCAGATATTATTGGTAGAAAATGGACAATGGCATTAGCTGCAGTTGTGTTCCAAATGGGTGGTATTACAATGACTCTTGCACCTTCATATGAAATACTAATGATTGGAAGATTGTTAGCTGGAATTGGAATAGGGTTTGGAGTAATGATCTCACCTATATATATTGCTGAGATATCACCAAATCTCACTAGAGGCTCTCTTACTACTTTTCCAGAGATTTTCATAAATGTAGGAATTATGCTTGGTTATGTATCCAATTACGCGTTTTCCGGCCTTTCGGTACACATAAGTTGGAGAGTAATGCTTGCTGTTGGAATCTTGCCTTCAGTGTTCATTGGTTTTGCACTTTTCGTTATTCCTGAGTCGCCGAGATGGTTGGTAATGCAGAACCGAATCGATGAAGCAAGATCGGTGCTGTTGAAAACAAACGAAGACGAGAAAGAAGTCGAGGAGAGGCTTGCGGAAATTCAACAGGCTGCTGGTTTTGCCAATTCTGATAAGTATGAGGGGAAACCTGTGTGGCGTGAATTGATGTTTCCTCCTCCCGCGCTTCGCTGGATGCTGATTACCGGCCTTGGGATTCAGTGTTTTCAACAGATCTCGGGAATCGACGCGACTGTTTATTACAATCCGGAGATTTTCCAAGCAGCCGGGATTGAGGATAAATCGAAACTTCTAGCTGCTACCGTTGCTGTCGGTATAACAAAAACCATTTTCATTTTTGTGGCCATTGTTCTTATTGATAAACTAGGTAGAAAACCCCTTCTCATCACAAGCACAATTGGGATGACAGTTTGTTTGTTCGGCATGGGAGCTACTCTTTCATTATTCAAAAAAGGGCCATTAGTGATTGCATTGGCTATTCTTTTTGTTTGTGGAAATGTAGCGTTCTTTTCTGTTGGACTCGGCCCTGTGTGCTGGGTTTTGACTTCAGAAATCTTCCCTTTACGAGTGCGTGCTCAAGCGTCTGCACTTGGAGCTGTGGCTAATCGGGTCTGCAGCGGCATTATAGCCATGTCTTTCTTGTCTGTATCTGACGCAATTTCTTTCTCCGGAACATTCTTTTTGTTTTCTGCTATTTCGGCTCTTGCCATTGTCTTTGTTTTCACAGTTGTGCCTGAAACTAAAGGGAAGTCATTGGAGCAGATAGAGATGATGTTTCAGAAAGAACACGAGGGTCAAGGAAAAGAATTGGAGCTTGGAGATGTTGAACAACTTGTGCAGAACAAAACTGGTTTAACAAATTAATTCATTAGTCCGCGTCTCTATATGACTTTGATCGATTTTTCATTCCAGAGCTAAACATATTTCATTTGTTATGTCCACGGCTTTAAGCATCCTACACATGTGATTCTAGGAGGATTTCACTCACACGGATTCGATTTTTGATATCTGATATTGGACATGAGAAAAATGAAGGCAAGATGCATTCTTATTGTATACTCAAACTATTACTAGTTGTACAATTTTTATATTTCTTTTAGTTTCATTTAAGTCGATTATAGGATTGTATATCAGATGGAGATTTTTGGTGGAGATGAAAACAACTTGTAGTACCATCATTAGTCAGTGCAATGTACTCATGAGGGATGTAATTCATATGAAAATTCTTTAATAGATTATATTCTTTTAAATTTTAGTATCGAAATCGTCATGTTTTTTAGACAGCATATATACTTCGTGTCATAATATGATTGATAAGGAACTCTTATTATTCTTAGATCACATTATCTTTAGCATATATTTATGTTGTGAGATGTTAGTTCCTTAAATAGATATTTAGTATCTCTAGATATTAATCTTTGACTCTTCGATGGAAGTATTATTGGTTCACCCGAAAAATAATTTTAGCAAACAATAATTAGTTGAGCTTCCTTCTGTAAATTTAGTTTGCAAGTTACAGTAAAAAAATATTCAGTCAAAACAAATCCAAAGTTTGAATATATTTCTGTAAAATTGGAGATTGACCTCAGTAGAAACTGGTTTGGCATTGCTGCTAACTATTAAAATAGTACACTTTATTTTAATTGTCAACATTTCCATGAATATTGATCAGATGGTGTTGATACTCAAGTCAAGTTTTTAGGGTTTTCAAGATGGTGGCAAATGAACTTCACAATTTTTTGGGAGATGTTAGCACCATTACAAGAAGGGATTGGTCCCTTCAATTAATAGAGTGCCCATTAATCACAACCAATGAAGTTTGAAAACTGTAAAAGTTGTATTGTACTTGATTAAATGGTTTATGATTTATGAAGATGGCCTCGTCTTAATGAACAAAAGCGAATATTACATAAATACTTTGTTTATATAAATGTTTATTTCTAAGATATTTATATAACAAATTATAAAATAAAGTGATGCTATTTTTATATAACTGTACTGTTTACATATAAACAATCCTTTAAAACTTATAAAAATAAAAAAATAAGTTAAAAATAAATTATTGACATGTCATTAAGTTCTCCAAAATAATATGATATTAGATGTTAACTCAAGTCATGCTTACACAGTAGAATTTAATATATTATTAAATATAAAATAATAATATGTAAAAAGTAATGTTTTTTGTTTTAAAATATAATATACTAAAACATTTATGTGTTAAGAGGTAAATATATTTTTGAATAACTATATATATATGCTAATTTTGTTTTATATCAAAGAAAAAGGTAAAATTTTGTTGATTAATTTTCACAATTCATGCAACATTTATTAAAATATGATAATATTGATAAGATTTTGTAACTTTAGTGATGCAATCCTTATCTTTAACATTTTTTTCTACTTAGAGAATTGATTTATTTAAGCTTTTATTTTCTTTGAAGTATTCTTTCCAATAATATATTTGTTAAAGTTTAACATTTCTTTATCGTAAAAGTTGTATAGTTGACTATAATATGTTATTTATTTCATATATAATTTATATTAGTTTGGAAACATTATATTTTTGAAATTTATATATTTTTGACATTTTCAATTTTATAAATTAATCATAAAAATTATTTTATGTAAAAAATTGGTTAACATCAAACTAATCATATGTATAATTAAATAGGATAGTCCATTTCAATGAAAATGTGAATACATATTCACAAAGAGATGTATAGCCTTAATCAATAGTTAGACCTGAGTGTATACCAAAGACTTCTTAGGATAAATATTACATTCCCTATGTTTTAGTCAAACAATAGTTTATGTCGTCTTACTCAAAGTAATTGGTAATAGATTATAACTATGTATACACCAACTCGAAAGTGAATTGTTCAGCTTGACAGTAAAAAATGAATAATTTCACATGTCCCTCAAAGTTTTCTTTATATACTCTAACAATTCATAATAACGTACTAGAGAATAATTTTTGTGTGGACACAAGAATTTGGACACAAATAAAAGAAAAAAGTAGAAAAATAATAATTAAATAATGTATAGTTTTAAAATAATTAAAACAAATATAATTTTTTTTTGTGACAAAATAGTGGGCCCAAATTCTTATGTCTACACAAGAATTACTTCTTAGTAGAATGGCTTGTCATCATGACTCAAAAAACTAATAAATTTAAGTATGTAAAGATGGAGAAATTTCGGTAAAGAAAACTTTGTCAATAAACTCTAAGTTGTAAAAATGAAATGTAAACTTTTGATGAACTAATATTGTATATAAGTGTATGTTTGAATTGATGGTGAATTTAGAAAATTTAGAGTAATTTTGTTTAACCTTTAAAGAGTAGCATTTGTTAAAATCTATGTAGCTTTGTAATTTTGTCAATCCAGACATGTATTAAATGATAATGTGTGTTCTAGTGTGTACTCTATCATTCACTCACGAGTAGTAGTTTATTAAAAACAATGTTTATAATAGTATTCAAAACATTGCAACAATTCTTTGCGTATGCAAACATAGTAATTTCACAAAACTCTTGAGGCTCAAAAGTTTTAAATAATAATATTTTTTAGATAACAAAAATGTTATTTACACAAAACTCTCAAGCCAAATAAAAATTTGATACAAAACAATAGTTGGTGTGAAATTTGTATTTAAACTTGAAGTTAATACAATAACTGCAAACCAATTCTATATCTAGTCTTTTTAATTCATTATTGTTTCATCTAAATAATTAGAATATGAAATGAAATTTTTAAATAATTATTTGCCATGGTCAAGAAATATCTAGAGTGGATTAAAAAAATTATAGGCAAGAAAAATCTGTTGATTTTAAGACATAAGAAATTTCAAGTAGTGAAATAGTTAGAAGTTATTCATTTCCAAACAACTATCTTTAGTATTCTTCATCTTTATTTTATTTTGATTATGATATGCGTTTTTTTAATTATAAAAAGAAGAAAAAATGCTACGAAAGACTCATTCAATAGCTTAAGAAAATAATCAGCTCCTATATATGGTCTTCAACAATAATGATAACAGAAGAACAATGTTATTGAAACATTTGTAGACTAAGAATGTGCCACACCTTGAAATAGGTATGATTTTGTTGCATTTTATAATGTCTTTATACATTGGTAAGTGACTTAAACCAAATGTAAGAGGGTGGTTGAAATTCAACGGATAGATCTTTATGTGTGATAATAGTGAGTGGATTGTTCTTTTTTGTATGAGTTATTGAAATGAAAATTTTGATAAGTGCTTGAAGTAACTAGAATATCACTAGAAGGGGGGTTGAATAGAGCTATTTGATGTTTAAAAATTTCTTTTAAGTTTTAAAGCTTTATCCTCTTCGAGAGGATGAAAGTCATAGGTTGGAAATTCAAACTATGAGTAAGAACAGATTACTTTTAAAAGAGATAGAGAGATAGGAGAATGACACACACAGCTTTATACTGGTTCACCCAAAAACGGGTTACGTCCAGTCCTCACACACTTGTGAGATTTCACTAAGAAAACAATCAACCTCTCGCAGAGGTCAGTTACAGCTTTTGTGTTCTTGAGCTTCACCAAGCTTACAATATCTTTTCACGAATTTCAACTATTTCTAAGTGTAACTCACTTAGAAATTACAGTATAGTTTGAAGGTGTTTTTGATGTTTCTCTTTACTAGCACTTTCTAAAAAGGATGTTTCAAAGATCCAGTGTAATACAATAGAAAGTATAAAGAGAGGATGAGAATGACACTTGATAGCTCTTAGCCTTTTTCTTTGAATGCTTTGTAGTTGTGTGTTCAATGAAGAAGTGCACCATTGCTTTTATAGAGTAGTAAGAACGTCTAACAATGGGTTTTCATGCTTTATGTTCGTTGGGCACATTGATCAAAAAGTCAAGGCCTAGTATTCTGAATTACAAAAATGCCATCCAGTTGTCTTTTGTCTTGTTTGAGTGCAGGAGGATGAGAATACAGTCCATCCTCGTATGGCATATACAAACCTCCTAGAAGTTCGTGTCTTAGCTGTCCTTTTTCTTTTTCGTTCTCCAAGGCATGTCAGATTCTATTTTGGGCTTTGTTTAGTATAACCTCTATGTGCAGTTGAAAAGGTAGAACCATTTTCATCATAAGCCTATGAATAGAGCTAGAGGTCCATTCTTCTATATTCCAAATTTCTATGTTCATCCTCTGCCTTTCTTTTTCTTCAGTTGACTTTGTTTTTCTTTCAAACTTTAACACTGAATTGACTTTGCACATGGAAAGAAATCAAAGTTAACGTGATTCTGAATATTTTGACTAATAGTTGGTTCATCCTCTATGAAGATCCATCCTCTAGTCCATCCTCCAGTTTGAAAATTTGTTGAATTTACATAGATTTTATCTCATTTGAAGAACAACCTGTTTTCTAATAATAATACACTCAAGAGCACAGATTAGTCTTAACAAGAATCATAATCATTTAAATTTGTTATCATTAAAACCATTAGAAAGAGATTTTGTCTCAACAGTGCTCAAAGCCTTTAAGTGTATTGATTAGAGTTAAAGTTGCTAAATGTATGAAATAATTGTATTTGAATGGACAAGTGAGAAAGGATTTACATATTGGTGAAAGAGGACACAAAACATGAAAAAAGTAGTGTGATTTGGGAGGTTTTACATAATAATTTTTGTGAGTTGACAAATTTAAGAATATGTGGATTACATATAAATGAGTTGTCGCCCAATTTTTGTGAGTTGACAAATTTTAGAATATGTGGATGAGTTGTCGCTGATAGAATTCGAGAATCTGTTTTAATATAATAGATAATAGAAGCGTATTGATTAGAGTTAAAGTTGCTAAATTTATGAAATAATTGTATTTGAATTGGCAAGTGAAAGGATTTACATATTGGTGAAACACGAAACAACATGAAAGAAGTAGTGGGATTTGGAAGGTGCCACATGTCGCCGATAGAATTCGAGACTCTATTTTAATATATTATAATAGATATGTGTTTATACTAATTAATAAATTCAAATAAACCGATTCAAATAAACTCTGTTGAATAACTAGCACCAAATGTTTGTTTCATTTTTGGAGAGGTAAATTTGATTCATGAAATATCATCTAGAGTGAAGTATAATAGAAGAAACTAGACTACCATAATATGGTGAACTCATATTTGAATCTCCACTAGAGAAAGTACTCAATTTAGTAAGATTATCTCTAACAAAGAGAACTTATGGAAAACCAAAAGAAAAAATTGATTCATGAAGTTGAGAATTGATTGACATATTTACATTTTTTCAGGAGATAAAGTAGATAACTTTATCTCCGTAATTTATTCTAACTTGAAATTGAAGTTTGAAATTTTTCCTATATAATTAAGTTTTAATTTTAAATCTATCGTTCAACTTATTTTTAAGTGAATGTATTAAAAGATTCAAAAATAAATTATTTTGCCTTTAACTCATTTCTAACACAAATCACGAACTACATAAGAACACTGCGTTTGCGTTGTGCATAGTTTAAAGAATAATGTTATTAGAACACAAAATAAGACATAAATACAATACCGTATAAAATACAGAAAGATCACATTTTGTATTTGTATTTCAATACAGTATTGTATTTGTATCAAATTTTATGTTTCAATAACATTACTTTAGATCAAATTGAACGGTGTTGACCATGTTCATTTCAAAGTGCCCACAAATTAATAATATAGCAAATATGTGAATGTGATTTCTTATCCCACACTCTTTAGTCTTTACTCAATACTCTATGTAAAACTCCTTCTATGTAAGATGGACAAATAGCAAAGTAAACATTTATCTCAAATAAACAGCAAAATAGTATATAGTAAGAAAACACAAACAGAAAGCTAAGAGGATGGTTTGTCTTCTCCTATACTTTGCCTTATTGAAAATCAGCTTTAACTAATTCTAAGCAGTGGGAAAGGGAGTAAGAGAGGATGTAGAGAAAAGAGCCTCTGGCTCTGGTTCAGGCGAAGGCAGCGACAAACTGCATACACAATTTCAATTGTTCATATAAGGCTCTCCTTACTTTGGCAAGGCGTAATCATTTTGGCACCATCTCGGAGTATCTTGCGGCTGCCATGCACCTAGGAAGAGTATCTGCTCTCGAATTTTTCACACTTCCAGTTCCGGGTGACTCTGCTATCCAGAACCACCACCACAAGGACCTCTACATTACCAGGTAGCACTTACAATATCCATATGGCATCATAATTTTTATATTCCTTCCAATGTGTTGATACTTGATAGCAATTATTAACCTATTTCAAGATCCTGGGAATGCAGAAGCAGATTTTGGCCACTTTACTGTCAAAATTAGTGTGGTGCCAGGAGCAGCTGATAATCAGGAAAGCATGGAATTGCTCATATATTAGACTCATATATTCACTGCAAGTTCCGTATAGGTAAACAGACTCAAACTTTCCCTCTTTCAAATCTGAAAAAAATGGGATTATTCAAAACTAGCATTTGTGTTAATATTTTTATACTAATGATTATACATACAGGAGTCACAATGAGATAGTAGTTTAAGTGATCCGAATGTTATGCTATGTTGGGTTTAATTTTGAAAAGCTCTAAATTTATGTTGACACTAGAGAAATTGTCTTTTGGAGCCTAAAGGAATAAAGTTTGATGTTAAACTAAACGAACCCTATAACCTTCACACCTCTTTTTTTCTTGTTATCTTTCTTTTTCCCATTAAATTTCTCACCCTGACACCCTCTTTCTCTTCCCTACACCTCTCCCACATCCCTCATCAGGTATAGATAATCTTTGAGCGGTGCTATTTGTCATTACATCAAGATTCAGCAACAGTTACATGTTCTCTCACTCTCTATGTTCTCTCACTCTCAGCCGATAGATTTGGCATTTGACACAATACATGGAGATCATATACATCAAGATTCAGCAACAGTTACATGTTCTCTCACTCTCTATCATGATTTTCTCGTGAGTGTACTGTTCGTGACCATTTGCATTTTCCATAATCTTTATCCTTTTATGCATGAAGGAATCACAGAGAAGGTGAATCAGATCATCACTGAGTTTCTTGACAAAGTACTTAATTTGTACTCTTGCAGGCTAATTGCACTTTTGATTAAGGTTGGTGTGATTTCAAGGCTGCAAAGCATGCCAAACATTAATATGAAGTTCTAAAACTTGCAGCTAATAAAGAGGATTCATATCAAATGAAGTCCAAAATCTTGAACTCAGTTTGATGGCAAGTACTTTTATACAGAACAGATTAGTTGATATAATAAAGAAAAAAATGAATTAATCGTCAATATAGTCTCTGAAATTTTAGGGCTCAAACAATTTAGTCCCTGAAATCAACTAAATTTCAAAATGATCTCTGAAATTGAAAAATCCTCGATGACATTAATCTCTCTATAAAACAACTTTGGAGGAATGACCTAAAAAAACTAATATGTGGTCCATGATTTTCATTTTGATGAATAATTTAGAAGTTTCATTAATTTTATGAACTAAATTGCCCATACAATGAATGCCTAAAATGAACAACCATTCCTTAACTCCAATCTAATGCTTTCTAGGCTAACCACTTATTTCTTTCTCAGATTGCAGTTTCGTTAGTGTAATGAAATGATACACGATGCCTTCAATATAGAGCAAGAAACAATCAAATTAACACAAAATGGAAAAAAAATCAGTGTACTAATATTTAATTATCCATATTAAGGGACAATTCACAAAAACACCAAATTCAATGAACAAAAGTAAAAGGGTTCAAAATTCAAACCAAGTAAAAGAAACCGTTTCGTCACGACCGCACAAGCGAAAGGCTGCATATAAGAACAATAGCATAGACAGCACAATCCATGAAAACAGCATCAATAACACTCTTCACCACCATACCAATTTCCAATGTTTTAGCAAGTTGTCCACCCCATTGATCAGAAGAATCATTGCTGTTCTGTCTTCTCCTCGACCTATCATCAAATCCTCTTTGCTTCCCAGAAATAAGTCTCCAAACAACAATAGTTAAATTCGTGAGCAGAACTAAGTAAAGTGGCTTAAAACTTATCACACTCTTAATCAAAGAGAATCCTAGATATGATGCAACAACTAATAGAGCCATGAAAATGGAGCAACAGAGACGGGTAATACTCGAGGCATCAATCGCATTGGTCACGTCGCTTGGGATTATGAAATTGAAACTTCTAGGTTCCTCAGTTTGTGGTTGTTGCTGGAAAATTTCATTAGATAAATCTGGTTGTGGTTGTGTCTGTGATTGTAATTGTAGATTTTCAGGTTCAGGTTGAATTTCAGAAGTTGAAATTTCATTTTGCGTGTGTTGTTTTTCATGCAAAGGAGGTGTTTGGGTTATGGTTCTTTCGGAAGGAACGTGATTTTGCAAAACGGGATTTGAGTGTTCCTCTTCTTCCTTGGCGTGAAGCAAATCTGAACAAAAGCGATAGAAATTGAAATTGAGATTTTTTGTTTTGAAATTGAATTTTAGGTTTTTGAATTGGATGATTGAAGAAGGAATAATAAGAAAAGAAAATGGAAATACCGGAAGGAGGGAGGGATTTGATTTGGCCTTTGATGAAAGCAAGACGATCGGATCCTTGTTGGAGGATTCTTTTTCTTCTTCGTGCTTCTCTGATGTTTGCTGCTTCTGTCATTTTCTTTCTTTCAAGTCTTCAAAACACTGTTCAGGCTTTTCTCAAGTTTTTTGTTTGTTTTGTTTTTGAAGTTAGCTCACTGCTTACATTCACCTCAAGCAAAATCACTTCTTTAAATTAGAGGGGAGCTAAAAGTTTAGTTACACTTTATTTTACTCAATTCTGGAGAGTACTCATGTCTGTTGGCTTTTTGACTATAATATGTTTTGGTATTAATTAATGGAAATGGAAAGAGAAATAGAGGAAAATAATGTTTTGATTCTACGTACTAGTGCTTTTTTATTATAATTAACTCAATGCGAAATGCATTTTATCACTCGATTTATGGACACATACTAGTATTTTTTAAATAAGGATAAAAAGGCAAACTTTTAATTTTTTACAACAATAAAATGCTACAAAATTAGTTTTTCTATCGATTTTCTCACAAAATTAATTATGTGAGCATATTTAAATTAGAGAAAAAAATATATTAATTTATATATTTAAATTATTTGTAAAATAATTTCACACTGATATTTCATAACAATCATGTTTTCTGTTAAATCACTCAACTTTAAAGTGTAACTAGGCTGAGTCGAGTTAGACTTTGCAACGTTGAGTTTGGTCTTTAAAAATATTCAAGGCCTAACTCTAGTTTGTTGCATGTCATAAGCTTACTTTTTAAGTGTGAGCATGATCTTGAAAGAAGTCTGGTATGACATGTTAGTCTTCTTAAAAGTCTATTTTATTTTAACATTTTTGAATAAGTAATCAAACATATCTTTAAATAGATAAACGAGTTAATATTCAAATGAAATTAAGTTTTATTTTGATATTTAATGTAACATTTTGAAGAATATGATTTTATATACATCCTACTTTAATTCTATTTTATAATAATGCATTTAATATGTCAAAAATTAAAGAAGGTTAATATGCGTAACTTACTAAAAGTTTAATCTCTAACAAAAATATCAAAATTTAATATAATATAATAATGATAGTAGTAACAAAAATATTATTTATATTTATTTAAATAGGCGAGCTTGATAAGCCTAACAGACTTATTATGTAGTCTGATCTTTTTAATTAAATAAACTTTTTTAGAAGCATTGGTCTTGTCTGTTTAAAAGAAAAGTCTATCTTAGACTAAGATTGACATAAATTAGGTCATAAACCCATATCGGTCGACCTAACCTATTCTCACCCCTAATGGTGGTCCTTAATTAGGAAAATATTTTAAACACTTTGATTTTAAACTTTTTAGGCCAATTCATCACTAATATAATCCCTAACATTAACTTTGGGTTAGCTCTCGTTAGATTTTGTTGATGTGTTTCAACTCAAGCCATATAGGGTGGACACATAATACATTCTTATTGATTATAAGTGTCAGGAAAAAAATTAAAAGAGAAGTTGAAAGGGTAGTTGGATGGTTACTTGTAAAACTTTTTGTATAGTCTTTTTTCACTTTAGAACAAACACACTCTCACTCCCACTCTAGTCAATGTTGAATCAAAACTTTATGGATCATATTATGGTTCCTGAATGTTGAATGAAAACACAACAAGATAAATATCCCTCGAATGGATATCTACATTCACTAATATAGAATTAACAAATTACACAACAACAACCATTACTTCAATTACTTGAGCACTATTATATACACCAATTGAATTACAAAAGATGCAAAAATAAAATACTTCATCAACTTTATATCAAGAACCAAATTATCCAGTTTTGCATTCACCGCTTTCTTAAATTGTTCATCCCTTGCATAATCTGAAGTAGCAATTTACAAGAAAGGGGGTTTGAATTGTAAATTAACCTTTCAAAAATTCCTAGAAAAAATTAACTCAACATTGATCTTGGTTGTAAATAGAAAAACGGAGAACGTTTTTGGTTCTGATCCAGAAATGGAGAACGTTCTTGGCTCTGATCCAGAAATGGAGAACGTTCTTGGTTGGTTGAAAATGACAGTGTTAGTTAATCTATTAAAGTTGATATTTAAAGACTTGAAAGTAAATAGATAAAGGAAGGAATATAACACACAGATATATCTTGGTTCACCCAACTTGGGCTACGTCCAGTCCTCACAACTGCGAGATTTTCAACTAAGTGCTCCAAGGCAAGAACTCTCTTGACTTTTACACAAACTTTATGCAGATCTATCTTGATCTATTACAACTAATACCTTTCAATATAAAAAGGAGTTTTTCAGTGATCTATCCTTCAATCTTTACAAAGGATTAATCACACTACCTTCTCTATACCATAGAACGATTTTTACAACTTCTCAAGACTAGTTTTTACTCACTTTATCTTGAGAGTACAATGGAATGGTAAAGTGTTTGATATAATCTAAATATCCTCAACTCGTGTTTGAGTGTTTGATTATGATCTTTGGAACTCAAAGTGATCTTATAGCACAATAGTAATTGGATGATGCAGTTTCGAAGTACTTAACAGAACTTGAGAAAATGTGTGTTAAAAGATGGAAGCTATTGAAACTGATTATGAATGATGAGATAATTGCTTTCGTGAGTTCTGATTATTTCCTTCATCTTGAGTTCTTTTTTATAGACTCAAAAAGTGCTTATGACAGCTCATTTGCCTGTTGGGAACAAATTGACTGTCCTTTGTCAGTGATTAGGTGAGAGCATGCCAAAAAGCAAGAATGTTCTTCATTCTGCTTCTGATGTTCAAGAGCAGACTTGGTTCTTCCTCTGTGTGGCAAATGAGTCTTGATCTTAGTGATGCGTATTCTTGACTTTTAAATTTGTAGAGGGATCTTTCAATACTGACTTGCTCTTAGCATGATTGAGAGAGCATGATTGAGAGAGCATGATTGAGAGAGCATGATTGAAAGAGCATGATTGAATTGGAACTGCACAAAAACTGAATCTAGAACTGCATTTGCATTTTCACATTTCTGGAGCACCTCAAGAACGTTCTTTGTTTTCTTCAAAATTGACCAGAACGTTCTTGGTTTTGCTGACTTAGCTTGTTTCTTCTTTGATATGATTTGTTTAAGTTCTTGGTACCTATCTTGATTAATACACTCAAGTACACTTATTAGATACAATAACATGCTTTAGAATCATAATTATAATTCTTAATTAATCTTTGTTTATCATCAAAATTATTTAAGTTGGAGTTTTGTCTCAACATCATCATCTCTATAATCTTTTTCAAAGTCTTTTGTTCCTCTTCTTTGTAATACCTCAGAAGCAATATAATCATCCCATTCATCCACCCATACGAAGAAGTTGCAATTTTCAATATCATCCTACACATTAAAACAAAATGACAAAGTTTGTTCCATGTTAACATTCTAGGATATACACAAATAGAAGATTGAAATTACTTTGAGCTATCATACATTATGACGTGGACAAGTATGTAATGATCTTCATGGATTCTTTGTTATTTTTGCTCTGAACGCCATTGTCTTCTTCCCACACAAACATTTAGGGACCTGCTTTTTCAATCTCATATCACCTCGTGAATAAGAACTATTGATGGAATCAACATTCGCGTATTCGTCTTGCTTGTAAAAATGAAACACACCTCTTATCATGTTCATACGGATCCCTATTTCAAATTATACACATTTGAGAAAAGAAATAAGGATTTAGAGTTCATCATTTGGGGGAGAATACATGTTATTCCTTTCTATCATATATTTTGTTTCATTTCAGTCCCCCAACATTCAAATGGTAGGACCTTACCACATTACACGTTGATATGACATATTAAAGTCCCATTTAGTGTCACGTCAACAAAAACTAATGAAAGTTAACATTAGGGATGGATTTGATTAACATACTTCGAAATCAAGGTGTTTAAAATATTTTTCTTTAATTAAAGGACTACTATGACAACGTGTAACGCTTTTAAAGTCGAAAGTGGTTGTTTACTCACTTTAATAGTATAGCATAGAAAAATAAACAATTTTAATTAACTTTCAAAATTCACAAAGAAAGTAATGCTCTAATTTCCTTAATTGCAAAAAATTTCAATTTTCTACCCAAAGTCGCCACCTCTTTCTCCTCTCAAAAATAATTTTTTTGTTTTCTCATCTTAGTGCAGTGTTAACATAGACAGAAATATTTGTTTTGTCAATATTATATCTAGAACAAGAGGTTTATGGAGACTATCAATAAATTTAGTGTTCTCTCAGTCTTATATATAACTAGTCAACATGTAGTTGAATTAGTTATGTCGGTGAACACATATAATCGATATGAATTAATACCGACAAATATTTTTGTTTTGAAGATGGATGGGACTAAAGGGTGTAGTGGATCTTGCATTATTCTTAATCGTTGGTCATATATGGAAGAAATTAATTTGATTGTTAAGATTAAGATTTTGATTTAATTATTTTTCAGCGGCTTATGAAATGTGAATCATTAGTGTATTTTTGTGCTTCTCAATTATTAGATTTGAACTCAAAATATGCTATTCTTATTTTAGCATATGAATGAAACTTATTTTTTTCTATATTAAAAAAAAGTTATCCTCCACATATCATGTTCTTAACCACATATATATATATATATAAGAAGAACTGGAAAGACATTTAGGTCCCCACAAAAACAATATTTGAGGAGAAAATAAATCTATGATATTTTTGACATAATAATTAGTATGTACGATTTATTTTTTAAAAGGGCCAAAATTTGCAAATTTTTTATTAAAAAAATATTGCCAGTTTTTCTCATGATTAACATGGTTTTGTATTTTTGTGAGAGATATAAATGAGACTTCACTAAAAATGTATTCTATTTTGTTTTTTCAAATTGTTGACAAAATACACAAATTAGTTTCTCAATGTTTGAAAATACATAGAGAAAATAAAAGGATAAAATTACCGCACAAAATAACGTAAAAATTCTAAAATTAGAGAAAAAAACAACTATTGTTGTATGACATCAGTACATTCATACTCTCGAAAGCTATCTGAACTATATCTTAAAAAAAAATAAATTAAATACAACTTAAAATATTTTTGATTAGTACATATAATTAAAAAAAAAATTAATTATAACGTATAATTAGAACCATATATATATATATATATAATTTTATCATCAATTAAGCTACGCAGGACTTCAATTCGAACCCAACTCAACAGTCACAACTTGGTCGCCAACCCAATTTAGTACCCTTCAAAAAACAATATGTAAATTAGTCGTTGACAATTTCACAAGAAATACACGTTAATTTCTCCGTTAAATTTGACCCAAATTTAAATGGTTAGTTCCTTACCTCTCCAGTTACTGTATGGCACAATATAAAAAATTGATGAAGTGTTTGTGTATAGTAACGGTAGAAATAGAAAAAGTGAGAAATTATAGATATCGCTCCCAAATTTATTTTTTAAATTTCAATTTTGTCAACTAAAAAGACCTAAATTTCAATTCAAATAATAATTAAACTTCAATGGTTGTGTTTTTTGCTTCAATCAAAATCTTATTATTATTGAAGGCTTCTTTCCCTATTCAAAAACCCGAAAGGGTTAGGGTTTATACAATAGAGAGGAAAGAGGAATGATGAATACATCAAGTAATTAAACAAAGACTAATTTGACTCAAATTATTGAGAAAATAATTTAGATCTTCTTAGTTGATGATTTTGAAATTTTAAAAATATTTTTGGGAGGACAAAACTTAACAGAGCAACTAATGTGTATCCCGTATGTATTGTTAAGGACTAATTTGGTATTGTTTTTTGTTTTGAATTAAATTAGATGGTGCCATTGTCAAAGACTAATTTTGATATTTAGTTATTATTGTTTTTGCAGCTATAGTCACTCAAATTTGTAAAAGTGAATAATATAAATTTCTAATTATATTGCAACTACTCACTATTAATGTGTATATATATCAGTATTTTTACTCACCTTTTCACACTTCTTAATCTTTTTTGGTTCTGCAACGGAAACTCCCTAACTTGAATTTGCAATGATTTGTTTTTACCAGATATTTTAGCAGAATTTTAAGATATTTGATTTTTATAATGAGAAACAATTTTGATCCTTTAATTCATAAGTTGAAGAAACTATTTGTAGTTTCCATGTTGAGGCTGAATCAACTCTAGCTTTTTGCAATTTTATATACATGTTAAAACTCTTTTACGTTAAAACTCTTTTACGTTAAAACTCTTTCTAATAATTACATACATAAACAAATTTTGATCTAAATTATCCAAACATAAATTCATAAAATCACCTTTACATTTAAACATCTTTTTTTTTTTTACTAAAATCAATTTTAAACATCCTCAAAATCAAATACACACATTATCCGATAAAAATCAAAGACCTCCCTACAATTCCAATCCAGCATGTCATAGGAATTTGGCAAGTTTATTAGTCTTATGCCATACAGTTATTTACTTTTTGCGAAAATATTTTCATGTTTATATTTCTTAATATTTGTGTTAATTTTACTCATTAATAAATAAGTAAAAAAAATATGAAATAAACAATTGTTTATATTTTTTTGTCTGGAAATGAAAATAGTAAAAAAAACTTAAGTAAAAAAAATATGAAATAAACAATTGTTTATATTTTTTTTGTCTGGAAATGAAAATAGTAAAAAAAAACTCACAAATAATTACGAGGTCTCGCTTCAACTTTTGCCAATTGAACTAAGCCTTTAAGTTTGTCTACTTTTCTATAAACAATGAAAATATCACAAAACTGTTTTTCATTATTTCTGAAAATACATTTCATTAACTAATATTTTATCTTATTTCCATAAGAATGATTTACTTCAAAAATCTCTCATCAAAAGTAAATACAATAAGCATTTCAGAAAATTAAAACAAGAAATATTTTCACAAAGTATACTGGCAGTTTCTTTGTGAGAACCTAAAACATAACAATAGAACACAAGTTGACAAAATAGAACACAAATACAATACCGTAACAATAGAACACAAGTTGACATAAAATAAAACACAAATTAACATAAAATAGAACACAAATACAATACCGTATAAAATACATTGAAAATCACTTTTTTTATAAAATGCCAAAGTGTCGTATGTGTGTCTCATTTTATGTAAACATTACTCCAAATTACCTTGGTTATATAACAATCACCCGTTCCAAATCACGCAGATTCTCATAGTTCATAAGCAGGAAATTTAGACTGAGAAGGATCAACCATGTCCAAAAAGAGATAAGCCATACCTCCCACACCTTCAAACAGTGAATAAGGTCTATCGCCTCCATGCATTTCACCTTGAGATATCAACTTATGAGCTCTATCGAGCAAAAAGCAAGCAAAAGCTTTGGCTCTATATAGATACTTCGCATTCCCAGTAAGTTGGTAAAGTGACAGGAAGACATATGCATTCCCACTGATGCCATGGCAAAGTCCAACTCGCTTGAGCAAACCTCGACTCCAAACCACATCGGCTGCTTCCATAGCTGCATCCAAGAATTCTTCATCTCCAAAAACCTAAGGATTGTTTTTTCTTAAGTTACAAGTGGTAAATGTAAATGATAAGATAAGAAAAATGAAATATGATTCCTACATAGGGTTTTAAAATAAGACCAACTGACACAATTTGAGGAGTAACATCAAGACTTTTTGTTTTTGCATATGTGATTTAGACCACATCAGCCGCAGCGTGATTTTGCGTGATTTTGCGCAATATAAAGAATCGCGACACAACCATGATTTAAAACCTTGTTCCTACATGCTACTTGTATGACAATTCACAATATTAGAAATGCATGAGATTGAAAATCCAATAGTATACTAGCATATGTATGACAAGAAGAAAAAAAGTTTCTAGGCTACTGGTAACATGAGAAATCGTCAATTATGAAAAGGTAATGAGTCTTCAATCTACCTAAACAATAAATGCAATGAAGTGATTCTTTCACAAAACATGTTGCAACTCGCCAAATGATCGTTAGATTTTATATGAGAAAACATGTTATCAAGTGAATTTACTAAACAAGTTTTGACCTTAGCTGCTTTGACAAGTGTGATAGCCACTCCAGGAGCTCCATGACACCAATGCACAAGTTCATCCCTCTTCTTATCTTCTTCGCTAGCCGGATAGTTTCCACTAGGAAAGCGGTTAAATATCATGTATTTAAGAGTATCCCTAACATCCTCAAGCTGATCAGGCTTCAGCTCCATATCCATAAGGACATGCATAATCCCAACCAATCCATGTGCAGCACCCCAATACTTCTCTCTGTACCACTCAAACATCAAAGGACATTTTCCTTTTTGCCCCAACGACCTTCCATTTTTTATAATTTCATCCACAACTGGGGCCTGAAAACAAATTCAGAAACATAAAATGGTCGTATTTATCAACTCTGTCCCAATTCTATTCATAAAAATTTAAAAACAGAAAAAGTAACAAGAAGAGTTGGAGACCAAACTCACAGTATAACTAGAGGGAACTGTCCCTTGACCAAGATGCTTGTTTAAGAACAAACATGCCCATAGAAAACCAACTCTCCCATATAGCAACTCATCAGGAAGATCCTTTGGTAGCTTAATCTGCACCCCACAACCACAAGGCTTAGTTAAGCATTTTAGTGTAATGCAGTTTGTTAAGTCAAAAAATAGAAATGATTAGTTGTTAAGCTACAGTTATGATCTGGTACTCCTGGGATTTAGATTACCACTTAACACCTTCAGTAATCATTTCAAATTCATGTTTTCCAATTCCCAACAGTAACGCCTATGTTTGGTTCCAGGACCAGACATCCCGGATTTGGGTAGGTCAAACGTAGTTTGACTACAAATCAGTGTTGTCAAACAGCTACTATAGCGCTATAACATAGCGGAATTCGAATAAAATGTTATTGCTACGCTATTTTTGTCAAATAGCCACTATTGCAGGGCTATAGCGCTATTTTTGTCAAATAGCCACTATTGCAGGGCTATAGCATTATAGTGTAGCGGAATTAAAACAAACAGTTATTTTCTGCAACTCACAACTGACAACACTGCTACAAATTGGTAATGTTTGGCTTTCAGTCCTAAACCCAAAAGCTTAGATTTTTAGCTTTCGCTGTGACCAAAAATCAAATCTCAAATTTATGAAAAGTGGCAAATATACACACTCAAACGCAATTTTAACCCAATCTATCAAAACATGAATGGATAAAAATCACTTTTTTCGAAGAATATATTGAAACATAAATACCTATTCATTCAAGTCACCTTTTACCACAACTAATTTTCGACGCCCCATTATCAAAGAGACACAACTCATACACCACTACAAAGATAACCTCCACAAAATAAATAATATAATTGATCTAGTTAAATTGTAGGAGATATAAGATTGGCTTGGCGACTAGAGTGGGAGAATAAGGAGGTTTAAGGTTCGATAATGATCCTGATCCCCACCCTCAGCATAAGACTAACATTACTAACCTTTGTCATTCATAAAAAAACATATAGTTAAAAATTGTAATACCTTTTGGATCTGAGCCAAGTAGTACCTCAAGGACTCATTATCACCAGCATGTTTAGCAGCCACAGCCCCAAGGGCACAAACACCAGCACGCCCACAAATAAAACTCACCTCCCTGCAACCCCATTAAAAGTTTGAAACTTTACATAGAATCACACAAAAAAAGGTAAAGGGGTACTAGTAAATTGAGAAAGAGAACCTAGAATAAAGAGAAGCAGTATCACAAGACTTGATAATCTGGGAGCAAAGTGTTAGATCGTTTGCATTTTGGGTGACATTGTAAGACTTGAAAAGGAGAAAAGCGGTTCCAAGAAGTCCACAATAGAGAGTGAAGTCACCAACGCGTTGCTCAGTAAAACCCCACGTTTCCATCACTATCTGACACAAAAACACAAACACCTTGTGTGTTATATGAGAATCAGTTTTGCTACTTCATCCACCAAATTTACTAACAATTTTTTAAATGAATATTCATTGATCGTAATTAATCACTTAGAAAGTTGGAAGTTTGTGTAAAAGAGTGAGAGGAGGAAGAGAAGACGAGTGAGGTACAGTTTGTTTGAGGTCTAAGGCAGCGCGTTTGAGACGCTCGGCGAGGGTAGCGTGAGGCATGGCGAGGAGCTTGTGGAGTGAGTCACCGGTTGTGACGGTGATTGCTTCTTGTAGTTCATGTTGAGTTGAGGGCGTTGCTTCGGGTATGAACTCCGGCATTGGGTTGGGAAAGAATCGATCCGACATAGCTTCGGTTTGTAGAAAGAAAGAGGAAATGAAATGAGGGAAGACAGAGAGATAAATAAGAAGAAGTGTCGATGTTGTTGCCATTTTAATTCTGAGTCTGACGTGGCCACCCGTTTTTCTTCCACCTCACCTCCTCAATTACGTTTGCGTGGCACTCAAACAACAAATGTGTTCCTCATCAAAAATCTCAAAATATATATTTATTATTTATTATATTTTAAAGTGCAAAGGTAGTACACTCAAAGCATAAAATAATTTTAAATTTTGAGTCAATTTTAACCATTCAACTTTCTAAATGATATTATTTAATTTTTTAATTTACAGTTATATAATTATTTCTTGAGTTATAATTAAATAAAAATATAAAACAATTTTATATTTTTAATGTATTTAGTTTATGATTTAATTTATATATACTACAGTGCAAAAAAATTTTACAATGTTAGTCAATCTTAACTATCGAATCATTAAAAATATTTAACTTTTATCGTAATTACATCAAAATTCACAACTAAAAATAATTCTGATGTACTAAGAGTGTTAATGCAAGTTTACTTTATTCACTATATATTAGTTTTGAGTTTTGAAAAAAACACTGTTTAAAAACAATTTATGCCACCGAAAATATTATTGAGTTGAGTCACAGACTAGATTGCTCTATTTCACTACAAGAATTTTTTTTTATAAATACGGACCTTAGTCTGTGGGTAAATTATTAATTACCCATGGAAAAACAGTAAATAAATTCAATATTTTCAAAAAAAAAATTTTTTACACTATACCACGGTTAGTCTGTGGGTAATGTTAAAAATAATCCATAGGTAATGTTAAAAAAAATGCAAATGAACTTAATTTTTCAAAATATTTTCGTATTTTATGTTTACACGGATTGTCCGTCGGTAATATCCGTGGGTAAATTTAATATGTAATTTTTTTTGAAATTGTTTAATTTTTTATATGTAATTTTATGTTTACATTTTATCAGTTTTATGCAATCAATGCCACTCACTTTCACCTTCAAACCCCACCGTCACCCTCGCAACCCCTCTTGTTTCCTTCAAACCATCAACGCCAACCCTAACTCCGATTCCGATGACGATCTCCGCAACAACTGCACCACTCTCACCCTCGCTTCCACCCGCGCCCTTGCCTCTGCCATTCGTAAAGTCTCCACTTCACCCGTTGAGTTCACTCAGCGACTCGAGAAACATTGCACAACCGGACTTGTTCTTCCTAGCCCTGACTTCCATACACTCTATCTTCAACAGCTTTAGCTCTTTCGCAGAATCGTCCCCGAAGCTCTCCTCTGGGTTCGTACCTCATGAATTGTTTCTTTTTATGTCTTCAATCCTATGTCAATTTTAAATTAGGGTTTATGGTAATGTGATTACTGAACGGTGTCTTTTGTGTTGTTTTGTTCTGTGTTGTACAGGTGTATGTTAGACCGGCAGGTAGTTATGTGATGGATCGATTGGAGCTGCGGAGGGTTGCATTGTACCCTGGAGGAGATGATGAATCAGAGGCAAAAGGCATTCTCATTCTTGTTGGTCATTTTAATGTTCCAGCCGGCTTGCGAGCCGCCAAGACCGCTCTTTCCGAATTGCAAGTGTGTTGCTGATTCTGCTTCTGTTATATTATGGTGTTTCTATTCCATTATTATTGTTATTGAACTACCAATTTAGTTCCTCAAGTATCGATCTCTCATCTACTCAAGTATTGGTCTCTCATCTATTGACAACATTGGTAGTGTGCTTGGTGATGTGCTTTTTTATTTTGCTTATGGGTGTGGGTTGTTTAATGAATGTTCGCAGAGCGGTTGCACTTGCATCATTGTATACAATCAAGTAGTCTCCAATGTGCAAATATATTAAGTACTATTGAGCTTCTGGTTTTTTCTATTTCTCTGTGTTATTTCAGATTGCTTGAGCTAATAAAATAGGTCGTGACGCAACTAATAATGTCCTCGTGGCATAATCTGTTTAATCTCAACTTTTGTTTGAGGTTTAGATTCTTTACAAGAGATTTCAGTAAACTAATAATAATGAATTCGTGACTGAATGTTACTGATTTCTTGTGAGACTTTCAAGTATGAATGTGAGTGATTGATGATTTTACTTAGCACTTGAACGTCGTAATTTTCATTAAGCTCTGGAGCTCTTTTTATAGACATTTGAGGAGATCCATGTCAGCTTAATATGACTGTTGGAGGGGTTTCCTTGGTCAAGGGGTAGATTAATATAATAAGTCTTCAAAGACTTTTGACTAAACTTTTCTCCTTTTTGACTTCAAGACTTTCTGGTCTTGTGTATTCTTTGTCATCTGATTTGTACAGTGCTTGAGGGTCTCTTGATCACGGGAATATGTGTCTTAAAGTCATGCTGAAGTTTCAGTTTCAAGAACGTTCTGGGTCTGTACATTAGAAGCTAGATAATTTTCTTTTAGCTTATTCTTTAAACTTATTTTGCTTGCTTTTGCTTAGTACCTATATTGGATTATCACACTCAAAAACACATGTTAAATAACACATAATTTAGAATTATTATTAGAGTCTTTAATTAATCTTTGTTTGTTTACATCAAAATAATTAATTGAGATTTTGTCTTAACACTTTTTTCCTTCAATTATAGCAGAGAAATGGGGCATTTCTAGGAGATGGTTGTTGCTTGATAATTGGGATATTTGGAGGGTTCCCATTCTTGTTGCTGTTATTTTATAATGCGGTTCTGATTCTTAAGTTGTTGGCCATTTGGCTTCATAGCTGCTCCGATGAATTTCTTCTTTTTGTTATTAGCAACAAGAAGAACTTCATCTTTCTGGTCTTGCTTACGGGATTTTACCTCAATTCTGAGGCGAGTTATCAGACTTTCAAGAGAGAATTCTTTTGTTTTATGCCTGAGAGAATTTTTAAAATCTTTCCAAGCAGGAGGCAGTTTGTCAATAATAACAGCCATTTTTTGGATTTCATGGGATTGAGCTTCCACTAATATGTCATTTGTCATCTAATATTTGAGGTAGCAGCTAACAACATACTTCTTGGCTCCAGCTTCCTCAGCATCATATTTCTTCTTTAGAGTATCCCAAACATGTTTAGCAGTATTGATGGAACTGTAGTAATCATACAGATCATCAACAAGTCCAATCAACATATAATTCTTACATAAGTAATCATTATTTTCCCATTGGGCTAATTCAACAGCTTTCTTATCCTTTTCTGATTGTTCTCCTATTTATGGAACAACAGGAATGTCATCCTTTAGAATGTTGGCAACCTTTTTCGTGGTTAGAAAAAATAATATCTTTTGTTGCCATCTTTTGAAGTGACATCCCTCAAACCGAAACGGTTTGTTGAAATCAAAAGAAGATGAACCTGTACCAGTAATTTCATTGGTAGACATGACAGAAGGAAACGTCTTAAAATTGTTATTTTTGAGTTTTGAAAAAAAAATTGTTTAAAAACAATTTATGCCACTGAAAATATTATTGTGTTATCACGGACTAGGTCGCTTTCTTTAAGACGTTTCGTAGTAGTGCTCAAATTGTGCAAGGCAAACTATCAATCACGAAGTCCGCATGATAAAACAACCCAGATACACTATATTGGAGTTCCACAGCACTGTAGAAAATAGTTCTAGAATTACACCCTCAATATGGCAGTCAAATGGTTACCACTCGTAATATGGTACTACGACCACTCGAAAGAGAAAAAAGAAGAAGAAAGAAAACAAAAGTGAGAAGCAGAGAAAAGCCTCAGAATTGGAGAGCTTTTGGTGTGCTTTTCCAACTGAGCAAAACCCTCTATTTATAGAGGAGATCTGCAACTGGATAAGAGAAAAATATGGGATCCATCCGTTCAGATCCACAAAAACGTTCACTATCTTTCCTAGGTTTTTTACTCTAATTTTTCCTAGGTTTTTTACCAGGCAACAACTTGATGCGCGAGTCCTCAAAAAATCGAAAAAATAGCTAAAGTTTGACCAGAAATTGATGCACGAAATCGGGGGAAGAAACCGACCAGATCATATGTTCAATGTTGACTCGGGGGAGGACAGACACGTGTATAACGTATCAAAATAAAACGCAAGCATTCATTTAAAATTGAATAAATAAATAATTTATTAATTTTCCATGTACTAAAAAATAATACACCACTTAGCCCATGCCCAGGCTTGGCCCATGGCGCGGCCGAGCCAAGCCGGATGGACGGCTACTGCGCCACGCACGCGTGTGTGGTGGCCTATTTGCATGTGTTCTCACCCCTTTACAAAAGTGGGTACCCCTTGAAGCACACCTCAAGTTCCATACCTCCACCTTATAAACACTACTAGTGTGTGTAATCCCTCCTATGTGGGACTTCCTTATTTTTCAATTCACATCACTAGCTCTAGCTATCATCATTTCCAACAATGTATTTTATAGAACATAAAGAACATACATTGGCTAACATCCGATCAAAATCTTTATTTTGTTTATTTATTTTAGACAAAATACATTCCAATGTCTATAAGTTACATGAAAACAACATTTTAGTTTTTTTATTTTCTTTTTTCTTTTTCTTGTAACAAGTTTGTCTTTTATCTTTCTTTTGGTGTCAAGTTCATCATTTATATTTGTAAATATTTACATCGATGATCCTAATTTTCCAACAAGCAAAATTGAAACCCAAAATTCTTCTAATTTTTTCAATAAACTCATGTAATTTCTTAAGGGGTTTTAATTGCAATAATCTTAAAAACATAAGCGCTAATCAACTTTTAGAAAAATAATTAAGTAAGAGAATTTGAGTGAGATACATTTTAGGGTTCTTGAAATTAAACACGAAATTCTCTTAATCTATATCATGAATTCACATAAAAATTTATTATGTTCTTTAATATGATATGATAACAAAACTCATAGTTCAGTTTTTAAAATCTCTAATTAAAAAGGATTGAAATGAGGTTATAACTAAAAATAGTTTAGTATTGTAATTTTTACAAACATAAAGGACCAATTTGATACAAAAAAAAAGTTAAATTATCAATCTAATATTTTCGTGTAACTTAAAGGATTAAATGATGTAATTTTCCTTTATTTTACTATATCACTCCACACTTATATCGCTTTTATATTAGCGACATGGAAGAATTAAAACTTCTCATTAGATAACTATGTAAAACTGTTTTATAATATCAGTATATGTCAATAAATCATATTTTATTAACTAAATTACACTTTGACTCCTCAAATTTCATTTTGATTTTCATCTATTTAGTTCCTTTCTTTTGAAAACTTCTAATTTCGTCTTTAGACACAAACTTTGGAATTTTGGTTATTTTGTAAGTTTTGTTTTGTTTGAGTTTCTAAAATGTTTCTTTCTTCTTCTTGTATCAAACATTTAATCACTAATATGTAATGTCTAGAAAACATTTGATAGATTTAAATGGAAATTCGAAAGAAAATTATAAAATGTCTTTCGTTTGTAATTTAAGTGCAAAACATAGAATGAAAAAATTTTAAAAACCAAAACTTTTAACATTTACAATTTAAATGACTAAAATAGAATGAAAAAAATAAGAGACCAGAGTGAAACCTGATCCGAACTAGATCTAAGACGATGGTCGACTTCTGGATTGGCAGAAAGTATGGATTTCGATAAAGGGGTAGTGGTACCTGCGAACACTCTAACGATCAAGTAAGTATTGATTCAAGGAGTAAGAGGTGTTGGGTGAGAAAAGAATGTGCACCTTTTCTGGTGTTGGGGCACTGTTTATATAAGTGAGTCCCGGCGCAAAGGGGGGACATAGGAAATGAATAGTCATTACTATCGGCGAATTCGCGGAATGTGGTTTTGATGTCGTAACGGCTAGATCTGGCCCTTAGGGTGAAAACTCTATTTGTTTGAGATGGGTTACTATTTTGGGTTGGGTAAGAAGTCGAATTGAGATTTGTCACGTCCAAACCAAGTTCCCCCCAAGTCCTTGTCGAGGAGGTGAGACAATGACTTGAGAAGCCGTCTACATAGGTGCTCCGATAGGGAGGAATACATCGTGAAGGTGTTCAATCGATGTTCGTAATCGACATGTTAAAGTTGTCTAGGTTATGTAAGTCGTATATGACATTTGTTATTATTTTTGCCTTCCCTGGGAATCGACATTTGATACAAAAATAGAGGGTCGGGCTAATACAAAAAAAAATTGGTGGTGGGAATGAATGGACGGCGGCACTTATCCTCAGGTACCGAGTTCGATTCCCACAGAAGGCAAAAGCTTGCTATTTTCCAATAGGGGAAAAGGGGGCGAGAAGGTCATAATTAACAATGTCGATATCAGTAACGGTCAGGCTGTTACAACCTTGATCTGTGTCCCTCCCAAATTCATCCAAATTCTATTGCCTACGTGAAAGCTTTCCATTGGTTTGTGGTTACGTGGACGCGAACCTAACAGTAGGCCAATTTTTTTTCTTTCTATTTTGGGTTTTCTATGGAATGAAGACACCACTGGGAATAATTGAGTCTATTTCAAGCAACCTAAGTGTTTCTTCGCCCCTAATTATCTAAGATGGGTTACACTAGATTGGGCTTTGTCCAGTCCAGAATAGTCTGTTGGTGCACTCAGCCAATATGTGTTCCTTAGATGCGTTGAGAAGGGTATAGGCAAGGCATCGACCAGACCAGCTCCCTTGGTTTGTCAAATCTTTTCGTGGTTTTTCTTCCCGCTTGCGTTCGACTAGAGATTGTCGTGGTGTTAGCAGTTATGTTCTTGATGTCCTTGTCGGACATGCCCTTATGTATCTTCCCGGTATGAATTTCTTCTTCGTTTTGGATGTAGGTTTGTACCTAGGCAAAGACGTAGTTCAGGGTCCTAAGCTTATTTGACCCAATGTCGTCAATGAAATGACTTCCATCGAGGAGTCCTTCCTTCATTAAGTATGTCTTTACGTTGTCGTTTGTCTCTTTGATGAACACGGTTTCTTTGTTGAAGCGTTTGATGTTGTTCCAGAGGGGTTCACGTCTTCCCTGAACAATCGCTGATAGGGTATCGATCACCTTAGGCTGTTTTTTGGATGTCGTGTAAAGAGTGGAGAATTGCCTACAAAATTCCTCCTAAGAATCGATGGAGTTTGGGGATAAACCTTTAAACCAAGTCATTGCGCTTTCTTTCAATAGGAGGGCTAATATACGACATTTGATGGGTCCTTCCGCTCCTTAGTAGTTAAGGATGACTTCGACATTTTTTATGTGTTCATCGGAATTAGTGGTCTCGTCATATGAGTACTTGTGCGGGGATTTCTCCAACACCGTTGGTATTCTAAAGTTTCTTATCCTTGCTGTGAAGGGTCCCCCAAGACTCGCGAGATTTGTGTGATTCACAAAAAGTTTTGTGGGTCGGGGAGGAGACGAAAAGTGACCTTGCAAGGGAGGAGATGAAACGCTGGCGCACCTCCTTAGGCAGGAAGTCCTCATAGGACCTTCTGTGGTGTCCTCGATCTAGTGAATTTTGCAAGGAACGCCTTCTGCGGTCTGGATTTGGTGACCTTTAAGTTCTTTTTCTAGGCAGAGCATTGGGACTACGTCACTTCACAAAGTTGGTGCTCGTGTCAGGCTTGTTGTTGTTGACAAGAAGCTCATGAGACGGGAATGTTGTGGTCCCATTATCTGGTTGTTGAACAGTGGATTTGACATTCTTTATGGGGTTGTTACGTTTATTGCCAGCCATCGGAAAGTTATGAATTGGGATTTTAGCAAAGCAAGGAAACCTATTCCCCATAAACGGCGCCAATGATTCGAACTACATCAAAGACGATGGGCGAAAAGTCTGGATTTCAACGAACGAGTGGTACCTGAAAACGTTTTGACGCTTAAGTAAGTATTGATTCGAGGAGTAACAGATGTAGGGTGAAAAAAGAATGTGTACATTTTCAGGTGTCGAGGGCATTGTTTATATAAGTGAGTCTCGACGCAGATGGGGGACAAGGAAAATGAATAGCTATTATTGTCGGCGGATTCGGTGGAATGTTGTTTTGATGTCGTTACGGCTAGGTTTAGCCGTTGGAGTAAAACCTCTAATTGTCAAGTAAAAAGTTGGATTGAGCTCTGTCCACTTTAGAATAAAATCTAAGATCATCCACAATGATTGGACCTTACCTAAGACGAATAAGTACCAAATAGATACTCCTATTAGGGAGAAAATAATAAAATACTTGTTAGCGATGTTTTGATAAGCATCTTCTCTCTCAAATTTCACCTACTTTTACCATTAAAATATATTATTTTAACTCTTTATGACATAATAAAATATTGCTAAAATAAAACGTTATCATTTCCATTACTTTTTCTTCTAATTAAATTTTTATTTCATGGTATTTTTTTTTACTAATATTTTCATAATTAATAAATATGATATGAACACCTGGAAATCATGTATTATTAAAAACACAATTTGAATTTTTAATATATATATATATATATGTGTGTGATATATATATTTAAAAATCAGTTAATAATGTTTAAAATCATACTTAATTATATTCAATAAATTATTAATAAATTATGATATTTTATTATATTTTTTAGGCACTTTACTATATTTATTAACCCTACTAAACATAACCATACTAAATCTTTTTTTTATCAAGTATCATACTTTTTTTAGAAGGGCAAGTATCATACTCAATATATTTAAATTATATTAATTATTTAATTTGTTGTCGAAATTTAATATAAAAATTTGTGTCAAAATAATAAATAAATAAATTATTTATTTAATATAAATGATTTTATTTATTCATTTATTTATTACAATTCCATTATCTAAGTTAGTGATTGTGTGAAAATGAATCATCCAACTAGAGTCATCCAAATGAACCATCCTAACTAAGACTAGTTAGAATAGGTCGAATAGGTTCTGAGCTTTATCGAGTCGCATTGAAAAACATTATCCAAACCCAACTCTGGGAGGGATGCAGGCTTGGCGACTGCCCACCATAAATTAAAAATACCAATCACAAAAACATTGCAATTTCTTTTGCATAATAAATGGGTTGGGCACAAGATGAGAACAAAGACCAACAAGCTAAACGGGTTTCCTCAACCACCGCATGTTATATACTTGGAAAAATTGTTTATACTATTAAAAAAATGATAAAAGTTCATATATTATTAATGAGAAAAAAACATATATTATATATGAACAAAAAACATATATTGTGAACAAATGTTTTAATAAATAAAATAATTCAGAAGGTCATTTGTTTTAATATGTTACAATGAATAAATGTTTCAAAATAGAAAACAAAATAGAAAGTGTTCACTCTTTATAATTAACAAATAGTCCAAAATAATATTAATGATAACTAAACTAATAATAAATAATAAATTCATACATGTATACTGTGTCAAAGACAATATTGAATTTGAATCTTATTTGTATAGAAAGTTCTGTTGTGGCAGATACAAGTGATCACATTTCTTTCTATTACTATCGTATAATTCTTTTTTTTTTTAAGTATCATGATAATACTAATTTGTAGTAAAATAAAGTTATCAAACAAAAATGTAATTATTACTATTTTGTCACTATTAAATTTTGTATGATTATTCTAATATATGAAATGTATTCCTCTTATAAATGTCATTCCGCAATAACTCAAGTCTAATCTGATCATTCTCATTTACGCAACATATAACTTAAAATATGATAGAGAAAATCGAACCAAACAATCATAACTTCTTTTTTTCAAATTTTGATAAAATAAAAAACCATACAAAAATCAGAACTACTTTCATTACAGATGATAATATCTCTATACAATCTCTTGTAACAGGTTGTACAATAAAATAAATCCAATAAAGTAATCATAAAATAAGAGAATTAATAAAGTTAGAAAAAATCAAAAACAATAAGAAAATTAAAGCAAATATGAAAAAAAGAGAAAAATAGTATATTGGGAGAGCGTGACGGTGGAAAGGAGTGCGACAGTGGGAGAAAGAGATCGCGACAGTAGGAGAATGAGAGAGGGGAGAGCAGTAGTGGAGAGGGAGAGGGTGAGGAGGGCGGAAATAGAGAAGGGAAATGGATGAGAGCGCACTGGAGAGGTAGAGGAATTCGAACAAGTGAGGTTGGAGGGCAAAAAGAAACATTAATGAGAAAAATTTTATTAACTTTTATCAGAGGTTGGAAAATGATTATAATATAGCTTAAACTAAGGATTAAAAAATAAAGTGCAAGTAGCATATGATTAAAAAAATTGATTAGTATATCATATTGGTGGATCGAACAAAGGATTAGAGTATCGTAGAATCTTTACATTGGCCATAAAAAAATAAATAGATAGAGAGATAGAATAAGGAGTATGATAGAGACCGAATATGATATGAGGAGTGATCATGTCATGTGTTTGATGTGTTAGGATAACTAAATGATATGATATATATTGTGATAAAATAATAAATTTGTCTATTTATTTAATTTTTTTCTTTTAAAATAACATTCATATATTTTTTATAAATAAACAAAAAATGCTAAAAAAATGTAATAATTTATGAAGTAATTTTATATACTTGAAAAAATTGTGTATACTACTATAAAATTATATAGGCTAAATAGCACATGTGGTCCCTTAACTTAATTTCAGTTAACGTTTTAGTCCTTTATCTTTTTTTTTTCCCGATTTGGTCCTTTATTTTAATTTTAAGTGACAATTTAATCTTTTATGTTTTAAAATGTCAACAATATTATCCTTTTTTTTACAATAAATTAAAAAATTCATCAAAATTTTCAACCAAAACCCATAAAATTAATTTTATTCTTTAATATAATACAAATTTTATCAAATTCGTAACTTAAATCTTCAAATAAACTCATATTTTAATTTTTTATTTGATGTTGTTAGAGACGGAATTTTAAAAATCAAATAAAGAATAAAAATATGAGTTTATTTGAATATTTGAGTTACCAATTTGATGAAATTTGTATTATATTAAATAATATAATTAATTTTATGGGTTTTGGTTAAAAATTTTGATGAATTTTTGTAAAAAAAAGGATAATATTGTTAACATTTTAAAACATAAAAGATTAAATTGTCACTTAAAATTAAAATAAAGGACCAAATCAGGAGAAAAAAAAAAGATAAAGGACTAAAACGTTAACTGAAATTAAGTTAAGGGACCACGAGTGGTATTTAGCCAAATATATATTATTAATGAGCAAAAAACATATATTATTAATGAGTAAAAAATATATATCATTTATGAGCAAAAAACATATATCGTAAGAAAGGTTTCAAAATATAAAATAAATCAGAAAGCTATTTGTTCGCAACGTTCCAATCTGATGAGCAAAGGTTACAAAATAGAAAATAAAATAAGTCATTCACTCCAATATAATTAACAAAGGTTCCAAAATAATATCAATGATAACTAAATTAATAATAAACAATCAATTTAAAAATCATAAAATCAACCAACATCAACTACGAAAACAATCATAAAATCAAAGGAAATCAAAAAATTATTTCATCAACAAAAAAATCAAAGAAAATTAGGGCAAATATGAAAAAGACGAAAAAACCGTACCTTGGAAGAGTGTGACGGTGGAGAGGAGTGCAACGGTGGTAGAGAGCACATACGGTGGACAGGAAAAAAAGGGAAAGGAGAGCAGTAGTGGCGGTGGAGAGGAGAGGTCAAAAATGAAAAAATATTTCTTAACTTTTATCAAGTTGGAAGAGGATTATTTTAACCTAGCTTAAACTAAGATTAATGTATCATATAAAATTAATGCATCAAATAAAAGATTAGAGTATGATAGGATAAGTGAATAATATTTGTCTCCTTATCCTTGTGGGAAGGAATTGGTGTCATGTATACCCTTGACTCAATTTTCTATTACAAAATGCTCTTTAATCATCTTTGATCATGAATCATGAGCAAACATCTTGATCATGATCATGAACCATGAGTCATAGTTGGTAGCTTAAATATTCAAGCCTAACAAAACTTATCCTATCCACATCCTAAATGCATGTTTAGATTGACATTGATTTTTGCAAAATCACATTATGCTACCGAAATTTTAATAAAAACTACACTATAAAGTATTAAAATTTCAAAAAATAATCACATTGTCACAATGATTTCATCAAACACATTGTAATTTCAAATATACATTTAAAATTGTTTTCCTTCAAATGTCTGTCCAAATTGCCAGTTTTGTGGTGCTACATTGTAAGATGTGAGTGTTTTTCCAGTGCTGCTAGTTACCTCAAAGGACAAAGGCTGATTTTGAAGGTTGACATTGCAATGCCAATTCATTCCCCAATTTCTTGCCATTGGTATCCATCCTGTTCTTGATCCTTTCACTTTCACAGCAAACACTTCACCATCCAATCCCACATTAGTAATCAGGACTTGATAGAAATGAGAACTTCCACTCATAGTGAATTTCAACCCACCACTTTTTTCACACTTCACTCTGCATCACATTCCAATATTAAAGGTTGTATCAATTTACTTATGAATGACTGTTACATTAACAGAAGAAAAATATCTTAAAATATTAAGTGTCACTTTATGTTTATTATGTAACATTAATTATTTTTTCTAATTTTGCCCCCAAATTAGTATGTATCGCTTACAAAATTCATTATTCTCTGCTATACATTTATGACAATGAATAACACCCAATGATTAATAAAGATAATTTTATAGAATTTCTACACTCTTTCATTTATTTACAACATTTCTTAATAAGTGTAAAATGACCTAAAGTAACACTTAATATTTAACATAAGGAGTATTTATTTGAGTTTATTTGTTGAGATAAGTATCTCTCAAAGTGTTTGAAAGAGTTTATAAAAAACTTATGACATATTAATAGTGTTTTTAAGTTTATTTCAATAAGCTCTATAAAATAGTTTATCAAGTTGTTTATTCAAAAGCAATCTAATAAGATTGTTTAGAAAAATCTATCTCTACCTTCTATACTGAACTGGAACAATATCAGCTTTCCCCTTGGCAATTTCAGCAAAAGCAGCCTGGGACAATTCAAAATGTTGTCTTGGAAAGTTACACCAACCACCATAATCAACTGAGAGACCATAATTAGGAGGACAGAAATCAGTGGCAGTAACAATCACAGGTGGACTTCCAAGCACACACCACAGAATATGGTCAACACATCTTATCTCATAGCAAGCTCCACATGTACTCCCTCTATTGAACAAAATAGTGCTTAATCCAACACTGTGTTTTCCATAGCTTGCTTTGTGGAGATCTCCATAACCACAAGCTCCTTCTGTGCACCACATTCACAACCATTTACATTTGACAAAACAAGGCTACTAAGTACTAATATTGTTATCTATGTAACACAAATGTTGTCTAACACAATACTGACACATGTTGCTATATTCAACTACCTCAATTTTCTCAACACTTTGCATTGAAGATGTATATGTTGTCCGGCACGACATTCACATATGTTGTTATATTAAGTTACCTCAATTTTCTTAAATTTATTACTCGTTTTGAAGTGTCATTGTCAATATCGTATCTAGTATTTTTGTTTCCTAGGTTGCTATGTATAAGTAAAAGAGTATATGTATAGTGATCCAAAATTTCGACTAAAACATGTATTTTTTTGGTTATATTTAAGTACAAAATAGTATATATAAAATAATCAAAGGAGGAGAAAGCGAAGTACCTGTAATTAGTGATCCTTCTTTGTCTTTAGCATAAGTTGCAGTGGCTTTCATCCATTGTTGGTCTTCAAAAGCAACAATGTTGAATGAAAATAAAATCAAGCAGAGAAATGTGGAAAGAAGAGCAACCATCTGAGGTAACAACATTTAGAAACTGATTATTGTTACTATAAATTGAAATGCTTTACTTTTAAGTGTGTTGTTTTATGTTTTTGTCTTATGTAGGGGCAGTAGGGTTAAGATAGCAGAGGACTAAACCTTGTGAAAAGGGTTTTTTTTTCTAACTGTTGATGAGGATGATGTCCTTGGTAAAAAAGATCCAGATATGGTCATTGACAAATTTTAACAATTATTATTGTTAATATTATTTAAAAATATTTTATCTAAAAAAATCATAGAAGAAACTTTTGAAAAATTTAGACAAATATTATCAATTTTAAAACAATTAACCAATAATTATCTTGTTTGAATGAAACTAAACTCAATTCTTTTAAGGTATCAAATTCAAACCTGTAATGTAAAAAAATGTGGTCGAGAAAAAGATTCTACTAAAAGTGATACGTCATATTATCCGGCAGAAATTAATCATTTACGAAGCTTATTGATATTTTACACTAATAATATGTACTTATAATTATTAATCACAATTTTAAAAATGAAAATATAAATAAAAAAAAGTAACCGAAAAAATGACATCTAATCTTGATTTTTTACTCATTTTATTTATATTTATTTTAGAGGGAGTAATAAAACATAATAAAAATGAAAAATATTTTGGCATAGCAAAAATACCTTGATTTTCAATGGGTTGTGGGGGCATTTAAGGCGAGAAATAAGGTAATTTGTTGCCTATTCCAAGGAGTGTGTTTGGTTTGACTCTTTTTATATTTGACTCTTCTTTTTAGGCAAGAAAGAAATGGATACACTCCAAAAGAGGTGCAATTTGATTTTGGATTCATTAGTGAGAGAAGGATTAGAGGCTTTGTGGTTGTGGCAGGCATACAAAGGGGAAAGCTCTACAACACTTGAGTGTGGAAACATTAATTGCCAAAGCCAAAGGGGCGCTGCTTTATTAATCATTTTGTTCCTCCCTCTATGTTCAAACAAAAGTTAGTCAAACCAAAGTTTATTTATTTATTAATTTTTAGATCAAATATATAACTTATTTTTATTTTTATTTTAGGGGGACTCCCCTGCGTCTTCTCTCACAATAAAGGACTTGAATCATTTATGAATTGTTCGAAAAAAAGTTATACATGATGTTTAAATGAAATAAAATGTAAATTGATGCTAGTTGGGACAGAGGATATGGAGTAAACATATGTAACTCATTTAAATGTGACAATTTCTGTTTGCGTGTTGGGACGGGGTGGATGGTTCCATCAATCCTTCTGGGTTATTGTTAGAATCTACATTTACATAGTTTTTTTTTTTATCAAAACAGTTTAGGTATTTAAAAAATCATATTAAATTAATTCTAATTATGACAAATAAATACTTTTTCTTTTAAAATCAAGGTATCCACGCACATCCGAAAAGATTAATCACTCAAATTAAGTAATTTTTCAACTAAATACATTTAAGACAACAAAATTATTATTTTTCATTCACAAAGACTTCATGACTATTTTATTCACAAGCGCAAGCCTGTGTTTAATCTCTCTACCCAAGAACTTGGCTAAGCACTTTTGGTGTTATATCTCCTCTCAACAACGTTTTTGTTAATCTATAAGGTTTGAACTGAAGACTTTAAATAATGTTTGTGCAATAATTTAATTTAGTTATATCATCCGTATATAATTGTGTGTTAAATTTTTTTTCATTTGATATGCTCTCGTCACACATATAATATATATATATATATAGACACACGTGTTTTGTGCACAATCCCACCTTTGATAAATCGGGATTTTGATATTCATTTAAAAATATGCAAATATCAATTATTAACATTTTTTTTGTACACGCAATAATTGCTATTATAATTGAGTATAAGAATTCATATATAAAAAATATGAATTAATTAACATCTCATGTATTTAATTTTTCACTGTTTCCTCTAGAGGAATTTCATTAGCTATAGAAAAGCTAACTCCTATAAATTACACAATTGTTCTGCATACAAAAATAAACTGCATTTCCTAATTTAATCTTAATATTCTTGGGTGAGTAACCTTTTCTCTTCCTCCTCTAACCTTGCAAGCCATTTGAATCCAAGATCACATCCTGCTTTTGCAGCTATCTGAAATTTTTCTTTTGCCATCTCTACTGGATCAATTGCAATATTTTCTTTGTTCTTTCCTCCTTTTTGAGCAGCTGAACCTCTCTTCAAACTGAATTTTATTATTGATTCTGGAATTTTGACACCTGAGGCACAATATCCGTTCTTTTATTAGTATCAGACTCTAAACAGGACATCATAAAGTTGCATGCAACCCACCAGATCTAGCCAGAAAACAAAGTACAGTGAAGCAAAGATATTCTAATATACTATTATAAACTGATGGTGTATACGACTATGCCTGTTTAACTTATGTCACCGACTCCTTAAATTGAATGCATGTCTGGTATCTGACATGTGTTAGTGTCTTGCACCGACTCATGTGGTTACACTTAATATCTTTCATTTTTTAAATTAGTATCAATGTCTATGTGTCATTGTCATGTCTAGTGTTCGTATTTGTATCAGAATATCAGTGTTTCATAGCTTTTAACTCCATTTTTGGTTGTAGCTTGCTTAATCTGATCCCAAAATTGTTCAAACTTTGCTACATCTCCAACCTATCTTTCTTCTATACCAACAAGCCAACAACCTAAGCTATAGATGTCTATTACATATTCTTTAGGTGAACTATAGTAAACTCAAGCGACATGCATTTTTCTTGTTCATCATCATTATTTTCAGTTTTAGATAAGTTTGGCGAATCATCTCTTACTCAACTAGGAACGTCTGTTATAAAGGATAATTGTTGTTCTGCACACAATCACACACTGCTATAACTATTCAATAATGTACTAAAGTTTTCGCACATGATTTATCTATAGACACTTTATCCTCTTTACTTTCAGCAATTACAATCAATAAAACAAAATCTTTTGTAGTACTGCTCAACTTCAACAACCTTTTACATGATCCTGGTAGGCATTACAAATAGAGCAAAGTGCCTATAGTTTCTGAATATGAACTTATTATGAAAATAAGGTCCTTAGTATCAGTAATATACACCATAACCAAGTTTAGATTGAAAGGAAGTAAGGACGGGACGATACACCAGATATATAATAAATAATATGGAGAAGAACACACGAAGACAAGCTTACCTTTAAGAAGAAGAGATCCATATGCAATAGCTGCCCCAGCATGGCCCTACAAATATATGGAGTAAAATTAAAAAACCAAGGCAAAATCTTTCAACAAGCAACTAAGAATTAATCTTGTTTACACTTTATACTTCGGTTAAACTCATGGAGATTATGTTAAATTTTCTTTATAATAATTAAAACTTTTATGTGTAAAATTGAAGTACTTACATTGGCTAAACTGGGATACTAGATAGATCATTTTATAAATCATCAAAAGTAAATAATGTGTTGTCTTTAGGTAGATATAACGCAATCACAAGAAACATATATTTATACAATTCAACACATTTACCAAATGATTTATGCTAGCAATACTCTTTTCAACACACACACACACACTCTAATTTGTTAAAATTCAAATGCGTCCGATTAAAATTTAAATTTATGTGGGGTCTAAATGATTTTGTGGGACCCATTTGAATTTCAACCAATTAGAGTGTGTGTTGAAAAGAGTATGTTGCTAGCACTCCTCTTACCAAAATGCTTTCTCCATCAATTATGATTTGGCTAAAAGGTCATCCAGTTTCAATATTACATCCTCATTGATTACATGCTACAAATCTTAAGAAATGCAAACTGGATTTCACAACAGCATAACCAAATGGCATACAATGTATGATGAACTCAGTCTAACTCACCACACATGAAAAGAAATGAATGGACAATTGTCCATAAATACTAAGAAAAAATGTTGAAAAAATTCACAACCACGAGCAAGGGTTTTAAAGAAAATTAGTAGTTTAAATTTGATAATTGGTATATTATAAATATTCTATTACCTTCTCTGATGCTCTATGGAAACACCACAACGCCGAAGCAATATCTTTTTTAACACAGTCACCAGTCAAATATACAGCACCCAAAAGATAAAGAGCACCTGGATGCAACTAGAACATAACATACACCAATAAGGTTTTGTCATACATTCAAAAATCATGGCAAGATACACCTTCCATAGGGTAAACATACCTGGTCCACAGCTTTCTCCAAATAATAAAAAGCTTGTTGATCTGATTGGACATAGTCATTCTGTTTCCAAAAATGATATTTTTAAAAACGTCTCATTAAAATCAGGATCTTCATACTTCCTATAGTACCCAGTTATGAAACATGAACAAAACTCAAGAAAGGGTGAAGATTACATAGCAGAAGTATTCTACTCAAGTACATTTTAGAAGTCAAATATAAATGTACAAATGTAATCAGGCAAGGAAAAAAAACAAGGAACCACTATTGATTCATGGTTAAGAACACATAACATCCCAGCCAGGCCGTTGTGTATGCACATCAGCCCACCATTGCCCTCCCCTAGGAAATATACCTCATTCGTTAACCACAAAAAGAATACAACCTAAATCTACAATGAATAAATCTGCAAATAGTCATGGATTTAAGTCATAGACTCAAAATCTTGAAGTTTGGCTATAATGTACTTAAACAGAGTCCTCACAATATAAGGTGTAGAGTAGCCTCACCTCTACTCTTAAATGACAACCCAATGCATATTGTGCATCAGGATCACCCATTTCTGCTGCTTCTACCAATAATGCTGCCGCTCTGTTGCCAAGGGAAAAAGGAAAATATGATCACGCATTAGCAGTACATATGTTTACCAGTATTTTTATGAGACTTAAAAATGAACCAAGTTCATAAAAGTCAGAATAGCATCTCAGGGGAAAGGTTCAATCAATGAGAACTGTTTAAAACGACACAGAATTAACAGGAAACAATCAAACCAAAAAACTAATATGAATGCCATCAATTACAAAAGGAAATAATGGTGTGTTTTCAACAGCTACTTCATTATACTTCAAAAAATGAGATTTATAATGTATTAAAGCATTCCATTTCTTTGAAAATCTAATGTTTACTTCACCCTTCTTGTGGATAGCTACTCTGCTGAGTTCACAACAGAAACTAGACCAACACAAACAATTTCATAGCAAAACGGAGGCTCCATGTAATGATTTTTATATATTTATAATAATAAAATTAATGAATGATAACAAATTATAGAAATGTTCTTGGAATAGTATATAGGCATTTCTTTCATGAAAAATAAGTAGAGCAGGAAGAAACAACTCTAGATAGCACCAACACTTTAGATGGAAGACGTGTCTGGCGTTCAACACGTATCGGTGTCTCACACCGACAAATTTGATTATAGTTAATCACTTTAATTTTCCCAAATTATTACAATGTCTATGTCTCATTTTCAGTCTCGTATCTAGGTTAGTGATTCACAAGAAACAAGACATAATGGAAGATAAAAAAAATTGACTTACACAGCCTTGTTTGCTCCAGGAACATGGTATTTCATATGCAATCTGGACAACCAATACCTAGCATGGGTGTTGGTGTTGTCTGCCTCCAAAGCAAGCTCAAAATTCTCCTTTGCTGTCTATTTTTTAACCTCAAATAAGCAAGGATCTATGTATTTATCTCTCATATAAAATCTTAAATAATAAAGAAGCAAATGACTGATAGGTTGAGAAAGAAGAAGTGATTACGTTAAGAAGAGGGATGAGACGCCTATCATTGAGCTCACAATAATCAATGACTCTATCAACCTCCTTCAAAGCATTCCACCCTTTGGCAATGAACTCCATGGCTTTCTTGTTCCTGCTATGCAATCCTCTCTGCATATTATTTCCACCAAGATAAGCAAATATGTTGAAACACAATTTCAATTGAAGACGTGTCAGTGTTCAGTAACGTGTTGGTATCCCATACCGACACGAAACAAAAACATATGGTTACATTCAATTGCTCCCTTTGTTCTAAAACTAGTGCTGTTTAAGATTTTTTTCACATGGATTAAGAAATACAATAAATGAATGAATAAGTCTAAAAATTTTACAAAATTGTCCTCATTAACTATTGACTATTAACAATGGTCATGAATGCATAGTTAGGTATAATGACTTGAAAGTAATGCACAAAGTATTAATTTGGGGGAAAAATTAGAATAGTGTGATTAATGTTACAATGAAAATAAATCGACACGTATTTCGGAACAAATTTATTTGCTAAGGCGACGCTTAATTTAGGAAGTAGGGAAAGGAGTACTTTTATTTTTTTTCAAATTATTATCAATATCGACGTGCCAGTATGATGTGTGTGTCAGTGCTACATAGTTAGTTAAGTGTAATGACCATTGAAAGTGTAATGACCATTGAAAGTGTAATGACAAACCTGTTGATTGAATTGGAAAAGAGAAACAGAGGGCTTTGGAATGACCTTGGACAACAATGCCCTAGGCAGCATCTTCTCAGAAACAATGTGATATCAACTGAACTTTCCTGTAACTTAGAAACATAAATTCGTTATTACTAACAAAAGAACCCAAAACAGTTTGCACTAAGTTACTTGGAGCTAGCTCGAGTGGTCAATTTATGCAAGCCCACTAATCTTTGTCCCAGCCCAAATGTTGGAGAGGCCAAAAAGCCCCCACTCAAAGGAAACCCCAAGAAACCCCAAAGTCCTGTGGGCTAAGGTGGCCCATTATTTCTTCAATATTTTGTTTTCCAAATTTTTTCTTATTTTTTTTCAATTTTTTTTAAAATTTCTTTTTGTTGGTCCCTACAGGTATAAGATTTTTAACGGATGAAGAAATTACTGGGTGAGTCCAAATACCGCACACTAGCATCATTTTATCCTTATTTGTTAGTTGACCAACTGATAAAACTTCATTGTATAAATAGCTTAATGCTACCTCTCAATAATGAGATAATTCATTTTGCTCCATTATAATAAGTACCACTCTCACTAGGAATTTCCTATCACACTCGATTAGATGAACAATCAGAAGTATATTAGCCACTATCTAGAAATGTAACTTCATTCACTTATTAGTCCCCAAAATTCCAATTTAAATACTTATCCTGAGCTTCAGTTTTGGTATATTACATACTTTCATATATACTAGTATTTTTAATTTTCATATCTGATAAGCAAATGTTAGTGGTTATTATGTTAATTTGTTAAAGAGGGGGAAATGTTAGTGACAAGTATCGAACTCTGATTTTCCTTCTTAATACTCTTTCAATATCTCAATCTTCACAAATCATTTATATCAGTATCGGTATGACTCTTATCAATTTGTCTATGACAAATAACGTACACTTACAAGGTACAATAGTACAATACAACTACAATGTTGCTGATAATCCCAGTTACATGATTAGTGTTGTCAATTAGTTGTAGTGGCGACATAGTGCTATAGCATCGCGGAAATTGAACAAATTGTGATTGCTCCGCAATCCGCTATTTAGTAAAAAGTGTTGTCAAATATCTGCTATTGCAACGCTATACCACTATGGTGTAATGGAATTTGAACAAACAGCTATTTTCCGCAATCGACGGTGCTGTACATGATTCATTGAAGTCAAGGGATAAAATCTTTAATCAACTTAAAACGAACCTTCAAAAAGCTTAACAGCACATGAAACTGCAGGCATACAAAAAAAATACTAAAGGAACAAGCTTGGCCTTCAAGAGAACAACCTCTCAAATCCAATCTACCCCTTCAAAGAAAAAAAAAAATATGCACACGCCCCTGAAGAAAAGGTGAAAAACTTAATTTTCCAAAAACAGAGTTTAAAACAATTGAATTCGACTTGAACCGAGAGAGAATCAACATGCATATGAAAAATTAAAATGAAAGAGAGCTAAAATATTCACAGCGTAAACCAGAGAATCATAGAAAATATCGCAAGAGAACAAAGGTCGCGAATATACCTTCGACGGTGCAAGAGAGCTTAAAATTTGAGAAAAGAGAAGCAGACTAAGGTTTCGATTTGCATGAATCAGTGAGATGCGATCTTCGACGGAAGTCGGAAAATCGAGCGGCGACGGTGGTCGGAACAGAGAAGATCGCCACGAATGTTTTCTTCACGACTCTCTTACTATCAGTAATTGGAAATTTTGGAATGGAGATGAACTATGTCATGGGCTGGGCAACAAGGTCGTCTGACCCGGATCCACAAGCTGGACAAAAAAAGGCCCAAATAAAAACATATGTTGCTGCCCAGGATCGAACTGGAGACCTTCAGTGTGTAAGACTGACGTGATAACCACTACACCACAGCAACTCTTAGTAGTTAATATCGTTACGTGAATACATGATGTTAAAAGAACAAAAATGAAAAATTACAATAAAGTTCAAATGTAATATGTATTTGTTTCAAATTTAGACGAAATTTATTTTAATTTTAAAAAAAAAGTATTTTATATTAAATTTTAGAGAGAGTATTTTCTCTTTAAATAATTTCATTTGTATTTAAAATGTTTTATTTACAATTTTATTTTTTTTATTCAATTATAGAATTGAATTTTTTTAAATATTTATACATATACATAAAATAATATCATGTTTTAGAAAAATATTATTCCTTCTAGTTTTACCATTTATTTGAGTTATTTTGCTTATATTTTTTACTAATCAAACAATTGAATTTTTTTAAAAAATCATATAAAATTTAAAACTTATATTATTTTTATTGAAAAAACGTGAAAATTATCAACAATAATTCATAATTTGGTTATTTATCAACAAAAATATTTAATTAGATCACTACTATGATTTATGATTCTGTAAGGTGTTCTATATTTGGTGCATGAGAATATAAATATTTAAATTTGGTGTTCGACTGAAAATGTTTTTCAAATATATATTTCAGTTAACATTTATTACTAAATGTTGTTAAGTGTACTATAGACAATCAAAACATTCTCTCATTGTGTAGGGATGCTCTTAATTTGGTCTTTGAGAATGTTCAATTTAGTTCATAATTATGAAAAATATTTCTCAAATCCATCCTTTTGAAAATACTCATTACTAAAAATGGTGAATGGTGATAATGTGTTTGTTAAATATATTGTTAGTTGTCCTTTTCACATAGAATAATATCAAACATTTGTACTTGTGTAAAATTAAAATGACAAACATTCTCTTTGCAGACACCATGAATAAAACAATTCGTCCTTATCCCATAAACACCGCTACACAAATATGATTTCTTCCATGTATTCATAAAAATCATAATTTTTTAATAAGGAGTGCTCAAACTATATATTATGGTATTGAAAATACAAATTTTGAAACATTTTGGTTATTAAAAATACATACAATGAAAGAGATGTCACCATAACAATCACCACCATTGTTATATTTTCTGAAGAGTATTTATTTAAATAGAAGATGGAGAGAGAACAAGATGTATCTTTCCACCACTTCACATTGAACAACGAGAGACAATTATTATCTTCACAATGCACAGCCTCTTAGAGATGAAATGTCAACAAAGAGAAGAAAAAACACACACAAGAGTTAGATAACATATATAATTATTCTCTTTACTTCACAATTTCAGACATTTTATATTTTACTCAAGGTGACTAGGACCACCAACAATACATTTAACAGGCACATCTTCACATATCATCGTGTTTAATAACAAATATTCACATTTTAGAACGTGGGAAACTAAATTGAAACTAGAATATTATCTGCATTTTGCGCGAGTTTAAATTCTTTTGAAGGTGATATATATAGTTTATTAATGTATTAATTTTTGTAAATAGACAAGGTTATAAGAAGAATAAATAAAATATAAGAAATTGTAGAGTTTAATCATAAAAAATTAACAACTATTTTACAATCATTTTACAATCGTTTCGGGTTAAATTTAAACTTTGTTTACAATATCAAAATCTTATCATTTATCTAACATCTCATGACATAAAATATTAGCCATGATTTAATTGAAAAATTATATAATTGATAATTGTATACTTTATTTTTATTAAAGTATATAAGTTATCTGAGTAAATAAAAAATATGTAAATTATGTAGAAATTATTAAAATTGTAATATTTTTTCCTACAATGCTCATAGTAAACATATACATGTATAACTATTAAGAGGAAAAGACACAAAAATTATTTATTAGATTGAAGAATTATTATTGTGCATTATTACATACATGGTAAATATATGTGTCGACGCAATAGTAGTACTAATAATAATAATAATAATAATAATAATAATAAT